>OZ023321.1:17566770-18071770 GCA_964007375.1 Ophion obscuratus | reverse complement strand
GTTATTAATACTCGAACCACTAATAGCGAGAGGCTATAATCTCTGCGGGACAGATGCCCGGCTTGTAAACCGCCTTCAAGCTATATCGGGTCCATTACGATCGATATCGCGTGGGTCTCATCCCCTAGTTCCTCCTTCTTTTTCGCTCTATCTCTCTCTCTATCTATATATATATATATATTTTTCTTCATATCTCGTTGGTTAAAGCGTTAGTCGTTCTACGTGTACAGCGACCGGTTTGCACGTATACATATATTTTATGAGTGCGTTATATTATGTATATCCTTTGAAAATGGGCATTTTTTCCCATTAATAAAATATTGGTGAGTTATTAAATCGCTCGACCTGCTCCGATCTGCTTCGCCGCATTATAATTGTGGAATGCATCTTCACGAGTCTCGGACACGTGTAAAAGGATAGCAGGTAAAATTCTGAAGGAAGGTGAAGTCTCTTCTTTTCACCGTCGACATCTATCCTCGTCGCTCTCTTTGCCGGTCCCGCGCGCGTTTTCTCTTCCGAGTCCTTTAATTACTTAATTAACTTTGGGGACGTTGGTTTACCGCGTTTCCCTGTGGCTACTCTGGTTTAACTGCACACTCGTTACTCTCCGATCTCGGCACAGGGAATCGAGTGCAAAATCAACAGTTCAAAGGTCGCAATTTTATTGAAATGTTCATTCGAAGATGTTTCGGAAGGGTGAAGTGAAAGGTTGAAATTTCTTCGTGTTACTTCTTTGCAGACATGAGCAGTTGATAGAAAATGTTACAATTTGTGATGAAAAAATGTCGAACGAGAAGTCGTAATTGCGAATGCTCGATAAATCATCGGTGTAGACACTATACCGATAACTTTGGGTTATCCCTCGTACGAACTCGCACTTGAAATTTTGACCTAGTGAGAATTTAGAGCAAGCCCGAAAGATGTTTCTCTTTCGCTGGGAAATAAACCTGGAGATTCAATTCACTAACGGGGATAGCGAAGAAAGAACGTGGAGATTCAATTCACCAGCTGGAATAGCTGAGCGATCGACCTGGAGATTTGAATCACCAGCTGGAATAGCTGAGAAATCAACCTGGAGATTTACTTCGCCAGCTGGAATAGCTGAGAAATCAACCTGGAGATTTAATGCACCAGCTGGAATAGGTGAGAAATCAACCTGGCGATTTAAATCACCAGGTGGAATAGCTGAGAAATAAACCTGCATATTTAATTCGCCAGCTGGAATAGCTGATAAATCAACCTGGAGATTTTATTCGCCAGCTGGAATAGAAAGGAGAAGAGAAATCAACCTAGAAATTTATTTCACCAGCTGGAATAGCTGAGAATGAACCTGAAGATTTAATTTGCCAGCTGGAATAGCTGAGGAATCAACCTGGAGATTTAATTCACCAGCTAGAATAGTTGAGGAATCAACCTGAAGATTTAAATCACCTGCTGGAATAGCTGAAAAATCGAGCTGGAGATTTAATTCCCTAGCTGAAATAGCTGAGAAATCAAGCTGGAGATTTATATCAGCAGCTAGCATAGTTGAGAAATCAACCTGAAGATTTAAATAACCTGCTCGAACAGCTGCGAAATAAACCTGGCGATTTAAATCACCAGGTGGAATAGCTGAGAAATAAACCTGGTGATTTCATTCACCAGCTACAATAGCTGAGCAATGAACTTAGAGATTTTGAACACCAGGTGGAATAGCCGAGAAATAAACCTGGCGATTTAAATCACCAGGTGGAATAGCTGAGAAATAAACCTGGAGATTTAATTTGCCGGCAGAAATAGCCGAGGAATCAACCTAGAGGTTTAATTCACCAGCTAGAATAGTTGAGGAATTAACCTGGAGATTTAATTTGCCAGCTGGAATCGATGAGGAATCAATCTGAAGTTAAATTCGTCATCTAGAATAGTTGAGGAATCAATCTGAAGATTTCAATCACCAGCTGGAATAGCTGAGAAATGAAGCTGGAGATTTAATTCACCAGCTGAAATAGCTGAGAAATCAAGCTAGACATTTAATTCGCCAGCTGGAATAGTTGAGAAATAAAGCTGGAGATTTAATTCACCAGCGGAAATAGGTGAAAAATCAAGTTGGAAGTTTAGTTCGCCAGCTAAAATAATTAAGGAATCAACCTAATTATTGAAATCACTAGCTGGAATAGCTGAGTAATCTACCTGGAGATTTAATTCACCAGCTGAAATAGCTGAGAAATCAACCTGGACATTTCACTCACTAGTCCCGAATAGCATGATCCGCATATACAGTACACCTAATTTATTGATGTAGAGAGAAACTTACACTTGCAATGTTGAAGTTTCTCTCAATGGTGGATTTTATCCATAGGGCCCCGTGCTCTCTCGTTTCTCGCGATACGTTATTCGCCCGGGCCAAGGTTGGCCCAGCTCGTCGTCCGTTACTGCTTTACATAGGGCGGTGCACGTGCTTTAATTTCATCAGTTATGAGCACTAATGAAACTGCAGTTTGTCTTTCGCCCAGAGAGAGAGAGAGAGAGAGAGAGAGGGAGGGAGAGAGAGAGAGAGAGAGAGAGAGAGAGAGAGGGAGAGAGCGGTGGCATTGTTCGTTGGCGAGAGAGTTGGTTCTCCACGTTGCTGTGGCGATGTTAATGGTGATGTGGCGGTGGCCTACGGCCTCGTGGGTCATGAGGGAGAGAACCCGCCGAAGCCAGTGTACTGTAGAAGCTGTATTTTGAATATGAAAGACGAAGAGACAGAGAGAGAGAGAGAGAGAGAGAGAGAGAGAGAGAGAGAGAGAGAGAGAGAGAGAGAGAGAGAAGGATAGAGCTAGTGAGAAAGAGGGAGAAGAGAAAAGGATTGAACCACAAGGAAGCCTCCCTACGCTCATTGTCCCCATCCTGGCGGTCATGAACACAGAGAAGCTCATACATCCCCATCTACATATAAAGCCCGCTATACCATCACCAACCCACGTATTTACGCCCGACGGATTATCATAATTTCGCAAGACTTTTAAACTACAATTACAATTTGGCGTGGCAAACTTTGCTGACGTGGTTAAAATGGCGGTTGACATCTTAAATCTCATAGGCACATCAGGGATACTCTGATGTGACGCCTATAGCCCCATAGATCATATTGTAATATACAAAAGTTACAAAAACAATTATATTCACTGCTGTCAATACCTACACGTTATTTTGATTCTTTTTTTATTTTACTACTGTCATTATTTCATTAATGAAAAATAAAATATCGATGGGAAAAACATGATGAAATGAATTTGACTGAAATGCAGAAATGCTACATCCGAAAGTATTTGCATCGACACGTGTACAAGTGTAGGGGAATTTCAACGTCATAGAGAAAGATTGCCATTTTTGTCTGGTATTGGGATAAATATTTACCCAACTGGTAAATCATGGTAATTTAATTTTATAGCATAGGCCTTATTGGATGAGATCTTTTAAAATATAGCGTAAAATATACGTGAGAAAGTGCAGTGCTGGATAATTTTACACGTATCACGTTGCCTACCGAGCTTTGTGATGACGTTCCTTGATGTGCCAGGGAACAAACATGGAGACGAAAAAGAGAGAAAAAAGGAACAGAGAGAGAAGAGAGGAGAAATGGGACACACGACTCACCGAAACGCGAACGTTGGACCGGCGTCCAATGTCCAGGTGTGGTCCCTCTGGCTGCACGTTAGTTCTTTCGATCACCCGAACTGACTCGCGGCAGCTGGGAATTTGAGCATACCCACGCACTTCGTGAAAGTGTCGTGATGATTTTCACAGTGACAAGAGCTGTCAAGCTTGTCAGCTGTGCTTTGATTTTTTTGACAGGACCAAAATAAGAAAATTAAAAAATTCAGAAAATCATTCCAATTATTCTGATACCGTTTGATTGCACTTTGGCTGGCGAGCCGACATACCGATGATTTCCATTAATTTTCGCAATACAATAGCAATTACACGAACGGCTATATGTATTATTCGAGGAATGAACAAAAAACGTATAACTCTACGATAATTGGGTTCATTTGGTTCTCCAACGAGTTGCTGGTCCAATTATTCGCTGCGCGGATATTGTTGGTAATTGACAACAGTGACGCAGTGCAATGGATAATTAAATGCTTGAAAATTGCTCACTTATTATTGTAACAAAGTATCCAGGCAGTAATCAAAATTTGTCGACGTCGAATCAGCCAGATGTGCACGCGAATACTTTTTCAATGCCTCTGCTCGAAGAAGATTTATTTTAATCGACTACATTCCGTATATGTCAAATTAACCGTAAGTTTGGAAAGCTGTCTCGTAAATGTTACTTTACGCAGCACTCCTGACGCAAGGAATGCACGAAGATTGGAGGATGAAAAAAAAAGCAAACTATTTTGCAGTGTAGGTTTAGTCGGGTTGTAAATTTCGTTGCTTCGGAATTCTCGATACGCACAGTCTGAGCGTAATTTGTGTTTGGTTGGAGCACGAACGTATATTAATTCGACGTATGTAGTATTGCAATACATCATATCGTAAATTTCTATTTTTTTTTTCACACGGTGGCAAAACGGCGTCGAAGAATGAGGATGTTGAGAAATTCTCTTTGGTGCTCTTTTATCTGCCCTTTTCTCGTATATTAAACGATCATTAAATCACGTAATTTTTTTTCTAATTACGAGTAAGATCTACGAAAAATGAGTTTTCTTTTGAGCACGTTTGCTTGGAGGTATCTTGGAATGTGCTCTCAACGGTATTCGCACATTAACCACACATCCATATCATCTCTGGATGTCCCGCAGTTTCAAATTACAGCTCGGTGGTATTGACCGGAAATGTCACGGAGAGACGACAGCTAGTGAACATTTCATATTTTTTCAGGTGGAATACGGGTGCCCCATGCTACGATTTATAATGAGATATTTTCTTGAAACTCTTATGGTATAGGGAGGGATTTTATGGAACTACCACGACTAGCGGAAAACTCTTTGGAAGTTTCCCTCTTCGTATCTTCTCAACTTTTTCTTATGTTAATTTTTTTTTGGCCTCTAGTTAATTTCGTAACTACGATTAATGAAAAGCAGGTTAAACGATCATTTACATTCTTGTAAATTGATCGTGCCAAATTGTACAGAAAATCATAAAACCATTTTTTGCGAGAAAAAACGCGTAGCCAAAACCACAATAAAACCATGATTAGTGTATTCAAACTGTTCTTATACCTTCAAATAAGAATATTTTAAGGGGCTATACCAGTGTTAACGCTGAACATTTTAGTGATTTTCGGGATTTTTTTTTGGAAGATAAGTAGCCAATTAAATGTTTCGGAAAAGTAAGAATATATTTGGCTATATTTTATCTATATGACATAATTTTTTCATAGAAAAATATTAAGATCCAAGCCACTTGTGCGCTGCCTTCGGAGGCGCCAAAAAAAACTTCCCCCACTGCTGACATGATTCCAGCTGATTTAGTAGCTGAAACCGAAAAAGAAAAAAATGTCGTTAAACTGAAAGGTACTGTACAATGACGTAGGTTTTTCGAAAAAATATGAAAATCTAACTTAATGGCGTAGTTATGAAAAGTCTGTTTTCTTGCGTATAAAATGGTCGTTTTTTTCAATGCCAAATCGTCAATTTTCATCCAATTAAACATATCCTACGTCATTGTAGAATAAATATATTCAAGAGTTAAATATATAAGATATATCATATATAAGAGGATAAATATATTCAATATTTGAACTCAGTGCAAATTTGAAGTCAACCGGATAATTGCTCTTTGAGTTACAATGTCAGCAAATTTGAAAAATCTCATTTCATATTCTTGAAAGTATAAACTGTCCAAAAAAGTTTTAAAAAAATCGATTTTTCGAAAGTGTCACACTGAAAGTGAAAGTTTTGAAAGTGCTTGCGAAGCAATTCGTAATTATTGGCATAAAATTTGCCTCAAATTTGGAAAACGTTAGATTATTGTTCGAAATGATTTCGTTCCTGCAACAAACAATCGATTGATTCGAAAACAATTTACGAAAATAAAAAGAGCATCTTGATAAATCTTTCAAAAATTACAATATCGCAATAAATATTTTCATCCTCCAATATACGAATTTATGCCTTTTGCATTTTTTTTTTCATAAATCAATTACACGTTTATATCTTATATTGTGCAAAATGTTGGGATTAAAGTTTATCATAGTTTTGCCTGAGATTTTTTTTTCTCCATGGCGAATAAACCTGCGGAAAATTCGTCTCCCGGACTATCGGATCTTTGGTCTCTCCATGATACACATTAATCATCGGAGGTATCGTTAGCGAGCTACCGTACAACCCTATTATTCACGATCGAAAAAGAACGAGTATGAAAAAACATTGTGCACCTGTCAGCCCCAGGGTTTCGAAATCTTCTCATGCATGCTCTTCCCCTTTCGCACTCTCAGCCACTTCGATTATCGCCCTAATGTATAATGTATATCGACGTTTGCCTCGCATGCGCCTGCCTATAACCGCCGAGATGAATATCGAATAAGTCGACTGCTGTTTTCGGCCCGTCACCTCGCCACACGCTTTTTACCGCATGACTTACGAAGTGGCACACCCGAGCGGCAAAAAAAAATCATATTTTCTCAAGTATAAATTGAAATGGATGGAAAACTGATTATTGTTTCCACGATCGTCAGAATTTTCGACAATCTCTGCAAACTCGGTATATAGGCTCGGTAATAAGTTTGGTAACATGCATGACAATCTTCGAGAAAAAGAGGTTAAAAAAAAGTCATCGGAATAGAGCGACAAAATAAATAAAAAATTGTAAATGCCGTCGACTGAATATTCTACTTCAACACCGTATTATTGATGTACGTGTACTCGGTGATTGTAAAACATTGAGAAAAAATATTATTCCGCAGCAACAGAGGGGAGGAAAGAGAGAGAAAGCCAGGAGTCCGTCGTCGCCAACTTTTTTTTTCACAACTCCTAGGTTTCGTTTTTCCTTTTTTCCTTCCTTCCGCCAGGAAAACTTCAACCCTCCGGAAAGGCGGGCCGTTTCAAAAGCGACAGACGACGGGAAGAGAGAGAGAGAGAGAGAGAGAGAGAGAGAGAGAGAGAGAGAGAGAGAGAGAGAGAGAGAGAGAGAGAGAGAGAGAGAGAGAGAGAGAGAGAGAGAGAGAGATTGAGAGAGAGAGAGAGAGAGAGAGAGAGAGAGAAAGAGTATAAAAGCAAGCGACAGTGTATCGCGTGCTAGGCGATATTACGTTTTACCCTCGGCGGCTTCATTTCCCGTGTCGAAGCACACAGAGAGGAGCGACCCGGTAGAATTGGTCCTAGCCATCCTCTCCTTCTTCCATATTCTTCGTAATATCCCTGGTTCATGAGCTCTTAGGCTTTTCCTATTCAAAAGACACAGTCATTCCACATCGTGCAAACCTTATCAAACTACGGACATTCCTCTATCAACATTATGAAACAAAAACATAACGTTGTTATATACACCCATGAACATGTATGTTGAAACATAACAGATAAACATACATAGATGTACGAACAAAATTCGAAAAGTGTCCGCTGTAATTTTGGCCGATTTAAAATTTACACATTAAGGGATTTTGAGAAGCTCATGTTGGAAGGTGAATTTCTTAATTGTGTATAGGTGCATAATCCAACAGAGAATCGAATACAAAATGATGATGAAATTATTTTTATGATTGACTGAAGATTTTGACAGATGGCTATCGTACTATTTCAAGGCCCTAGATGTACAAACGAAATTTACAAAATGTCCGCTGTAATTTTGACAGATTTAAAATGTGTACATTAAGGGATTCTGAGTAGCGCATAATGGGGGATGCATTTCTTAATTGTGTATAGGTGCATAATCCAGCAGAGAATCGAATATAAAATAATGTACGATGGAATAATTTTTATAATTGACTGAAGATTTTGACAGAAATGGCTATTTATCACATGCTCCGACCACTTCGAAATTTTGAACCCTAATTCTGATTATACGATACAATCATTTGGGATGAAATTTATCGTATACATGAATTGAAGCAAGAGCCTGACAGTGGATATTTTTCCAAATTTCTAAAAAAAATTCTACAAATTATGGTTACCATTGGATGAATATTTAATTTTGAATTGACAAAGATATTTCGAGCGTTGTTTCGACTAATTTTATGAAAAAATTACGGAGACATTGGGATTTAGAGTGTTTTTTTTTTTTTTACAAAAAAGTAGCAAAATTGTACCCACGAAGCTCAGTGTATTATCGACAATGCTGAAAGTCTAGTGCATCATTTTCCCACTGGCGGCGAGCGCGCATGGTAAACGTGCACACATATAAACGCATCACACACGGACTTGCAGTAACCGTTGCCTATTGGGCCTCTGCTCTTTGCAGTGGTGTGAGTAGCAGACGGTTGCTGCGACATCTGGCGGTAGTTTGCGGCGGCTCATGCCTAAAAACTACGAATTCCGCAATACCGTTGTGACTGCGTCGAATGGCCCAAAGTCCAGCAATTCGGTTTCACGTATTATATGCAGGTTATGTCCGAACATGGATTTGCGTGGCTGCAGGATGAACAGGAGGGTAGGAAACGAGCCTAAGGTGTGAGAGTGATGAGGCGAATGGACGGACAAGCCGAGAAGGGAATATACATAGTCCAGAGTCAGACGGACCAGAATGAAAGGGAACGGGAGATGCAAAATACGAAACGGTTCAACCATGAGTCTCGAGAGCTATCGCCGTCTCTCCCCTTCATTGCCCACCCTAACCCTCTCTACCCATGGGGCTTCTCATAGCAATGGAATGTTTTAAATCTTTACTCGACTTTTGTTTGTATTCGATGAAGTATACGCCCCACGACAACAAGGCTATTGTCGTATGAAATCGTATCGCATTGAAAGGGCTACATCCACCTAGAGGCCCGAAATACACGGCGGAATTACGAATTTTCTTTCTGGAAAACGATTGGTGAAAAAGAAACGATTTTTTTAACACAATGGTACATATATTAAGAGCCTTTAAAAAAATCACCAAAAAATACAGAAAAACAACAAAACCATGGCCGTCAGCAGATGAGGAAATATTTTTCGCGACGTTTGGCGGTGGACACTCACCAGCTTAAACGATCCATCCGAAATCTAAAAACCAAACGGGTTATTCAAGTTAACAACAAATACGAGTCGTTGACGATCGTGGATTTTTTAAATTATTTTTTCTTCTTAACGCAGCGACAAATTCAATCTCGAGCTTACAAAATCTATGAAAAAAGTCGTGATTTTTAGGTAACTATTAAAATATGAAGATGGATTCTAAAAAAGTGAGATCGTCAATGACCTTTAAATGTTTCTTATCGTATCTCCGGTAAATTTGGAAACAATCCATCAAGCGGTTCTCGTGATATCATGTCCACCGAATTTGCAGTATGGTGCTGCTACACGCCTGGCCGACTGTTGGAAGCTGTAGCTCATTCAATATTAAGAATATTTCAATGATATTTTCAGGGAATATAGCTAAAAGGTCATACTATCGAATAAAAATATATTTAAAAGTGTAATTTTATAACCACCTCGGTAGATAAATGGTAGATGAATGGCCCCTGTTTGCAAACGTTCTCTCCTTTAACGAAATGTTCAATAACATTTCGACATAATTGCGGGCTAATTTCATTAATGGTGCGTCCAATTGCTTCCTTCAGCTCCGGAATGATCTGTGGATCATTGGCATACACTTTTCCATTCAGAAAACCCCAATAAAAAAAACCAATTATGTCAAATCGTACGATCTTGGTGGCCAATTCACATCACCGCGAGATAACACGACCATGAAACTTCGTCTGCAATAACTGCATTGTTTCGCCCCCAGTGTGGCAGATTGCGCCATCTTGTTGAAAGAATATGTCTCTCAAGTCGATCCCGTTTATGCCATTTATCGGATATTGTGTTCCACACATAACCTCCATGTATGTACCTTATATGAACACAAAAATATTCGTACTTTTCAAATAAATAATACGTTTTATTAATAAATTAAAATTTTAGCTCATTTTGAGACACCCTTTGTATATATTTGTACTCATTTGACAAGAGCGTAGTATGGCAGGTGATCACAAATCTATCTATTTCACGTGAGGAGCCCTGTGCCCATATTTCCTTCGTTCTCCATGCCCTTCATCCGTGACGACGCGAAACATGGAGGATCGGAGAATCCGCGCCACAGCGTAGCTGGGAAGTTGCCTAGCCACCGGTGTTAATTGGTGATCAAAGAATCCTTCCATTCCTCTCCTCGGTTTCACCGAGTATCTACATCCTGCCCTGAAGCTTTGAAAAGCAGCTATACGCTCCCAACGGTGTTTTCCACGTTCCGGTGCTCCCCGGACCGCCCACATGTTGGAGAAATACATCCATACGTGTCCACAGATATGTGCACCAAGAGCGATCGAGCTCCCGAATATTTCGCCTCCGCTCATCAGATTTCCGATGAAAGCACGCAAAGCCCAGCCGTCAAGATAGTCAAACAATTTTCCAACCGTACAGACATCGTACGTGCAAGTTTGAATTCCAGAACGTTAGATCTGATCATGGTGTATGATTCGAATTAGAAGTGCCTGGGCCGTGGTGGCAAAGCGCTCGATAGGGTCCCCTTGGACGAAGGAAACGAGCCAAGCGTTTGTGTACCTTCTCTCGAGCGATTAATTATCGCTGGTTCATCGCAGGATGAAACGCATCCTTGAGAAGAACGGACTTTCATAGCTAATGTAACGAAGATCCGTTTGATTCGATTGGGGTAGAACATCTATAAGTCGAATATCCATAAGTGCCAATATCCACAAGTGACAATATCCATAAGTATCAATATCCATAAGTGCTAATATCCATAAGTGCTAATATCCATAAATGAATTTCCATAAATGAATATCTATACGTGAATATCCATACGTGAATATCCATAAGTGAATATCTATAAGTGAATATCCATAAGTCGAATATCCATATTCAAACAAACAAACAAACTCCCTATGTTTGTCTACTTCCCGCCATTTATGGCACTCATTTCTACTCTATACTTACCCTTTATACGCACTTATCTCTACCGCCCGCCATTTCTGGCACTCATTTCCACTCTATACTCAGTTATGGATATTCAACTTATAGATATTCGACTTATGGATATTCGACTTATAGGTAGTCGACTCATGGATATTCGACTTATGGATATTCAACTTATGGATATTCGACTTATAGATAGTCGAGTTATGGATAGTCGACTTATGGATATTCGACTTATAGATAGTCGACTTATGGATATTCGACTTATATATATTCGACTTGTGGATATTCGACTTATGGATATTCGACTTATGGATATTCGAATTATGGATATTCGACTTATAAATAATCGACTTATGGATATTCGACTTTTATATATTCGAGTTGTGGATATTCGACTAATGGATATTCGACTTATGGATATTCGACTTATAAATATTCGACTTATGGATATTCGACTTATGGCTATTCGTACTTATGGATATTCAACTTATGGATATTCGACTTATGGATATTCGACTTATGGATATTCGACTTATGGCTATTCGTACTTATGGATATTCAACTTATGGATATTCGACTTATGAATATTCGACTTATGAATATTCGTACTTATGGATATTCGACTTATGGATGTTCGACTTATGAATATTCGACTTATGGCTATTTGTACTTATGGGTATTCAACTTATGGATATTCGACTTATAGATAGTCGACTCATGGATATTCGACTTATGGATATTCAACTTATGGATATTCGACTTATAGATAGTCGACTCATGGATATTCGACTTATGGATATTCGATTTATGGATATTCGACTTATGGATATTCGACTTATGAATATTCGATTTATGGCTATTTGTGCTCATGGGTATTCAACTTATGGATATTCGACTTGTGAATATTCGTACTTATGGATATTCGTCTTATGGATATTCGACTTGTGGATATTCACTTATGGATATTCAACGACAGTGGTTTGATTCAACTGACACCTATTCAGCTCATCATCTACTTTGCTGGACCGCAGAGTTGCCCAATTATAGCATACCGCGATTTCGCACATATTCAACTACATCCTTGTCATCAAATGATGATCGTCGTCGGCTGTGTGGGTCTTAGTTCTTACGACGCTGGGTTGCAAAAGAAATGGTGATCTGTAGAATGGATTAAAGGCCCTCGAAGCGTGACGTATGGGGTAAACAACACGCGCCGAGACGTCGGGCACAATAAACCAGGCGAGAACCAAAACGTGCCTTCTTCCTAGTTCCCCGAAAGGATAACGGAAGTCGCGAAGCTCCCTCGGGTACGACGGACGTGACGTTGTCGCTTTCGCCGAAGCTTTTCCATTTCTCGGCTATCCCCAGCGCTCTTCTGCAACGAGAAGGGATTGTCTCTCCTTCGTATACGTCGTATAGATTTAACGTCGAGAATGAAGTCCTCGTGGGAGTGGAGGGACTAGACCTAATTGAAAAAGGGATAAAAAAAGAAGACAAGACTGGAGTCGCTTCGTCTGTTCTTTTTCCGACAGCAGCAACCGGAGGCGCCGATACTGCTATGCCGATTTTTCTTATCGGCTATCCTATTGATCAATGCCTTCTGCGTATTAATACCGTAGCGAATGAACTTTTGTTTATTTGGTTTCCGCGGATGTCCAGATCAATGGTTACTTGACACATGACCGGAATCTCCATACGAAAGGGGTCATATACCAACCGGCATTGTTAGCCAGAGGCATGTTGAACGATATTCATACGGATTGGCCATTTTCGGATCACGACCGTATGCAGCAGGTTCGAAGGATTTGAATTTTTCATACTCCCTGAAGGTTACGAGGCTTTTGGGCCGTAAATTGCTCAAAACGAAAAAACGGTGGCTGAGCCCTCGCAAGGACAAGAAACGTACGACGGAGAAAACGAAACTGGACAACGACTTTGACCGAAGAAGAGTGGAGGCTCGAGATAAAATAACCCCGAAGCGGGGAGGCGAATTCTTCACAGACGAAAAAGACGACGAGGAGGAGGGAATATTTAGAGGAATGAGAGATATGGCCATGACCGCGTGGTATGCCCGGAATGTGGCCCGTCACGGAGCTCGCGAGTGAAGCGAAAACTTATATAGTCAGTAGGTTTATATATATATATATATATATATATATATATATATATATATATATATATATATATATATATATATATATATATATATTAAACAGAGAGCTGAATTGCACTCTTTCACTCTTTGACTCGGCCCCCATACAACCAGACCCAGACGGACCCAGCCCTTTCGGCGTAAGTTGATCCCAAGCTTACTTGGAAGAGAAGAAAAAGACAGAGAGGAGGTATACGGGAGAGGGAGAGAAAAATTGCGAGCACTGGAGCACGGACACATTACACCCTGCACACATTCGGAAATATGATGTGTCCCACGGAACTGGACATTTTTTTAACCGGAACTATCGTATTTCTCTCAAGACGTCTGTGGTGCGAAATTTTATACGTGAAACTTGCCTCAGCAGCTTTTTCGTTTTACAGATCTATTTTTTATCAGTGGAAACTTATGGGAAAACAGTTAGGTATTTTGTGGTGCTACGGTTTTTGATACATTCGTAGATCGGTACAAAAATTTGGACGGAACCTCGATGGTTCCAGAGTCTATTCAATTTCCGAATTTCATAGGCTCTTTCAAACTAAAGCAAAATTTCGAAAAACTAAACGTCCAATTTAATTTTTTCAAAATTGTTTTCTCAATTAATTCAAAACAAAAATTATTTCATTAAAAAATTCTGAGAATTTAACCCAATTCCATTTTTTCAAAATTATATTTGCTCAATTAATTCGAGACATAAATTATTTTGATAAAAATTTCGTAATCAAAATTACTAAAAATTCATTTCTTCGTGGGGTTGAAGTTTGCATCGTTGGATTGTAACAAAAAATCTTATTTATATTTCTATTTTTTTTTTTGTTGTTTTTATTATTACACCAAATATTTTTTTCGCAGATTTCAATTCTAGACCTTCAAAGGAGCATCGTGAAAAATCGTTGGGAAATTTTCACAGCAAAAAAACAGGAAAAAGAAATTCAAGCAATTGAAATGGAAATATTCGTTGCATTCAAACGATGATTTCATAATCAAATTTAAAAACCAAAATTTCATAACCAAAATTTCTCAAATTAATTTCTTTATGGTGTTGTAGTTAGCACCATTGAGTTGCAACGTTTTTTTGTTTGAATTTTTATTTTCTTATTTTTATTATTATACCCAATATTTTTTTACATACTTCGATTTTAAACCTTCAAAGAACCACCGTGAAAAATCGTTGGAGAATTTTCACAGCAAAAAATCAGAAAAAGAGATTCGAGCAATTGAAAAAAAAATCGTCCCATTCCAACGATGCGAAAATCAGTCTCATCTTCCTTCCCACCATCTCTCTCTCTCTCTCTCTCCATCTCTACCTGCTCACCGCCTTAAGTCCTCTGCGGAGAGTCGTATATCCCTAAGGACTAATTTCGCACTTCCCGGCAGATGTAAAAATAGGCGGCGTTGCTCCAAGAATCTGTTCCACTTACCCAATAATGCTCCACACTTCGCTGTGTGCAGATGTAAGGGAAAAAGACTCGAAGATGAGCTGAGACCCGAAAGATCGATAAAAAAAATTACGGGCGCGCGAAGAGCGGCGTATGAAGCCAAAAAAAAAACGTAAAGGGAATCTCTCGAATATGAGGATCAGGGAGTACAAGGGTGCGATTAGACAGGTGCAATTTCAGACGGCTCCGGACAGACTAAAAACACTCACGAGGCTCTCCTGCAGTCACACCTGCCCCACTGGAGCCAACAATCCCGACAAGAGCGGCGGAGTACTCTGGAATCACAGCGTTCTCCGTCTCTCTCTCCCTCTCTCTTTGATTCATCCCAACCGCACCTAAACACCGCAGCGGGAGGAGAAACCAGGACCAGCTGCTACCTACAAATCCAGCAATGATTAATTTAAAAAAAACAAATAGAAATGGAGAGATACAGAAATGTCTTATACGAGTAAGACACTGTATACACTGTTGCATGTTTCATTTTATGATTACGTGCCAAAAAGTTGAATCACACTCGATTGAACGGGTCTGCCCAAGCGTTGGACCCGAAAAACAAGTCGGTTTTCAATATTTTGTTCTGATGGAAGTAGGAAAATCCGAATTCGGGATTTTACACACGGTTGATGATCATGCCAAGTTCGATGTTTTAAAAATTGGAACATTTATTGAAAATAAAGTTATTATTTGGGCGTAGTAGATGCTGCGTGGCCAATCGATGAAGGTAGTTGTGGCAACTAGGGTGATCCAAAATGAGAAATGAAGAAATACTTTTTTGAAATGTTAAAAATGACCACAAAATGGTAAGCTCGAGAAAAAAAGTCCGATCGTTGACACCAAAGAAACAACTTTAATCACTCGTCATTACCAAATGGATCAACGTATCGAAAAATCATCCGGTTGGCCTTAAGGCCTTATATACGCAATTTCGCCGATTTTCAAAGATACTTTTCTAGACGCGGTAAAAAAAATGACGCATATATTGACAACATTTTTTTTACAGATCATTTTTGCACATGGTTAAGTATATGTAAAAAAATCAGCAATATTAACAAATGGCGGAGATATAACATAATAGAGCAATGTATTTTTTTTTGCACGCGCGTTGATGGCGAAAGTTCTCGGCATCCATGTGGATGTCTGAAAAAAATGAACATATTCATAATTGCATAATGAATGTTCGGTGTGAACCAATAATATTATGAAAAAAATTATTATAATAAAAATTCGAAACTTAAATTTTTTTTACTCAATTTTCTGTCGGTATTTTAATTTTTATATTTTTTTTGCCATTGAAATTTTTGTTTGGGAATCTATTATAAACGCAATCTTGTTAATGCAATTTTGCATTAACAAAAAATCGAAACAATATTTTTTTACTCAATTTTCTGTCGGTATTTTATTTTTTATATTTTTTTTGCCATTGAATTTTTAGTTTGGGAATCTATAATATTATAAATGCAATCTTGTTAAATGCAATTTTGTTAATAGCTTTAGAAAATTTTTCAATTTTGTAAAGCATAAAATATTCCTAAACGTTCAGGCTAATGGAATCAAAAATAATTTTTAAAAATGAAACATTTTGACATTTTTCGCGTATATAAGGCCTTAATGACACATAAAAGGAACATTTAACATTCATCTAAATAAACAGAACTTGTGAAAATTCGTTCCTTTCTCGCCGAAGTATTCAAAATGACTTTCAATCATTCTTCAATGGAAACCTCGTTGGCGTAATAGGAGGGTAGAAGAGTATTGAGGGAGGCTTCGTATGGTTCCCGATCGAAGATTAATGGCTAGATATTCGATATTCGAATATCGTTCGGTATCTTTGTCACTCCGGGCCGCACCAAAACAGGCGAAAGGTGCTTCCCTAATGGAAGAAAAGGAATCATTCAGTCCATGCAGGTGTCTCCTGTCACCCCAAGAACTTCTTCGGAAACTTGTTCGTCTATTGACTACAGACTGGCGTTTAATTTCATGTTCTTCCCACTCTGGATAGAATGACAACTGAAGGTTCATCATTCATAGATCCGACTGCTTTTGTCTGATGCCAGAGAACCAGGGATACGAGAGAGAAGGATAGTGAAGAAACGAAGCCATTCGTCAATTAAATTGACACCTGCCGCTATATCCAGTCACGTATCTCGCTAGCCAAGAAACCTACAAAGCGCCTCAAAGTTCCACAACTGTCATTATCTCTCAATTATCCTTTTAATTTACCAATGCCTAAATATTTCATATCTGATTCGAGCATTGTCAGAAATAAATAAAATGAACGTCCTCTTTGGGAAATAATGATGATAATATTTTTGAAGACAGTGTCTGATAATAATAGTCATTTTCGAAAAACTATAATTAATAGTTTGACCCTGTCGATCATGAAGTCATTACACCTGCTCCATACCTGAGTCTCCGCGATGTTGCGACGATTACGTCCCTTTTTTTTTTAGACCGACGAGAACTGGGTCAGGTTTCTGGATGCAATTCAATTTATGGACGGCAATATCCAAGGTATAATTAAGGTACGAGGAACCTTGAATTTCGTTTTTAGGACGCCCTTATTTTTTCTCCATCCTCATTTTTCGAACCATCCCTCGAACGTTGAAACGCTCTGCAATGTATTCTCGAATAAAAATCATTTAATTCCAAACGAAAGATCTCGTGAAAAAAAAATATATATGCGTGGAAGTCCCTCCATTCTCAATGATAAACGACCTCGTTGACGTTCGACCTCGCCTACTTTTACTTATCCTCTCGAATATTCTCCGACCCAGTAGCCAAACCGACAATGGGAATACATATGAGACCGTGAAAAATAAATCCCCTCATGAAGTGGTCCGTACAAGTATGTGATGCCACATACACGGTCTCCCTTCGCCTTTCCCTCGATTTCGACTGTGACGTTTCTACCTCTCTTTTCCCGGTTCATTCGACCTCCAAGAGGGTGGACCAAACATACCGAGGGAAAACCGGCTGGGATTCTCCGCTCCTCCTTTTTCTTCGTTTCTCTTCAATCCAAGAAACGCCATATATCTCCTTCCCTACGACAATAGGCATCGGCTCGTTGGATTGCTTCCAAGTCGACGAAGAAATCCAACCGGGATCGACCGCAACGAGAGTCAGAAGACGAAAAAATACCCTCGTCATACATTCCCACGTTGACGATTTTTTTTCTGTCATTTGATTCCCTCCCACCACTTGGTGTTTTCAACATTTTTACCTCTTTGCGAGACGCCAAAATGGTACAAATAAATTGCAAACGTCAATGGGGAAGCGGAAGCTCTAAATTGCAATCCTAAAACGGTCTGAATTATTCCTGGGAAGATGGATCTCCCTTTTTTAGTCATTTTTTTTTTGCGTCAATAGCAATTGTCGTGGTGAGTGAATAAGACTGGGGAGAGGGATAGAGTGAAGAAGACGTGAAATTACAAGAGGAACGACCGCGAGCCATTGCTGTGGGTTTCCCATGATCCGACATCAGTAAAGAGACAACCGAGGGAAGCTAAGTGCTCCTGGATAATACTCTCCGGTTGTCTCACAGGAAAGGATACACGACTACAGGGTACAGAGAGAATGAGACGTAATGTGTCCCACGATAAGCACGTCGCATGGGACAGGTGGACTGCTCCTAGACTCCACATAACTGTGATATAGTTTACTCAGGACACTCTCGCTTTTCGTAGACCGGCGTTATCCGTAACGTCTACTATCATTCACAAATAACGTTAATTTGACGATGTTGAAGTTTGCATCGTTGGAATGCAACGAAAATGCTCTTGCGTCTTCTCATTTTCATCATTATCCAAAATCATATTTTGCAGATTCAGTTCGTACATCGCTAAATAAGTCCTAAAAACAAATGATAAAAAATCTTTGCGTGACTTTCGCAGATCAAATCTGCCTGAGGAAATTAGGAAAATAGGAAAAAATAATTTTCGTTGCACTTCAACGATGGAAAATTCAACACCACTAACTCTCCGCGGCTTCCAGGGGTCACGTTGACCCCACCTGGAAATTTGTCCGCTGTGGGACGATAGGACGTTTTTAGTTGCGTTTGTGTGTCGCGTATGTGGCACTGTATTGAATTTTTTTTTTACACGACGCCAACTTTTCCGATTAGTAAGAAATATTTTGAAAAACATTAATTTTTCCGAATTGTATGATTTTTCAAACTCCGAAATAGATCATTTTCCGATCTCAGAAACAATACCTTTTTTAGAACCCTACTATGGCACTGTTTTCTACCCAAAAGTAGGTACCATGTCTAAGGAATATACTACATACGTTCACCAAAAAATATTGGAAATTGAAATGAATATGATTTTTTGTGTAAACGTTGATTTTTTCATGGCGTATATGTACAAGATTTTTTTTAACCATTCTATTATTTGACTTTTTACGTGGGTTTCGAAGCCAAAAAAAAGCATATTTTCTTTATTGAAAGAAAATATAATATATAAATTATTTCATTCAAAATGTTAAGCACATAAAACAGCAAGATTTCAACAATAATTTTTTTCTGTTAGTAGATAAGTATAGCTCGTGATTGAACGAAGGATTTTTAAAAAGAATTGAAATTTTAATTTTTAGCAGAGTTGTATGCTAAATAGTTTAATTTTTGGAACAAATTACACTACGAATATCCTTGTAAAATGAGTTGTAATCGAAAAATAAACCTTCGTTCAATCACTCGTCAATGCTATTTTGAAGAAGTGTGCAACATTTCTCTCTCTCTCTCTCTCTCTCTCTCTGACTCTCTCTCTCTCTCTCTCTCTCTGCTAGACTTTTACTCCGATTAACTAAAAAATTTGGGAGATTATTCTAGACATATTGTACTAAAAATGTCTACGTGATATAAATAAAATAGATCAAAAAAAGATAATAAACATTTTTTTATGGTTTTTTTTATTTTCAATGCCACGTAACCCCTTACTGCGAATTTCCCATATTCTCGAATGTAAAATGTGTCAACCGAATTTTTTTAACCCAACTGGAGCCATTGCAATTCATAGAGCAACCGTTGGGAAATGACCAGGGTCATTTTAAGGGGCCAGTCCACTTTGGAGCCACGAAAAAGGCTATTTTCGCGATTTTTAAAATGATTTTATAAAAGATATGAATATAAAAGTTGTTGGGCTTGATAAATAAATTCTTGAAATAGATTTTTAAAAAATTTATTCATTTTTATTCATTTTTATATACAAAAACTTGACGTACAAACGTTTGAAGTTTATACTATGAAAAACTCTTACCTAAACTCAATCGGCAATTCCTCCACCATCGTCGATTTCTTCAAGTCTTGCGTGCCTTCGATTTTTTTAAATTTTCAAAGTGGACTGGCCCCTTAACCCTTTGTGACCGGCTCAAAACTTTCCAGAAGAGTAACCAAGGAGGGTTAAATTTGACATTTCGGCTGCTCGCAACTTCGTGCGAGTATCCTCCGAAAATGACGTTGGCAATGGCACTTTGAAGATTCGCCGAATGTTATCGCGTCTTTGAAATGGCCAGAGTACAAAAGACTACAGCAAAAATATCATCGTCTAAGAAGCTCCAATTAAAAGTGATTTTCATGAGTCCACATTGCCAAGGCTACCGGGGATTGACTTTTCGCAAGTCTACGGGTTCACATAAATCGAGGCTTTCCGGCAGCCGACTCTCCGTTTCTATCATCAAACCAGAAAAAGATCGTGACAGTAGACGTTAAACCCTTCGGTACATAACGAAGAAAACGCTTTCCCGTCTCGTGGGACCCGACAAGCAGAGTCTCCAATGGCAAAAAACTATCGTGACTTTTCTCCGAGTATCTGCACGCACGCCACAAAACGTTGGCCGTACTGGTACGACGTTGAAAAATAAAGGTATAACATCGATTGCCATTAAAAGCAATAAGAAACAGACAGCAAGAGAGAGAGGGTACGGAGCAAAAACCTAACATAGCGAATACCATTTTTAACCGAGTCAATTTATCGGAAGTCTTCGCCGAGACGAGAAATCCCGTGACGAAAGGAGCTCATATTCGTTAAAAGCGCAATCATCTTATTCCAACTGCAGAGCAAAATCAAACGAACCCAAATAAAACGACCGATGTAGAAAGAAGTTTAGTCTCCGTGAGATATTCGACGACTGAGAATTTTACACGAGATCACGGAGTCATTGACTTGCAACGTGCTCGACGATTGATCGTTCGATTTATATACCGATATCAACGTAAGAACGAATTGAACACGATGCACTGAAGTCGTAAAATCAAATCAATATTAATTTCCATAAATGTGTGCACGGAAATTTTATCGCAATTTATATACAGCTCGTTGTTTATACGAATGTAACTTCGCGATGCGATAACCGACGACAGTCGTCGTAGACTCGGGTTATTTTACTCATTTTTTTATACTCCAGATGAAATAAGTTCTAAAATAAGTTTACTCCTCAAATAAGAGTCTGAAATAGCGAAACCCATCAGCAACCTCGGAAGCGAGAAAGGTAAAGTGTATAAAATGGTTGTATATATACATATATACAGGGTGTCCCAGAACTTGATTCGTGCCCTGAAATGGGGGGTTGGGGGTGAAATTCTGAGTCGATTGATATAAGCATGTATGGGTCTCAGATCAACCTCTGAATTATTATTAATGTTTAAAGATGGGCCAATCAGGTGCGCCCGATGACCCGGCGTACGTCGGTGAACGATACGCGCGGGGAGTGGTCCCTGACGGGCGCACCGCACCTACAGGCACCACTGCACGCGCGTGTCGCTCACCGATGCCGGCTCATCCGGCGCACCTGATTGGCCCTCCTTTAAAAATTCATATTCATTCAGGGGTTCATCTGAGACCCACACATGCTTATATCAATCGTCTCAGAATTTCACCCCCAACCTCCCATTTCAAGGAACGCATTCAGTTTTGGGACACCCTGTGTATATATATATGTAATGTCACTTATATAGGGTGAACGTGCTTACCCCCTGTTTTTTCTGCGTTCGGTGCCACTTTTCTCCATCCTTCGTGTACACACTCTCAAGCTCGTCGTAAAAAATAGAAAGATAGAGACAGATAAAAATAAATATTTGCTTCAGCGATCCGTTGTAATAATAAGATTCGAAAGAAACCGAATTCGTGCAATTTCCTCGATCCCGAGGACTTTCCTCCACTTGCTCTTTTTTTTCCTCCGTATCCCTCTACTTTTTCTCCAGCCGTCGTTTCCAGGTTCCTTCGAGGGGTGAAAGATTTTATTTCCCTCGGCCTCGGAGAGTGAAAAAAAAAATTAACGACCACAAATACACAAGATCTACGTTGCTGTCGCATTAAAAATGAATCTATCTTATTTTTCCATAGCAAGATACTGCACACCGGAAAGTTAAGATTAGATCGATGTACAGAAGCAAAAAAAAAAGTCGAAACATTGTTAGCGAGTAAAGCAATCGAAGACTGATGAAATTACATCGCAATAACAATCTCTTCCGTTTTCTTCTACCCGTAACGTGAAATAATAATACGGAGCCCGTGTACACACGACGATGAAACGTTCTCGACGTAAGGTTAATGCAATTTTCTCGAGGATGCGATGTTTTTTTTTCGCTTCGTTTTCTTGCCGAGAGAAAACTTGATTATCCCAAAGCGGGTCCTTGACTCCCGGGGGAGCGGTGGATACACTTTGAGGCGATACGGAGATCCCGACGTGGCTTTTTTTCTTTACCCAGTGGAAGACCACGCGACTACGCGCACTTTTGCTCTGTGTCTACACGTATACGGACACGCACACCCACGTCCTTCGTCCTGTCTCTTTTCATTTCTCTATATGGTTCGGCTCTTCATCTCCCTCGCTTTTGGCCCCGTCACCCTTTTTACTCGAGAGCAATCGTGTCCGCTCAATTGACCCACTAATCGACATTCACTGGGTGGGAAAATGAAATGATACACGGGAGACAGATCGGGTGCACGGGCTTTACGATAGCCAGGCGATCGTCGGAGGATTCACGTGAATCAAATGAATTCCCAGCCCCCTCCGCACATCGCGACACCTCGATTTTCACATTCCTTTTGGAGATTAATCCAAACGCGCCAGCTCGACGGGCTCATAACCCATCGATCGACTCCCCATCGTTGTTCCATGTGAGGTATATAGGGTGTCTCAAAACCACCTGACTATTTTACTTAGGGGCCGTCCATATATTACGTCATCGATTTTTGCTGATTTTCGACCCCCCCCCCCCCCTACAATCATCCTATCGTCATTTCCTAATGACCCCCCCCTCTCTCGCAAAATTGACGTCATTACCAGTTTGGCAAAATTAAAACATTTGCGGATTTGAGAAAAATTGGGTAACATTAAAAGATTTTGTTATAGAATCATCTTTTATTATTTTGTACTTTGGCAATGTTTATTAATATAATAATATTATTCTTCCCTATTCTTTAGTTTTCTTTGGATAGCTCCCACATTTTGTTATAGAATCATCTTTTATTATTTTGTACTTTGGCAATTTTCATTAATATAATAATATTATTCTTCTCTATTCTTTAGTTTTCTTTGAATAGCTCCCACGGAGTTTTCACCCATTCTTGCAAATCCTGGATCACGGGTAATATCTCCGTATCCTCCCCATATTCATTTTGGCTCGATTGAACTATTTTCATAGGTACGCTGTTATTTGAATTTCTCGAATATAATGTAGACAAACCTTATGTAATAAATAAATAAATAATGAGTTCAATAATTAATACCATTAGGTACTTGCAAAATATTTTTCATCACTCATGCGGGGAAACCACTCTAGTTGTACAATATACTATTGTACATTTTGAAGTAACTGGTATCACAAGAATGACGTCAATTTCGAAACGCCCCCCCCCCCCCCCCTCATCCATCATTTACCGTCATCCGCAGACGAACCCCCCCCCCCCCTATTTTAAAATGACGTAATTTATGGACGGCCCCTTATCAACAAAACGTATTATTTACTTGAAACGTACGAATATTTTTATTTTGAGGGATCATCACAGTGTAAAAATTTCAAAAAATCAATTTCTTTCGCATTATCCGACAGTATGGACGGATATAAACCTGGCATCGCCGATTGATCGTAAGTAGACAAAATAATAAGTAGAAAATCGTACACTCGAAATTTCAAACGCGTTTTTTCTCGAAATTTCGTTTTTCGAAAAGGTGTACACTCTCGAGAAAGAGTTTTCAGCTATCCTACTCTAATTTTGACACAACATTATTCACGCCATTCTTTAATAGCTTTGAAAGTATTTTTTATCTTCATGTTTTTTATTTTTCTTGCTTTGGAAGCTTTTTTTATCTTCATTTTGAAGGAAAAACTGTCGAAAAAATAGACTACGTTCGATACTTTTTCCAAACTGCTGCCATTTTGTCAATTTCGTTTTTTTAAAAACTCCATAGAAAGATAGCAGCTTTTATACTGATTCATAATCTTTTCAGGTATTTCGTTTCAGACAATGTTTACGGCCACAACCGTGTACGCCGCGAGGACTCCTTTTTTCGAAGACATTTTGGTAATTCTTTAGATAAGTAACTTTTCCTAAAAATGAGCCTAAATTATTTTATGTCACTATCCATAAAAATATTACGTCACTCCCCATAAAAAATTATGGGGTTTTGACGTTTGCGGAAAGACGTGATAAAATAGGGCATTTTTGAAAACTTCGACGCCTTTATTGAGTTTGTACGGGTTGCAAACCCAAACAATTATAATTATTTGCTGCTCGTAATAATTATTCGTCGAAAAGTCACTCATATAAAGAATTACCGACATTTTCAGCCGTAAAAAAAGTCAAAAAAAATAAACAGAAACTTTTCAAAATTAATTTTCCATTCTTCAGGAGTGCTTTGATTTGACTACGAAGAATATATCTTCCAAGTCCATGCAGTTTGCGCCATTTATCGGATATTGTCCTCCACGCATAACCCCCATATTTGTGCCATTTATTGAAATAAAGATATTCGTACCTTTCAAATAAATAATACGTTCTATTAATAAATGTAAAAACCCAGGTCATTTTGAGACACCCTTTATATGCGAGTATGGCGGTATGTGCGTACACCCGAATGTTATGACTCGTGGGGAGTTATGAGAGACGCGAATATCTCGCAACCGTTTGGCTATCATGACGCGCTACCGGAACTCGTAGCGCATCGAGTGCCCGGCCGAGATGACCCTAACCCGTCCCCGTCTATCCTTACCGAGGGCCCCCGATGCACCGTATAACAGCCGAGGGCCGAGAGGGGGAGGCTTGAATGCTTCTTGACGTAATTGAAATATCTCGATCCCCGTGGACCCGTCTGACTTGACCTCAAGACCGCAAACCATGAAATTATACGAGCGAGTGATTCCTGCCGCGGCTTGGAGATAGAGAAAGGCCGGGAGAGAAGGAGAGAGCAACGGGAATGCGACTTTCTCGACGCGTGCTCTTTTTTTTCGTGAAGGAAGAATTATAATCTATCAGAGAAATAAGAATAAATTAGTTTGCTGGCGCGATATGTACGGAGAAGAAACCCAAATAAACGATGCAAATTGCGTTCTTTGTAAATTATTGAGGCAGTGGCGATTTTATGTTCTTATATCAATTATTTTGTATTAATTATTAATCAAGTATTAATTAATGAATACTCATAATTAATCAAATATTTGTAATTAACTAACACTTATAATTAATAGAATATTAATTAATATTGATAATTAATTCATCATTAATGAATTAATCCTTATAATCAATCAAGTATTAATTACTGAATACTTACAGTTAATACTTATAATTATAATACATATAGTTGGTACTACGTTCAATACACGCAGGTTCCCTTTTTGCGCCTGCACAATAGTGATCGGTATATATATATATATATATATTCTTTTTCTTCATATTTTTGAGCGTGTCATTATAGCCACGAAAGAAATTTTCAGCTTTTCAGAGAAGCGCGTAGCGCTGACTCTTTCCTGATACATTGATTTATCACATTTGGGCAAGGGCGTAGGGAAACTGTGGAAAACCTGTCCCGATGCAGATGGCTATATTTACGTTTCAGTTGTCTTGCCATTATTGGCTGAGCCGCCAATTATTCAAGTATTGGCGCAGACCAACACTGTTTGATGTGGCAGATATCTGATATGGGAGACTGTCGGTGTAATGAGGGTATTGTGTAGTGTACATATCTATCGGATATCTGAAGTGTTAAGTTACCTCATTTTTTGAGATTTTTTTATCGCACTGCTTTGAAAACAAATATATTTTTGATACAGCATGATTGCAAATACTTTTGCAGGTTTTCTTGAATTGCAGAATATCCGGTATGTTCATAGGCCTAGATTTGCTTCTAGAAGATCGAGAAAAATTAACGAGTAATGACCTTTTCGGTAGGTTACATTTTAGAGTGGTTGTCCAAATTTACATCAGATTAAAATTAAATGCTTAAAGTTAAATTCATATTTGAATTATATCAATTTGAATCAATTTAGGTAATTATAAAATAGATAAAAATTTATATATATATATATATATATATATATATATATATATATATATATATGTATGTATATATGTAGGTATGTATGTATGTAGGTATGTATGTATGTATATATATATATGTTAATAAAAAATTAATATAAAATAAAATGAATTATATACATAAATATATCTAATATTTAATATTAATTCATATTAATTTGACCGAGGTAGGTGGAAAATGTAATAAGGGAAATACCCTGTACCTGTATAACATTTACTTTATTTTATAGTCAAATTAATATATATATATATATATTAATTTGACTATAAAATAAAGTAAAAAAAAATATATATATATACACACGTGAATATCTAATATAATAAATTATAAAAAAAAATTCCACGAACATTTTAATAAAAATGTAAAATAAATAAAGTCTTCACGAATACGGTAACTTTTTATAATTACGGCATACATTTCTTTATAAAGCTCAATTGGGCCGTTAAAAAAATATCAAATCACTAACCTTCCATTGGGCGGTAGCTCTTTCTCTCGGGGTGTCCAATTTTATGATTCACGTAATCATTCTTGTGGCAACACTGTATCATGTACCACTGGAAAATATATACGTGCTCTTGCCGCGCATTGAATTCACTCGACATTTTTCCTTCAGCCTAGCTAACCAAAAAGCCTTCCATTGCTCGTTAAACAACCGCTACACACGTCCGTAGGATCGTGGTGTAGTATTCTTGACCACCTGGCTGAATTCTACCTGGTGTTTTCGCGGTCAATGCGAGGAACCGCAGCTAACATACAGACGTACAAAGTTACTGAGCCACGCCGCTGAGTTTCGTACTCCTCTTCGCTCGAGAGTGGAAGACCGAGTATGAAGAAGAAATGTAAAAAAAATGGCAATCCAAAAGGAAGATAATATAAGAGTATCGTGTTTCAAAAGAGTTTCTCGAGGCTGAAGACGTCGGATATCATCTTATTTCTTTTTTATCTCATTTTAATTTATTGTTATGCACGTCGATACAATGGTCTCGAAGATCAATCTCATTTTATCTGGAAACGATACACAAAATAAAAATATTCAAAGGGGAGATACCTGTAGGCGAGGAAATATTGCTAATTTTCATTATCTCGTTGAAAACCAAAGATTCGTAACGTCGGCGGGATTAATCTGAAAAAAAAAAACCAACGAAGATTTTTCTTTCATTAACACTCATACGCAGAATATGAACAAAGAAAAAGTGAGAAATGTTGAAAATCCATGAAATGGTACGCGTTGAAACAAAAAGTTGGAATTTTCCGAAAAAAAAACGTGGCTACATTTTGCAATAGACAAAAACTTTTTGTTTCAAAAACATTTAGGGTCACGTTTTAAATAATAAGGTTAAAAAAATGTGCCATCGCCATTTTTGAAGATGCATTTTAAAAAAATACCATGCAACAGCCAAAAGTAGTAATAAAACATTCCCTAAGTCTTGAAGAGGGTGAAGAAATCTTTCCGTTAAAAAAAAATCATGAAAATCAGCAAATGTTTTCCTCGCCTAAAGGTATATCCCCCCTTAAAACCACCGGCGTATCGATTACATGTGTAGAAATTTTGTTCTTCTTGTCTCTCCCTATTTAAGGGGTCTTCTCACTTTAAACGCTCAAAAAGGCTATTTTCATGAGTTTTTTTGATAGGTTTATATTATAGATATTGATACAAAAGTGGTTACACTTAAAAAATAGACTTTCGAAATACATTTTTTTAAATTATCTATTGAAGCCACTATTTATAGACGAAAATGGTAGTTAAAAAATGTCCTAAAAAAATTGTAGGTCTGCGCTGTTAATGAAATCTCGGAGATGGATCGTCCGAAACAAAAAAAATCAAACGGTTTTAGATTCAGTATGTTAATGGCTATAGCGCATATCATACGTTTTATCAAATATGCAAAAATAACAAAATGGCGGAAATTTTTCGGAAAAAAGTGTTTTTTTTTACCGTTTTTTTGCAAAAAAAAAATAGTCAATTTCAAAATTTCAAAAATCCTTGATATGCGCGATAGCCATAGTTGTAAAGAATATGTGGTTAAAATTTCATAAGGATCGGTTCGGTAGTTTCGAAGATTTCATCAACAAGCCATTGACAAACGTTGTTTCGAGAAAATCGCGTTTAAAGTTTGTTTGGGTTACATAAGTACATACATTTTTTTAAATGTATTTCGAAAGTGTATTTATTAAGTGTAACAACTTTTATATCAATAAATAATATAAACCTATCAAAAAATGCATGAAAATAGCCTTTTTTAACATCTAAAGTGAGAAGGCCCCTTAAGCAAATTAGAAGCGGATCACGAGTGCTTCGAAAAGTCGACAAGAATTGAGAATCACAAAATATCAGCTATAACCCAACAAGTATACGCCCACGCTTATTGAAAGAAAAGCACAGAAGGGTGCTTTACTCTCGGCTTGTATTTCACGTAACGGCCGAAAGATGAACTTGAACCCCGCGGCGCTCAAATGCCAGAACCCTGAATGTGTAATAAGCACTCATGTCGTGGCCCTTGCGAGCTCCCCCCTGCACCGCAAACTCGGACGTCTCTGCATTTTAGAAAGGTCCTACCGCTCACACATCGTCGAACCCTTCGTATATTTACCTGTACGTACGGTGCTATACACATGTGGAACGACAACGTGGAAGTAAAAGGGCCGAGTTCGCATCGGGCATCAATAAAAAGCCGTGTTGGTTGGGCCCTTTTGCTTCCGAGCAATCCAATACAGATATACACGTGCAGGCATGGGGGATTTTGATGTGTGGAGCTTTCCAGGCAAAATTGACAGGCCCGGGAAACCTGATTTTTCGATTATAGTGTCGGTTAATTAGAAAGTACGGGCTGCACAAAAACTTAAGGGGGGAGATACCTTTAGGAGAGGAGAAAAATTACTGATTTTCATGATTTTTTTAAGCCTTAGGCCACTCTCGGATCTTCCAAAAATCGATATTTTTTGTTTTTGTCAAAAAGGTACCTTGCAAGGAACATCCCTTAGGTGACACCCTTCGATTTTGTTGAAATTTGGATATGTTATAAAGCACCGAAAAGTAAGCGATACGTATTTTTTTTATCGGCGGAAAAACGATTTTAAGGGTGAAACCACCCCTTATTATAGGGGTAGTTCATCCCTTAATTTTTTGCAATGTCACTATAGTGGATTTTTCATTGCTTCGGATTAGAAGAATGTTCGTTTTCGTTTCATTAAAACCGGTGGACTCCTTGTGTGTGAAACTGCTATATTACCCCTAGAGATGCCTTTTTTTCAAGGGGTGGTTTCACCCCCTAAAACCGTTTTACCGCCGATAAAAAAAAATACGTATCGCTTAATTTTCGGTGCTTTATAACATATCCAAATTTCAACAATATCGAAGGGTGTTAGCCGAGGGATGTTCCTTGTTAGTATCTATAAAATTATATTCCAAACGATCATGGGTGTGAAAAATCTCTAAGTACACGATTTACGAAGATTGTTGCAGATTAAAAGTATTGAAACATTATTCATGTCGTGACTTTCTACTAACTTTAAACGCGTTCATCTCAAAAGTACATTTTTCAAGTCGGCCGGAACTCAAACAAATTTCAAACGATTCACTTGAAATTTGACCTGTATATTTAGAATTACATTTTCTGAGGCACTACCTAGTTTTGACATTGCAGTTTAAAAAGCCGTGCCATACCTCCGCTATTGTTAAAAATGAATAAAAAATAAAAAATACCATGTAACAGCCAAAACTGGTAATAAAACATACCCTGAGTCTCAAAAATGGTGAATATATATTACCTTTTAAAAAAATCATGAAAATCAGCCGTTTTTTTGTTCTTGAACGAACTTGTGTTCGTTCGAAATATTTATTTTCACTGTGCCGATCAAGTTGGTATGGGAATTCCAAATATCGAAATTTGTGCATCATCGGAATGATGCGGACCACAGGTGTTCCATAGATTTAATTTGCCATTGTTATTTGTTTGATTGCAAAATGTATACGATTTTTTTTAATCGGCATATTTCCGTGAAAATTGTCTCACGCAATTAAAAATTGATTAAACTGCATGATATTGAAGTTTGCATCGTTGTTATCCGGTGAATTTTTTTTGTTCCCAATTGCATATTTATTTTGCCAGGTCTACGAGAAACGTTTTTTTTTCATCCTCATTAGAGACTTACAACTGAACTATACCGAAAAATATTTCGCATAACAATAAAAATGGAGAAAATGAAAAAGAATTTCCGTTGCAATCCAATAGCAAAATTCAACAGCATTGTAGCTGCCACAATAATCGACAAGTGTGCTGTACACGAAGAGTAAAATCGCTGAAGCTCTTTTCCATTGGATTCGTCCATGCAACACGATCGACAAATTAACGTTGGGCGTATAGGCCAAACGGATATGAGTAATTGTGCAAATTGGTATCAGGGGGTCATAGTCAAGTAGGAAATAAATAAAATTGAAAAGTGCACTGAGAAAAAAATGTATAGTATTTACAAAAAACGCGCATGGTAAAAGAAAGTATAGTCGAATTCGCTATAGTTTATTATCACCGCAATCATAATATGGTTAACACAACTATAAGCGAGAAGTATATCTAAGCATGCAACTTTGGTGGCGTGCTCGATTATCTATTATCCCCGAAATAACTATTAACTATCGTAAAAATATTAACTGAATTACCTATATCGATATTGTAAAGCCTTTCACAGTAGTTAATAGTTATTTCGGGGATACTAGATAATCAAACACACTACTAAAACGGTATGATTAGATAGACGCTATATAGTTGTGTTAACCATATTATGATTCCGGTGTCAATAAACTATAGGGAATTCAACTATGTCCACTTTTACCATGGGCATTTTTTTTATAAATACTATGGACATTTTTCTCAGTGCATATTTGTACTATTTATACGGTTAACATTAACGCTTGTTGAGTATAAATTGTTACGAGATCTTACTAAAAGTGACTATACGAACAAAATTATGGTAATCTCATAGTGAAGACGTAAATCATTTGTGGAACGTGTCAATAAAGTAGAAACAGCAGTAGCACGCTATGATCGATACAGATGTATTAGCGCATTAATTTATCAGTTCTTAAAATTCGATATTTCGAAAACTATTGCGTTGCGCCAAAAATCCATTTAAGGAGGTACGGTGATTGGAGCGAGTCCAAGATAAAAGCCCGATTTTTTTTACTAGCATTGTCGAGACCTTCGTCCGGGCGTATGCGGAGTTTCCACGAGATTTACCGTACAGTTTCCGAGTTATTAACTGTTAAAGTTGGTGAATTAGTCACACGTAGACGACAAAATGTGCCTGTCCTCTCATATATCGATTTTTTTGTACTACTTGGAGCCAAGACACACGTAAAAAAAACTGACGGTTGCGTTCGTTGATTCGTTGTGATCAATAAGGCACCTTGAAGTGGATAGCTCACCACAGAGATAAGCAATAAATTTAGAAATGAAGGCGCGAAAAACCGAAGTATTTAGAGAGAGAGAGACGTCTCGTGACGTAACAGCAGCCGTCTTGCTCGAAGTGTGGCAACGCCGGATGCCCGCGCAAATTTGATTCGTCTATCGGATATTTTCAACACGAATTAAAAATATGATTGTGTGAAGCCGTAAATTTTATAATGGATTATAAAGGGCCTTTTGTCGATATTTACTTGAAGTTCTTTTACGTACAGCAAAGGCATCTCAATTTTTCTGGCGACACGTACCTATACAACGCATCTATATATAAATTCAGCATAGGAGAACCGTCATATAAAATAAACGTTGCTTTTTATACCTGCAAATATTGTGAAAATTGGGAAAGGGAAAAATAACATAACAATCGGTGAAATATGTTTTTACTTTGGACAGATTGGACATTGGACATTGAGGTTAACTTCAACGCGACGTTTTTTTATCTGCAATCGCAATATTATCTTTTCATTTTCTAATTCTTGTCCGTCAGAATCTACATTTGTCTCTAAACTGGACTTCAGGTACAATCCCGTTACTCCTCGATAAACTTCCACAGTATTTTCATTCTCCATGTTAACCGGATACAAAAAATAATAAGCCGGGCGCGTGGAACCGATGACAGCCACCGAAAATGCGACGATGCTAAACGTCAACGATATGGCGTACTACTGAAGTCGAGTAGTAGAGTATTAAGGTTGTTTCCATATTATAAGAATAATAGGAAACTCAAAATTCAATACTTAAAAAATATTTCTCGAAAAATAGGCCCTATACATATATCTAAAACGTGGCGGTATTGCGGCGTGAAATAGACTCTAAGTTTACTAGCATGGTCATCACCGTACCTCCTTAAGCAGCGACATATATTATCAAAAAGACGATCTGTGCAAAATTCCACCTATATCGGAGGTAACAGCTATTCGGAATTGCAGCTGGAATTACTTTTATCTGTTATGCCAAATCTACGATCAAAAGAACATAAGTACCCGGTGGCATAGTGGCAGCGTGCGGAGTATAGATAGGTAGATCGTAGATTCGAATCCATGTTCAAGCGAAATATTTTCTTCGATAGGAATCATCCCAGGAGGTCAGGAAATGACAAATTATGATAAACAATCATACAGGTGGTACTCTCAATTGAGAATTGTTGAATTTATCAAATATTATATACATTTAGCAGACATACCATTCAATATGGTAAAAATCACTATTTTTTTATCGTGTAAGGAAATATCCATTTTATGAAAACCTACTATATTATAAAGCATTGAACAATCAACGTATGCTTGTAAGATTGTTGGTTACGGTTAACATATGAGCATAGTTAAAACAGCTGCCAAAATATCATAAGCAGTACTATATTTTAGGCAGTAACCATGACTATAAAATATTGTTGTCCCCTCAGGGTAATATAAAATATGGTTAAAATAGGGTTGAAGTTACCATACATTTCTCTCACAAGGAACATCCCTCAGGTGACAACCTTCGTTTTTGTTGAAATTTGGATACGTTATAAAGCACCGAAAAGTAAGCGACACGTATTTTTTTATCGGCGGAAAAACGGTTCTAAGGGGTGAAACCACCCCTCGAAAAAAGGCATCTCTAGGGGTGGTTCACCCCTTAATTTTTTTGTTGCAATGTCACTATAGTGGATTTTTCATTGCTTCGGATTAGACAAATTTTCGTTTTTGTTTCATTAAAATCGGTGGACTCCTTGTCTGTGAAACTGCTATATTACCCCTAGAGATGTCTTTTTTCGAAGGGTGGTTTCACTCCTTAAAACCGTTTTTCCGCCGATAAAAAAATTCGTATCGTTTACTTTTCGGTGCTTTATAACATGTCGAAATTTCAAAAAAATCGAAGGGTGTCACCTGAGGGATGTTCCTCGTCAGTGTAACTGATGAGAGATCACGTGTGCATTCTTGAAGCTGCCGATTTGATTCGGAACGGCCCATGCGTTTCTCTATATACATTGCCGTATGTGAATTCTATACTAGAACGTACAGGGACTGGCGAATGAAACGACGACGCACATTTGATTGCAAACGAGAGACGCGCGCCCGACCAGCGAGCAAACACGCACTCGTTCGTCTCCCATCTCCTCCAGTCTTTCTCCGTCAACTCCATTTCTTTCCCTCTCACTCTTCTCGATGAGGGTTATTTTTTTTCACCACGCGTGCGTTTTCTTTTTCTTTTTCAAGAGACAAAAAAAACGGGAAGCGAACCCGAAAGGCGAGTGCGTAATAATGCAAAGCAACGACGACGACGACGAAGACGTTTTCCCTCTCTCGCGTCTCGTTCACCCTCGCGACACGAATTTCCTTCTTCTTTATTTTTTTCATCTTCTCGATGCAATCTATCTACTCTTCTGCATATGGAGTCTCGAGGTGTGCGCTCCAGGGAATTTTACTCCAAAGCAGCTCTTTGTAATTGCAGAGTACATTCACGTACGTGCGTAAAAAACTTGTCGAGGCAATATATTCAATCATTATTTTTTATCGAACAAAATGATAACATTTTTTTAAACGTGATCACGATGGAATTCGTGTTGCACGAAAAAAGGAACGAGAATCGCGATAATATGTATTTTTCAATGTACGTGCGGGACAATTATTTGCATTGTTGAAAGTATTATGTAATGTGGCTGGATGATCAACGAAATGAAATACCTCGGTGAAGTCGTCGTAACAACATCAAGGATACGATGACTCACTGGGTCATTTTGACCAGGATGAATTTTCGGTAAAATGCTGACGATTCCAAAATTGAAAGTATTGAATAATTTTTTTAGACGATGTAGTTTTTTTCGAATTTTAATTGTGCAGACATATTAAGAAATGTTTAAAGTGTATGTCTGATTTTTTTCAATAAAAACCGACCAACGGGTTGTTAATGGCAAATGGATGGGCTGGACAAGGTCGCTTTTCCAATTTTTTTTGTCTTTTAGATTATTCATTTCGGATTTGGAAAAAAGGTATGTTATTAAGCATACATTGAACTTATTTCGTGTACATTTTTTATTACTTTTTTTTAAATTAACAACGTTATTGAGGTATAATAGTATTGAGTATTGAGAGTATGAAAAATATGGCCCAACGGCTGGATCTATATCTTGACAATGGTTGGTCTAACAAATAATAACAAAAAAGTTTTATAATAAAATTTCTCGTACGTCGTAATAAGAATAATATCGTACGAAAATAAAAGTTCTCGACGTACGTTGCCGTTATTCGAGAAAAACATCTAAACTGACGGGTGTTAAAAAATATAATTTTGGCGAAATGTTTACTTATATTCGGGGGCTTAAAAAATACTAAATAAAAGAAACGGCTATGTACAATGATAGCTACTGCAATTACGGAAATTGTGATTTTTTTTATTGAAAATAGGACAATTATAGCTAGAGTTATGATTCCGGTCAGGTCAAAAAAAACGCGATTGAAAGTTTTAGTATACAATTTATTATACAAGTTTCACTATATATCTTCAATTTGGTCAATTTTCAATATTGTTATTTGAAATGTTTTTCACATATTCTTGAATATGTAGACTTTAAGAAATTACAAATAAAAACCGATTAAAAAAAAGAATGCAAAATAAAGACAATCTTTTTTATTTTCAAAAATAAAATGCAAGAGAAAGTCGATCTTCAAAAAGAGAATTATTGTCAGATTTGACAATTTAGAGCTTGAGTCTGTGATGCCACCAAAATCCGTCGTGAAATCGAACCCCACATATGTTCATAGATTAACGAGCAAAGATCTCGACGCAACCGCGAGGAAAGTTGACGAGGCATGCGAAAGATGAGAACGTCGAAGAGACGCGGACGAGGAAGAATCATGGCAGGTTATTCAAGCTCGCATGATTCTCTTGCGAATTAGAGAGCCCGGCGAAGTGGGACAAGATATAAAATAACATTTCTACCTCATGAGAGAAAGCACGCACTATAAGGATGAGTACGAGAAAATAACTGCGTTACCTTGCGTAGCATTACATGCCTGGCTCATAACCAACAATGGAACGAGCAATCTTCATTATTAAAATGGGAGAGTCCTCTCGCCACTTTTTTTTTATCGTCGACTTATGGAATTAAACGCATACATGTGTATTATAAAAAGCCACGTTCTTTCGTTGGATCAATATACACGGTGGACCATTTAACGTGCCCACCCCAAATTTCTTCGTTGGCTTTAGAGTGACGAAAAATGTCAGGAGGTAATTTGATTGATTTCGAAGGGCTGATACAGTGGTAAAAAAATAATTTTTGTCAAGGTCATAGTTTTTTCGTTCTCAAGGTCATCAATGGTTTTTCAAATGGGAACATGTTTTTTGTATTTATTAAGACGTTGTAGCTGATATTGAGACGAATCCCGAAAACCAAAATATTTTTATGAAAAGTAATTTCAAGGTCATGATATCATAGGTCCTTGGATTTGTCTGAGTATCACCTCCAACGTCTTAACAAAAAAAACATGTTCCTATTTGAAAAACCATTGATAACCTTGCAAACGCAAGTACTATGACCTTGACAAATATGAATTTTTCACCACTGTATAAGCCCTTTGAAATCAATCAAATTACCTCCTAACATTTTTTCGTCACTCTAAAGGCAACGGAGATATTTGGGGTGGTCACGTAAAATGGTCCACCCTGTATAATACGAAACCGTCCCTCCCAACTGAATTTCAACGCGATAAGCTCGGGAGAATTAATTAATAACTTTTCGGGACGAGTATATAATTCATTATCAGCCCTCGTAGCTTTGATGGGAATGGGCGTGAAATTTTATATAAATAATAAATATGGACATAAGCTGAAACGCACGATTGCCAAAGCTGCTTGTGAGTTTTTTTAATGGCTAGTGTGCAGAATATTTGCCATAAAGTCAGACATATGTTATATATGGATACAGGCGAAATATATTTCAATAATAACCCACGGTGGTTGATGGGCGGTCGGATCGATACTCGGAGCGGTGACCGCTTAGCAGTGCACCGACTGGTGCATCAACCAGTCAGCCGGAAGCCAATAGACTTCTGAGACCTTGCTTTAGATACCTGAGTAAAACGTCTCATATAGGGGTATTTCCCCAATCTAGACAGTCGAAATGATTGCTTTCGATTTTTTAATTGTTAATGTTAATTGATTTGTAATTAATATTTTGTTTTATAGAGAGAAAAAATGATAAAAATATCTTTTTAACTTAAATTTTCATTTTTTTGTAAAACTAACCTTAATATATTTTATATAACTATAAGATGATGATAAGGGCCATGGATCTTCTTCGTTCTGCTCACCCTCTGTGTCTTCAGGAACCTCCTCCGAATCTGAATCTGAGTCATCTTCAGAGTCAGGTTCGGTGGGAATCGTCAACTCAATTACATACTTCATGAACGGCATTGATTTCTTGGGGGGTTGGTTTCATGCTAGTGATCAGTGGGTCAGAATTTAGTAATAGTCTGTTTATCACGTTAGCATAATCCAAAAACTGCATTTTCGAAATTGACCTGCAGGATTACTCAAAAGCAATTAACCCGGTTGGGTTTAAACTTGGCAGAAATATTGATAATATTCCTACCTTCTACTTGTCGAGAATTGTTTTTGAAAAATTAGAAAAAAAAAACTACTTTTTTAATCCAAATTTTACAGAAATTTCGCGCGAAATTTGGATTTTTGTTTATAATGCGTGCCATTCTCTCCAATTTGCATTTTCTGAATTTTAATCACTGTCGAATAGAAACAATACATGTTATGACTCAACATTTTTTAAAATTTTTGTTGCTAATCAAAGTGTACGGGAAGGTAGACTGCAGCAACGCTAGTATCATATCTCCGCCATTTATATGATAAATAAACTAAAAAAATCGTTTTGTATACTTAAATATACTGTTGAAGTATACCCACAGTTTGATAAATGCAGAATAATTATTTCTTAGTTCAAAAATCCCTCAAAATTGCTTTTTTTCGGTCCAAATAGAGTGATAGAAAAGGGTTCAGTTGGGAACGGGTAATATGTAAAAACCCGAAAGGGTGTCCGTCAGAAATTAGGAAATTGAAAAAAACATTCAATAAGTTTTTTTTCGTTATAATTAAGGCCTTATTTTTTACAGATCATTTATGCACATGGTTTAGTATATTTAAAAAAAGTATATTTAAAGAAATATTAACAAGGGTGGACATATAACGTAATAAAGCAATGTATTTTTTTAATGTGGGTGTCTGAAAAAAATGAACATATTGATAATTGCATAATAAACGTATCTTCAGTGTGAACAAACAATATAATTTTTTTAAATATTGTAATAAAAATTCGGAACCTAAAATTTTTACTCAATTTTCTGGCGTTATTTTATTTGTTATATTTTTTGTTTCATTAAAATTTTTGTTTCTGTGGTTCACACGATAGGTGGTAATATGTTGTAAAAATTTCAAAGCGATCTGAACCTTCGTTCAAGAGTTAGAACTTTCACAAGGTGCAAAAAAGTGAATCGTGGAAAAACGGCTTTGAAGTTGGCGGTAAAACTTAAAATATTCCTAACCGTTCAGGCTAATGGAATCAAAAATAATTTAAAAAATGACAATTTTTGAAATTTTTCGTGTATACAAGTCGTTCACTTTTTTCACCACGTCGGACTCTGTATTGTCCTATACCGAGGATATAATATCTACGAAGAGATTCGGTATTAAAAAAAATTCGTTCGCGTATTTGTTACAACAGCAGCAATAAAGTATACGCTCTCAAAGTCTCGTAGGCTTTTTAACATGCCTCCAGTCATTTATCTTTCTTTTATCGATGTAATTATCGTGATTGCTTATAGATACACGGTTGTTTTATACAGCGAATCCATCAAAGGTATCGAATTTGTACAAATAAAAGCGCCGTCAGTCGGTTTCACATTAAGCAGTGTTCGAGTAAAAAGTCTGTACACGTATAGAAAACGACGTAAATTATCAGGTTGCCAAGCCATTTACATAAAACTGTAATCTCGTGTAATTCGTGACGAAGTTGATGTTTTTTTTTTCGTTCGCGAATCATTGAATATTAATTAAACGTCGACAGTCGCGGAACCTGAAGTCACATTTGTTTTTTTTATATTTCGCTCTACGTTCAGATTTTTCTTGTCCCGCACGAAATTAAACGAGCTGATCGCCATTATTATTATTTTGCGGTTAATTATTATGGCGTGTAGAATATGTTAATTGCGGACAGTAAATAGTCCGATTACGATGTGGACGCAGTGATATATCGTGGTAGAGTAATAAATTAGTGAGATCTAAGCTTGCTCGGAGCGCGACACACACGTTCACCTCATCGTTCGCTCTTATACTCTCCGGTTACGGTGTTACGGTGTCCTGACCAGCTTTTCGTTTATTAATGTCATGCATCTACTATTATTATATTATTAATACCGAGGTATCAGGCGTCTGGACTTTTTCAAAGCTAAAAATAATCAGGATATCATCAAGTCTGCTGCTATGTGATATTCGCTATCTACGAACAAGGATGGCTCAAAAAATAAAACAGTCGAGAAATAAGGGCACTTTTTTTTTAACGACTTACCCATCCGTATCATCGTTAGGAACTTTTGCAACAATTCATTTTTTTAACCACGTTTTAACGATAAAGGGCAATTACGATTTTCGGCAATTGTTTGCGTATTTTTGGAAATATATTTTTCTGACAATCAACAAGATATTTAAAGGTATTCCTTTTGCCATCCCGAATATTCAGCGATTAACTGATTTTCGTCTATAATCAAGTAGAAAAACATCCGAGTATACTGGTAAAATTTCAAACCAAGTTACTGAACTTTTGACGCAAAATTACAACTTGAATAATTGTCTCAATTATACGGCGCTTTATGGAGATGACACACTGGCCTGGTTTCTTTCTAATAATTTTTACACTAAATAATTCGAGATGCGTTTTATAAACTGCTCGCGCGTGTTAAAAAATTTTAATATTCCGCAACGACATAAAAAATTGGAGGTCACCGAATGTTTAAATAAAATATTAATAGTAAAACTTGGAAAAATGTGACTAGCAAAAGAATTTTCGTAGCCGCGATTATTCAGAGAATATGTAAAAGTGTCTAAATTGATTGTGACTTAGTTTCACTGACAAGGAATATAACTTAAGTGTCCGCCGTCGATGTTGTTGAAACTCATATATGTGATAAAGCATTGAAAACTATTAGACGCGTATTTTTTTATGTGCGGAAAAACGGTTTTAAGGGGGAATACCACACCTCGAAGAAAGTCGTGTCGAGGGGTGATTTCGCAGTTTTATCCACAAACAGTCCACCGGCCCGAATAAAACAAAAACCAAAATTATTCTCATATAAAGCGATGAAAAATTCTCCATAAAATAATTGAAAAAAATTAAGGGGTTACACGCCTTTCTTTGAAGGGTTCTTTCCCCTCTTAAAAACGTTTTTCCGCAGATAAAAAAAATACGTATCCGATAGTTTTCAATGCTTTATCACATATATGAGTTTCACCAACGTCGGAGGCGGACACTTAAGGGGTCTTCTCACGTTAGACGCTAATAAAGGGCTATTTTCATTATTTGTTTTGATGGTTTTATATTATAGATATTTACATAAAATTTTTTACACTTAATAAATACACTTTCGAAATCCATTTTAAAAAAAGTTTTTTTTTTAGTCACTATTTATAGACGAAATTGGTAGTTAAAAAAATGTCCTTAAAATGTCTGCGCTGTTGATGAAATCTCGAAGATGGATCATTCGAAAAAAAAATCAAACGGTTTAGATTCAGTATGTTAATGGGTATAGTGCATATCATACGATTTTTTATATATGCAAAAATAACAAAATAGCGGACATTTTTCGAAAAAAAAAACGTCTTTTTCGCCGTTATTTGGCAAAAAACTAAATGTAGAATTTTTAAAAATCCTTTATATGCGCTATAGTTATGGTTGTGAAGAATATGTGATTAACATTTCATAAGGATCGGTTCACTAGTTTCGAAGATTTTATCAACAAGCCGTCGAAAAACGTTGTTTTGAGAAAAATGCGTTTAAAGTTTGTTTGGGTTACATAAATACATTAAAAAAAATTTAAATGCATTTCGAAAGTGTATTTATTAAATGCAACAACTTTTACATCGATATCTACAATATAAACCTATCAAAAAAATTGACGACAATAGCCTTTTTTGGCGTCTAAAGTGAGAAGACTCCTTAAGGTATGTTCCTTGTAAGTGCCACTGTAATTTACCAATGATTCAGAAGGGCTTTATGCCTCAACACAACACGGCCCTCCGCGAAAGGATTACCTTAACGGTAGCGCCAATGAACAAGCTGCCCTTGACAAAACTACCAATCAGCCATACTCGTTTTGCATCAATAAAATATGAAAAAAGTTTCGTTACATGACGTGTCGGTGCGAGTGCACGGATGACGAGAATGGAATGGACAATCTGGCAGGTAGTTCGTGATCGGAATAAACGAAAGGCTCATACTTTTACGTTCGCTTGAAAAGCCGCGCATACCTCGTCACTTATTAACATTCACACGGTCTCCGGGGGTCACGAATAGAGTCTATTAGCATGAAGTAATTAGGGTGCATGCATGTATATACGAAATACCAACAAAAAAAAATCCTCATTGCGCTTCATATATGTCATTTGATGGTGAACCAAGCTTGCGAGTGGAGGGTTTCGTGAAAAATCTTTATTTGATTGGGTGAAGCTGAGAAAAATAACATTTATTCTACTGTAATTGCTCGAAGAAAAAGAGAGAGAGAGAGAGAGACCAATTGCTCTTTAATTTTCATCCTTAGCTGGACTACCGTTAAATACTTTCGAGACTCGATATTATACCCGGCATTTTCGTTCATCTCTATCACTTTATTTCTTTTTTTTCTTTGCCCTTTTCTTATTTTCGTCTATCCCGACCATTTTCTATTCTCGCAAGCTTTCTTAAATCGATATACCACTCTCGGCCCGTGTTATCCAAAGTTTGCCGCCAAAGAAGAATGCCACTCCAACAATTAACGTTCTCTCCGTGAAAATTAGATGTGCTAATATATTCACCGCTGTTACTAATTTTCAATTCGACATCGAGACTAATTACGAAAACTTAGTTTACCATAGAGCCGCTCGTCGATCGCGAAAAAAAAACAAATAAAATTGTTGAAAGGAAAACGACGAAGGTTTTTTTTCGGTAACAATGTTGTTTGAAGAATACGATTTTTCAAAGGGAATGAAACGTACCCTTTTCCCGAGAGCTGGATGGCTGTGAATACATTTTCAAAATTGGAGCTTTTCCGGAAGTGGGGTTGAAGTTCGCATCGTTGAAATCCAACTACAATTCTTTTCAATTTAGTCTTGTCATTAGTATCCAAAATTATATACTTGAGATTCTTGTCTTAGATCGCTAAATAAGAGACGTGAAAAATTGTTTGCGTGATATTCGCAGCTCGAATCCGCGAAAGAAAATTTTAGAAACGAAAAAAAATTGTTTTTCAATAAAAAAAAGTCTCGAGCCAGTCCGTACGAGGCGAGATGTCTAATTACCCACCCAATCATCTCTAAAACCCTCACCCAAATATAATAAATATAATTAAATAACGGGAATTAATGTTTTGTAACGAAAAATTATTTCAAACTTTTCACGCACATACACTTCAATAATCTGCAAAAATAATTCCAAATAATTCAATGCTCCAAGGTAGGGGAGGTTTTTCTTGCAGTATTCGAAGATTGCCGTCTCGTGGGAATTTTTCCCGCGGCCGAATCGCGGAAGTCACACGACACTAAAAGACAGCGCTCAAAGCGGAGAATAGAGAAGTTTTGGAAGAAAGGGAGACCGAGGTGGAAAAAAAAGATTGCGAGGGGAAAAAACAGCACGAGGGAAGAGTGACAATTGAGAGTGTGTTGGCGAAGTTAACACAAATAGTGCATCACGAGTGAAAAAAAAGTCGACACACGTGACTATAAAGCTGCACAGATACTGGAAGAGAATCGTCACCGCGAGGCAGAAACATGTCCACCCACGAGGCCTCTTGCGCATACACGAGTTTGGAACACATCGAGAAAGTCACCGATCGGATTTCAACAGTTCATTCTGCATTCGTGACAGCGTGTGCATGTGGATGTGTACGTGCGTCCTATAAAGCACGTATCATTGTATCACACAAAACGCATCGACGAAGAGACAAAAGACAACGCGCGGACAGTTTGTGTCTGTGCATGACGCGGCGTTTCCCCTTCGCACAGGCCGCCCTTTCATTCAACGTGGTCTTGTTTGAAAAGTCAAATGACGTCCCCTGTTTCAACGCATCCGTTTGCCCTATGGGGCCCTTTCCCTCTCTCTCTCTCTCTCTCTCTCTCTCTCTCTCTCTCTCTATCTCTCTCTCCCTCTCCCTCTCTCTTCCCCCCGCTCTATTTATCTCTGCTACAAATAGTTGAAGGGTTTTTTTCCAACCATATACAAAACCCTCGACGGAATATTTGTCGTTGATACCTTTTTTTCCCACTTCCCACTGACTTCCCACTGACTCTTGGTCGTTAACACTCACGTCGTACGTGACGCCGCAGATGGAATAACAACGGTGGCAGGAAAAAACAGCCGGGAAGCAGAATTTATTTTGAGAAATCAAAATACTCAGGAAAATACTCTTTCTCTTGGAGTATTATAGAATTCTCTGGTTTGATCCAGTATTCGATATTTGTAATTCACCCATTTGATCAAGGTTGTATATTGGATCGATTGTTTTTGCCCGTCAGCCAAATTTCGAAGGCATTCAACGCAATTTGTTTGGCTATCGCGTTACACGGTAAAATTTGATAAAATAACGACGAGGGTAACGTTCCATTGTAGTTCATTTTCACAACCGTAATTTAATCTTAACCAACAGTTCTTTTCTCCCTATTCCATAATTGTATTTCGATTACGATTTATTATAAACGCAATTTTGGTCAAATTAAAAAAAATAATGTAAATAAGAATAATGTTTCTTCTGTCACAAATGAATAATCATTATCTGATTATAAAGTCAATTGGGTATATAATTTATACATGTTGTAATGAAATTAAAATAAATTTCATTTCATTATTTCAAATAAATTTAATTTATTTTAAGTTAATTAAAACATATGTAAATGATATATAGAATTGACTTTCTAATCAGATGATGATGATTCATTTGCGACAGAAGGAACGTTTTCCTCATTTACATTATTTTTTTTAAGTTTAATATTGTTGCTAATTGCATAACAATTAATGATTATGGAGGATTTCAATGAATTTATGATGCAATGCTGAATGAACCAAAATAAGTTGATAAGTGACATTAGCAAGGATCAGAGAACCAATAAACAAGCTAAAAATGATATTACGAACCCACGCAAGCACCTCACATTTATCCGATAATTGTAGAATTGATTTACCGAGAAGAGGTACAGATGTTCAAAAAATGAAAACTTCACTCGAAATTATGTCCGTTTAAAAGTGAGACGTTGGATGCTTAAGGAGGTACGGTGATTAGAGCGAGTCCAAGATAAAAGCCCGATTTTTTTAAATAACATTGTCGAGAGCTTCGTCCATGCGTATGCGGAGTTTCCGCGAGATTTACCGTACAGTTTCCGAGTTATTAATTGTTAAAGTTGGTCAATTAGTCACACGTAGACGACAAAATGTGCCTGTCCTCTCATATATCGATTTTTTTGTGCTTCTTGGAGCCAAGACACGCGTAAAAAAAACTGACGGTTGCGTTCGTTGGTTCGTTGTGATCAATAAGGCAACTTGAATTGGAAAGCTCACCGTAGAAATAAGCAATAAATTTAGAAATAAAGTCGCGAAAAACCGAAGTATTCGGCGAGAGAGACGTCTCGTGACGTAACCGCAGCCATCTTGCTCGAAGTGTGGCAACGCCGGATACCCGCGCAAATTTGATTCTTCTATCGGATATTTTCAACGCGAATTAAAAATATGGTTGTGTGAAGCCGTACGTTTTTTAATCGATTATAAAAGGCCTTTCGTCGATATTTACTCAAAGTTCTTTTATGTATAGCTAAGGCATCTCAATCTTTCTGGCGACATGCATACAACGCATTTATATGTAAAGTCAGCATGGTAAAACCGTCATATAAAATGAACGTTCGTTTTTATATCTGCAAATATTGTGAAAATTAGGAAAGGGAAAAATAACATAACAATCGATGAAATATGTTTTGACTTCGGACAGATTGGACATTGGATATTGAGGTTAACGTCAACGCGACGTTTTTCATTTGCATTCGCAATATCATCTTTTCACTCTCTAATTCTTGTCCGACAGAATCTACCTTTGTCTCTAAACTGGACTTCAGGTACAATCCTGTTACTCTCTTGATAAACTTCTACAGTACTTATTTTCATTCTCCATGTTTACCGGCTACCAAAAATAATAAGCCGAGCGCGTGGGACCGATGACAGCTATCGAAAATGCAACGATGCTAAACGTCAAAGATATGGCGTACTACTGAAGTCGAATAGTAGATTATTACGTTTGTTTTCATATTATAAAAATAATAAGTAGCTTGAAATTCAATACTTAAAAAATATTTCTCGAAATATAGGCCACACACATATGTCTAAAACGTAGCGGTATTATGGCGAAAAAAAGACTCTTAGTTTACTAGCGTGGTCATCACCGTACCTCCTTAACGTAGCTATAGAACGGCGAAGCGTCCATTCTCGAATTTCGGCAAATTCGCGCTTTATATGTGGGACCACAGGTTTTCCAGGTATAGCTAAGGAAATATGAGACCGAAACGACAGCGACAAAAAGCCACGAGTCTGGTCAGAGCCTTTGGATTTCCGCGAGTTCGCTCGAGCTCCGCACGTCTCGCAAAATGGTCGTTCGGAGGCTCGCCGAGAGTCGTTCAGGCTTGCCTTGGCGAGTTTCGGACAGGAAAACGTCTACTACGAAACTAAATAGTGTACAACAGCTAGCCCACGTGTACGAAGGTGCGCGAGCTTCCCATTTCGGATATCCGGCTTAGCCAAGACCAGACCGCAGAGGAATACGTATCGGATGCACCAGACTCCTCGTTCTCTGTATTCTCGCCTCTTTCTCGAACGTTTTCATTTCGTATACACGTGTACACGGGACATTCTATTACCAGCTAACTTCGTGAACGTCCGAGGTAACGATGTCCGTCGTTTATTCACTCCCGTACATGGCACACAAAAAAAACATCATTTGTCACAACATCACATCACAACGAAACACTGAGATAAAATTAATAAATACTTCTTAAAACGACGGTTTTTTCCTAATTTTTTCAATAAATGTCACAACATCACATCACATCACATCACAACGAAATATTGAGATGAAATAAATAAATAATACTCCAAACGACGCTTTTTCCTATTTTTCTCAATAAATGTCACAACATCACATCACATCACAACGAAATATTGAGATGAAATAAATAAATCATTCTCAAAACGACGATTTTTCCTATTTTTTCAATAAATGTCACAACATGACATCACAACGAAATATTGAGATGAATTAAATAAATAAATAATTCTCAAAACGACGTCCTTTCCAAATTTTTTCAATAAATAATCCGCTGGCATCGGCCAAAAGGTAATTTTTTTTCACTGCACATAGAGTACGAATAATCCGATCTACTGATGGAATAAAATCGGTTAGCTGTAACTGCAGGTTGCCGAGGAAAGTTGATTTCGTTTCTCCATTTTGATGCTCTTCTGGTTCGTAACTCTGCATATACCGTCTAGTGTCCATGACTGAAAATTCCCATTCGTATTGGCCCAGGTGCGTTGGTTCGGAGGTAAAAGGGTGAAGGAAGTCGCGGAATTTCCACGCGGAAGGGTATTCCAAATGGAAAAGCCTGTGTACGTGTATGTGCTACACACGTGGATAGCCTTGCTATTCTTTTTTTTTTCCTCCTCCTATTTCTCCCTTTATGCTTCCTATAGCGCGTCCCGTAGATGGTTTCCTCTCGGTTTTATCCCGCACAAATATCGAGGTCTTCGTGTAAACGTGCAACGATGCATGCAACAAAGAATGATGTAAACACATGCAAAAGTTTCGCGGCTGGTTTATTTTCGTCGGATCGATCCCAAACGCAGGGCTGCGCCGGTTTTGTTGCGAGATTTCGTACAGGGATCCAAGGATTACCCTCCGACGCAATCTTCGTATTTTCCAGATCCGAAAAATCGTCCGGAAATTCGTATAGGGATGGTCGTTCTCGACTGTGGATCGATCGCGTTTGCGAAATAACGGACGTTCGTTTTGAGAAAATATGTACATCGCGATGAACGTGGTTGCGATTAAATTTAGCTGCTGAAAATTAGGCTGTTCGAATGATTATCTTCAGATGGAAACAACGCAATAGTCGTTCGTTCCACAAGCGATCGGAAGAAAAATCACGACCGGATGTTCAGAAAAAAATATCTACCGATTGGGTTGTGATTCAACGAAGTTAGGTTGATCGTTCATTTTAACTATGAAGCTCAACACGCACAACTTTCAATTTAACTTTCATGCGGTAGTGAAAAATGCTGTATACTAAAAACATTGCAATCCCCGAGTTTAAATATCCTGTTTCTATCACCCTCGAAGTCCGATACATCGGATACTGTTGAGGCCGTGTATCACATGGTCTCAACCCTTCGCCCACTTCGAAATTTTAAACCCCAATTTTGACCAAGCTATACAATTAACTGAGATTAAATTTATTGTGTGCTTGCGATGTTGTTGCAGAGGCTCACGGTCGATTTTTTTCGAAAATTTGTAAGAAACTTTTCAGGGTGTGATCAACATAAGATGAATTGTGAATTACTAACTGATGCACCTAATTCGTTCATTTTGCTAGACCATTCGGCTCTCGACAGTGAAAAAAAAACACATTTTGAGCCTTGTTTCAACTGATTTTATAAAAAAAATGATGGAGAATGGCACACATATACACGCATCACACGGACTTGCAGCATCCGTTGCCTATTGGGCCTCTGCTCTTTGCTGTAGTGTGAGTAGCAGATGTTTTCTGCGACATCTAGCGGTAGTTTGCGACAGCTCCTAGCCAAATCTACAAATTTCGCAATACCGGTGTGACCGCGACGAAATTTCGCAGGGTGTGATACATGGCCTTCACCCTCCTACACTATATTTTTCGAGACATTGTGTGCACTGGGTTTTTAGGGAACAGTCGGATTTTCAAAGTTTACAAGGCTTTAAAAAATCTGAAAAAAAATCAGGATCTTCTCGAAGGAGTTCTCGAAATGTCTACTACATGGTCCAAAAGTTCCCACAGCCGTAAGGTCAAAGCCCTCGATAAAAATTAAAGTATAGTAAAAAAAAAGAAATTATTAAAAAGCGGGTGAATTTGAAATTTCGATTGACGCTTCAAAGACTCAGTGTACCCTCGCAGGGTGAAATTGAATTATGCGAAATATCACACCCACGATATTTTGGAAGCCTCGTCTACTTTTCACCCTAGTTTGACAACACGAGACAGGTGATAAAGGAATATAAGAACGATTGAGCCACGAGTAGCAATAAAATAGAACGTCTGATAAAATTGGTGGGACTGTACCTATATGTCATTGTCCAGAGAGGAACGATGCGACCTTTTCGCGGTTCCAACCTGATACTATTTCACGATTCGTAATCACTGGCACTATCGCTAACTCGATATATCGAGCAGAATAGCGAGCGTGACGATACGATCGGAGTTTCCATTGCGAAATCGGAGCAGGCTTCGATTTACCAAACCCTCTTCATTGATAGCAAATCGAAGCTGCTATGAATTATATTGCAGACATTCGAATCCCGCAAAACGCTTCAGATAAATATAAACCAATAAATATAAGCAACCGACACTGGTGGATGGACGGTTGGGGTTTGACCCCAGCGGTACTTCGTGTTGAGGGGCTATACCAGTGTGAACGCTGAAAATTTTGGTGATTTTCGGGATTTTTTTGGAAGAAAAGTACTCAATTAAATACTTCCGAAAATTAAGTATATATTTGGCTACATTTTACCTATAATACATCATTTTTTCATAGAAAAATATTGAGATCCAAGCGCCAAAAAAAAAGTTCCTCCACTGCTGACATGATTCCGGCCGATTGAATAGCTGAAACCGAAAAAGGAGAAAAGATGTCGTTGAACTGGAAGGTATTTCCGGTACAATGACGTAGGATTTTCGAAAAATATCAAAATCTAACAACATGGCGTAGTTATGAAAAAAGTCTGTTTTCTTGTCTATAAAATGGTCGTTTTTTTCAATGCCAAATCGTCAATTTTCATCCAATCAAAAATATCCTACGTCATTGTAGAGTAAATATATTCAAGGGTACTCAGTTCAAATTTCAAGTCAATCGGATAATTGCTCTCTGAGTTACTATTAGATTAACGAAGTGCGGGTAGGGAGGGATAGGGAAGGCTAATACGTAAAAACTCGCAAGGGTATCTATGCGTTGGAACTTAGCAAATAAAAAACCATATATATATATACACACGCGCTTACGTGCGGATGTATTTCTATTTTCGTACTGTCCGCCCCCCGACCTCATTCGCTCATATACTCGTTTAATCATGCTGATCTAACAGAATTTGGTTTCCCGATTCGTGTGTTTACAGGCAGAGGAATTGAATACCATTGTCGGTAATGCTTTTCGCATGGCGTACGTGGCGCAGCTGCAACGCCAGCCGATTCTTCAAGATGTGATAACGCCACAGTCTTCACCAGTTTATCGTAACAAGGACAAACAGGAGGAGCAACGAAACGCTTGGGTGAGTAAAGACACTGGTCTCAATAGTCATAAAATTGCAACAAAAAATAACACTACGGTTCAACAAATAAAGTGCCATCCAAATTACATCCATCTGCAAATGAAACTCGTAGGATTGAAGTTTGCATCGTTGGAATGCAATGAAAATGATCATTTTTCAATTACTCGAATTTGTTTGACAAGTATTCGTTACGAAAATCCAACAATCAATTTTTAAGTCGTTTATTTGGAGATCTAAAAAGTTTAGCTATAAAAGAAGATGTAGAATAATGAAAATGAGGAAATGAAAATATTGAAGAGAATTTTCGTTGCGTTGCAACGATGCAAAATTCGAGGACTTATAAAACTATGACGACTGCGGAAAGTTCGACCACGTGACGAACCGATCCTGCACTCAGGGCGTGATTTTTCATAATTTTTGTCATCCTCCATCATCGCTTAAGATTTTGTAGGATAGTATCAAATTCGAAACGATCAGAGAAACATTTTGAAATATCGATGCGTCGATATATCAATGCAGATGGATTTACCATTTCGTTTATTAGCTTCCGGTCGATATTTGGTGACAGAATATATTCTCCCCAACGGGATCCCATGTGACAGCTATTTTGAGATTTTTTTTTTATGAATCCTTAAATCACACTATCTTTAAATATTTACCACACGTTTATTAACATTTTTACAATTCCTCACAATTTTGTCAAACAACAATATCGAGTTGCATCGACAGTACACCGTTCGGACGACACCCATGTGTAAAAAAGTTGGTTGACGGCTGCCATCATTGTAGAGGTTTTGATCATCTGAAATTAAAAAATCAAAAGCCATTTTAATTCGTAGACCTGACGCTATCGTCCGAACTGGAGTAAAGTAAAAATATCGAAAATTGAATTTTTAGCACGATGTTCAAAGTTAAGTTTCAAGTTTCGTCATTGTTTCGACCTTTTCAGCTTAAAAAAGTATGGCAGTTATCAGAAATATTCAACTTCGGGTGAGAATTATAGATGTGCTGACTATACCATAAAAAATCGAGCGAAATCCGTTCAATAGTCCTTTAGATACCATGACAGCCAATTTGGAAAATACAGTTTTGAAAAAAAATGCGTTTAAAAGTTCAAGTACGATTTACACAAAGAAAATGTTAACTCACCATTACTCTGCTATGCCGAGTCCATCCAACAAGCACACATTTTTCACAATTTGTACAAACAACATTTTTTCGATTTTTTGGACCTGTCACATGGCCTTAATGAATACAGCGGCACTTTTCCAAGTAGAACTGCTTCGAATTGTGCCGGTAAGTTTTATTGATTTTAGCTGCGCTTATCGTGTTTGATGACATTCAAGTCGGTAAACTCGAAGCTTAGAACTTACAGGATGAGTTTGGTGTTCTAGTCTCGATGGAAGTTTGTCAGCAAGGAACGACCCTGATTAGTAGGTAGCAATTTCTTAAACTCGAACATCTTGCTCTCTCTCTCCCTCTCTCTCTCACTCTCTCTTTCTCTTCCCCCACTAAATCAATCACTTCCGGACTCCTGTGTGTATGTGTGTATACCGAACTTTTGATCCTCCGATTATTCGTACATGGAATGCTGAAAGTTCTCCAATCGTAGCGAGAAAAAGAGTTAGTGGGAGGTAGAGGAAACGAGAGAAAAGGAAGAGCAGTAAACGATTCTCGAACTACTTGCAGATCAGACTGCATACAGATCAGCATGTACTTGTTGTACTGTGCAGAGCTTCGCTCCTCTTGTCCTCATATCGTGGATACTCGATCGTCGAACTTTCTCTATGTTTGATCGCTCGCGTTATTTGATACCACGCGATTTAGTATGTACCGCTTGTTCGCGAATGCAGTAGGAGAATCAAACATTCATCCGATAGTCGAACTCGGAGAAAAAATCGTAGAAATGGACAAATTATTGTTACAATAATTGTAGATATGAATAATTACCAGCGTACATATATGAAGTGTTATATACACACTTGTAGCGGGCGAAGGAACGTGATTTTCTTGATGTTTTTTTAACAAGACAGTAAATGTTTATTGAAAAACTGTGAACAACATCGATTAGTACATATTTTCATGTACCTGTGCAATTTTTTTTTAATCAAAAATGTTTCAAAATGGTGGCACTCCAGCTGTCTTCCAGAAGCACCTTTTGAGCATCAGTTGCGGCGGACATGATACCTCGAGAACGGTTCATCTGAAATCAGAATTTGAAAAAGATTTCATTAGTCTATTGCATTGACTTGGGCCTGGACCAAGGATTTGTAAAAATTTTGATTTAAAAAAAAAGACGATAATTTTTACAAAAAATTCATTTTTGGAAGTGCTAAATTTTCGGTTTTTTGTTACAAAATTTTTTTTTTTTCAACAAAATTCAAAATCTGTCGTCAAGGCCCTAGCTATTATCATAATAAATTATTGGTATGAATTTGGTATGGATCGGGTAAATATTTTTTTTAGTAATCGTGTCCACCGCAAAGGTATTTCTCAAAATAGACGATTCTGAGATAATCGCGTTTAAGGCGTTACCCCCACTTGAGGCGCAAAAAAGGCCTTTATCATGAATTTTTTTAAAGAAAACTACAAAACTTTTTTTGTAGTTTTCACATCTTGAAGAACTTTCAGTAATTTTTTTATTGAAAAATATTACATTGTTTAGTGGCCGTCAATGAAATAATGTTTTTATATACACGGTTTGCGGTGACCAACATTGCGGCGAAGTGGATCATCTGAAAAAAAAATGCGAATGGATTTAGTCAAATATAAGTATAAACTAGTCTTTAATCGAAGGATTTAAAAAAATATTCATTTTTCACAAAGCGGCGGACAGTCAAAGTTAATGGTTCGATTTTAACGAAAAAAAAACGGCCGTTTTTTGGCTATAAAACGGCCATTTTTTTTTCGAAAAAAAAATCTAACGATTAAAGACTACATTTTTATGTATTAAATAAGCCTGCAAAATTTCAAGAAGATCGGTTCATTAGTGTTCGAGTAATCTTGGTCACCGACTTCAGAAATGCCATTTTGAGAAAAAACGCGTTTAAAGTTTCAATTTCCGGTCGTTTACACAATGGATTCTTCTCTTTCAACGCTCATATCTCAGTCAATTTTGTTCGGATCGACTTGAAATTTACAGGACGTATTCTCAGATATACTTCAAAAAAATGCAATAAAAAAATCGATTTTTTAAAAATCGCAAGTGGGGGGGTAACCCCTTAAGATACAAGTATGTTTTTTTTACATTTAAAATTAATTTATTCATACTAACGTGGAATCGTCGATTCCAGGGCCATACAGTAATCCTTCTGCATCCTCTGCAGCCTCTAAAACATTGATTTGATACTGTCTACGAGCCATTCTTCCTTCTCTTGTGGCTGCTTGCGCTTGCTGCTCGGCAAGCGTAACACGCTTCGTGCGGTTGAAATACCTATGACTGCCAATCTAATGCTCCGATGTTTGTGAAATTTGGTGAGAATATTCTTGAGATGTTGTATTTAAAGAATATGCAATCAAAATTTTTCCATTTTTTCGACCATCTCAAGTGCATATGAGGCCTTAAAGTAGGCATGGTTGGAATGCAACGAAAATGATTTTTTTTTTTTTTCATCACCAATATTTCTTTTGGTAGATTCAAGCTACGAAAATCACGCAAACATTTTTTAGGTTTCTTTTTTAGCTATCTACAACCTAAATCTGCACAATATGATTTTGGATTCTAATAAAAGTAATTAATTGAATCCGTTTTCCTTGCTCTCCAACGATGCAAACTTCAACCCCATTACTTAATGTCACGCTGTTTGTGTGGTAGCAATTTCGTGGTAACACATTATTGAGGCATTACACCATTGTTTCGTGATTTTTTGTTAACCAGTGGAGATCATGGTTAAGAATATCGTAGGCTTTTTAATGCTTAAGGCCTAAGAATGTCCAACAGATTCTCGTAGCGTGCTGCTATTCCCTGATAATATAGACCGATGTGGTGAACCGCGCGCACTGGGTAAACTTGTAGATGTCCCATTTACTGCTCCGACTCTTCTCGTGTTAATTATAAATTCTACCCGAGAGCTCGACCGTTCGCGGACTTTTCACGACACACACGCACGCTTAGCGAGAATGCACGAGACCCGAACGTTTACAAGAGGAGAGTTCAAAAATAACAATTACAAAACGGTTTTTTTATTTCTCCAAAAGTTCAAGCAATACCTATTTATTGAAAGCAGCAGTAAGAATTATTGTTTTGATGAGAAACGTTATTATATTATCAATTTAGGAGCAATGAATTGTGCAAAGGCCCTTTATTCTCGTGTCTTATTTGGGACCACCACATATAACATCATTTTCATTTCGGAAACAATACGTTCCTGAAAAACTCGATTTTTGTGGGCGACGTTCATGAATGCTGTTGAATTTTGCATCGTTGGAACGCAACGACAGTTCCTTTTTACATTTTATTTTCCATATTTTTATTATTATAGATCTTTTTGCAGATTTATTTTGTAGATCGCTGAATGAAAATCTTAAAAAATGGCGGATAATTTTTTGTAAGCAAAATCTGCCAAAATCAATTAAGGGGTTAGGCCACTCTAGAGGCCAAAAAAGTAGGCATTTTGGGGATTTTTTTCAGAAAAACTATAAAATAAATCGAGATTACAAAAAAGGGTGTTTATTATACATATGAGTGACTGTATACAATAAATTTTTTGAAGCGATTAATTTCAAAATGGCGACTGTGCAGCGTTTACCTCAAAACTGCATTTTTTAAGTTGCCCGGAAACATAACTCAGACAATTTTCAACCGATTCACTTGAAATGTTTAATATATCTTGAAAAATACATCGTCTATGGAAGCACGGAGGATTTTTCTTTTATATTGCATAGTTCATTTGTTATTAACAATTATCTGACGATTTTTACGCAAATTTTTCATTTTTCTAAAACTTGCCTTAAAAACCGCCAGATAATTGTAAAAAATCCCCAAAGAGCCTATTTTTTCAACCTCTAGAGTGGCCTCAGGCCTTAAAGGAATTCAGACATGTTAATATTCGTTACATTCCAACGATGCAAACTTCAAGCTCGTCTTCATGACCAAATCAAACATTTTGTGCATGTTTATTTTCTCGAATGATCGATTTGAATTTCGATTGCCACGAGTCCCAAAATGGGTACTGGGGAAAATCGTGGTAGGGCTCTTCGTGCGAATATCAATCCTATTCTCAGATTATATATATCTGTGTACGATGGAATTTCGCTCATCCGCACGAATCGGGCTCCAGGCTCGACTATCCGGTGTGCAGAGATTTCACACTCCCGCGCCGGGTTCTCGAAGCTTATTTCCAAGAGATATTGCATTACTGCGGATTCGCCGGGAAGTATGTGAGTCATGCACTCGTCTATAAACGCATATGGGGTGGAGTTTTCTCGCTTCCGGAAGAGAGAAACTTGCAGCTGCGATATATATCAGTTTAAATATACGAGTGCACCCGGAGATATAAAAGTCTACCTATAAATTATTTTAATCGGCAAAGATATCGCAAGTATATATTTGTATCGAGGTCGTAAAGTCATAAGGGTGATAAATTCGTGCCTGTACATTCTCGCTGTGTCTTTTCGACGCTGGGCCACCGATCGGTATATGTGTACCATTTTGCACGACTGTCGACAAGAGCTTAATTGAATCTGAGTTATGGCGGGTATCGAAGGAAAACGAGAAGGGCTTTCTCGTGGTACCGACACACGCAAGGACCTCGGCTCAAAGGTGTTCATAAATAAAAATGAAGATGCGTAAAGATATCTTTCGGTTTGAGATCATACATAGGGTTAGCGATTTCAGTGAAACAGAAACGAAAATTCTTCTAATGCATAACGATCGGAAATCCAATGTGGTCGGTTTAAAAAAAAAAAAAAAAATTAACGGATGAACCTCCCCTTTATTTTTCTTTCTCTTAGCCCACATCTTATGGCCTTAGCCCACTCTAAAGGCCGAAAAATAGGCTTTTTGGGGACTTTTTCCCAGAAAAACTACAAAATAAATGGAGATTACAAAAAAGGGTGTTTATCATACATATCAGTCACTGTATACAATAATTATTTTTGAAGCGATCAATTTCAAAATGGCGGCTGTGCAGCTTTTATCTCAAAACTGCATTTTTTAAGTTGGCCGGAAACATAATTCAGACAATTTTCAATCGATTCACTTGAAATGTTGAATATATCTTGAAAAATACATTGTCTATAGAAGTACGTCGGATTTTTTTTTGTATTGCATAGTTCATTTATTATTAACAATTATCTGACGATTTTTAGGCAAATTCACTTTCTAAAAATTGGCCTAAAAAATCGTCAGATAATTGTTAATAACAAATGAACTATGCAATATAAAAAAAATCCATGAACCACCATTCCATACATTTTCGACCATTTTTCATGAAAATGTTCGGCTTTGGGGAAAATGAATGGTGAATTCGTATCCAGCGGGTAAAAATACATCGATATGGGATGGCAAATCGTCAATTTTCATCCAATCAAAAATATCCTACATCATTGTAGAGTAAATATATTCAAGAGTACTCAGTTAAAATTTCAAGTTAATTGGATAATTGCTCTTTGAGTTACAATGTCAGCAAAGGCCATAGCCGGGTAAGTAGGGACAAAATTGCACCCGCATTTTTTGCAGCGAAATTTGGAGTATATTCTGAGGTATAAAAAAAAAAAAAAATTCTAAAAATGTTATGCCCGTCAACGCAATGGTTTTAGAAAAATAATTTTTTTTTAAATATAAAAAAAAAAATCCGGAAACGGTACAGTGGATCGATTTGATTTTTTTTGTACTTTTTCCGATCAAACGTGTTACGAAATAAAATTATAGAACATCTTGCGAAAGATTAAGGTTTGAAAAAAAAAATAATATTGCTTGTTTTATTATTTTTTACTATAATCCACTTGGGGTACAATAGCGAAATTTTTTTCATATAATCTTTGGACACCTTATCAGATTATATAATTTTTTCAAAATGATCGGTTTGGCACGCCACAGTGAAAAAAAAAGAAACACACTTTATTGATATATTTTAGTTATATAGATATATAACTAAAAAATTTTTTTCACTGTGGCGTACCAAACCGATCATTTTGAAAAAATTATATAATCTAATAAGGTGCCCAAAGATTATATGAAAAAAATGTCATTATTGTACCCCAAGTGGATTATAGTAAAAAAAATAAAACAAGGAACATTATTTTTTTTAAACCTTAATCTTTCGCAAGATGTTCAATAATTTTATTTCGTAACACGTTTGACCGTAACAAGTACCAAAAAAAATATCGAATCGATCCAATGAAGCGTTTCCGGAATTTTTATTTAAAAAAAAAAATTCATTTTTTCCAAAATCATTGCGTCGACGGGGATGAAATTTTCAGAAATTTTTTTTTTTTTATACCTCAGAATATACTCCTAATTTCGCTGGAGAAAATGCGGGGGCAATTTTTCCCTACTTACCCGGCTATGGCCTTTGAAAAAACTCATTTCGAGAAAAACGCGTTTAAATATTTAACTATCGATTTTTGCAAGATAAAATTATAGAGATACGGCCTTGAAATGTTTACAGGATATTCTTGCAAAAAAGGCAAAAAAAATCGATTTTTTGAAAGTGTCACACTGGTATAGCCCCTTAAGGGTCTGTTTTCCGCCGAAGGCGGATACCATCCAGTTTCTCTCGAAAGTTCAAGATTACGCCTGCTAACCGCCAAAAACGTATTTTTCCACAATTTTGCGATTTTCTACTAAAATTAGGAGCTTTGGTGAAAATAAGTGATGAATTCGTATTGAGGCGGTGAAAATCCATCAGTATGAATTCAGAAAACAAATATTTCAATTCAAACTGTTTTTTTCTCTGTATACGTATTTTTTCGCGTCCGTCCGATATCATACCGGAGATACGAAATGGTGAAATGGCCCGTGTGTGGAAGAGTGGTGGCCAGAGACAGGGAGGGCAGAGCGGAGCCGTCCCGTGCAGTTGCGTAGGTTAGGTGAATCGCGTATACAAGCACAATAAATAAGGAGAATCTCTATCGCTTTGCAGAATAAACCGTTGGGAGGCGAGAACGCTAACGGTGGGATCGGGACTGGAGGAGGCGGTGGTGTCAGTAGTGGCGGAGTGGTGGGTGGCGGTGGCAGAAGTCCCTCCACGAATTCGTGGCTGAAAAGTCGAACGGTGCCCACGTCCCGTTCTGGTAGCGGCACGTCCGCAGCGGACATGAACGTTCAGCTCGGCAGCGCCGGCTCGCCTACGCTGCGACTCGCCAGCGTCAAGGTACGTACATCCACGCACACACGTGTGCACGCACATACCTACTCTGGAACTTTTAATTAACATCCATCGCGTTCGTATGTAAGGATGCTCCTGAATGTGAGCCCGGAGGCGATTTTTCAACACTAGCGCCACCTGGATTCGATCCAAATGAATGAACGAAAATCCGTGCGTTTCGTTGTCGTGTGAATTCTTTTAACACACTGGATATTCAAATAATTTTACTAATAATTTTACTAACGTAATGACTTTTTTGGTAAGATTGTTATTACATTGCGAAAAATGTTGCAGAGTTTGATAAATCCATAATGAGTTTGATTAATATTGAAGGATTGATGTTCAAGAAGCAAGATGAAGAATTAGTTACCAATGTATTTTTGCGGAATAGATATACATCGAGGAAAGTCTAGTTTGTCTTCTTTTTAACATTTTTTTCATTATTCAGGGCTCAATCATACGTTGAATAATTAATTATATCAAAGCCATGTATCACACGCTGCGAAATATTCGACGCGGTCTCCTGGGTATTGCAAAATTCGTAGTCCTGGCTACGAGCCTCCGGAAACTACCGCTAGATGTCGCAGCAACGCTCAGCTACTCGCACTACATCAACGAGGCCCAATACGCCATCGTATGGAAAAAGGCGGCATATACAAAAAAAAAACCGAAAATGCGTTTTAATATACAGAATGATGGGAAATTTTGTACTGATTCCAACGGTACTAAAAACGCATTTTCGATTTTTTTTTTTTTTTTTTTTGTAGATACCGCTGTCTTTCATATGATGGCAGAATAGGCGACGGTTGCTGCAAGTCCGTGTGTGATGCGTGTATATGTGTACACGTCCGTATGCGGGATCGCCGACCGTGGAAAAACTAATTCAGTAGATTTAAGGATTGTCGATAATAATCTGAGCTTCGTTGGTACAATTTTTCTAGTTTTATGTCAGATAACTCTAAACCCCAGTTTCTTCGTCATTTTTTTATAAAATCAGTTGAAACAACGCTCAAAATGTGTTTTTTCACTTTCGAGAGGCTAACGGTCTTGAAATATGCATGAATTCAGTGCATCAGTCAGCAGTTCACGATTCATCCCAAGATAACTAAAATCTGCTAAATTTGGTTTTTCAAAATTTGGAAAAATGTCGACCGTCAAGCTCTTTCTGCCACAATATCGCACGTACACGATAAATTTAATCTCAATTGATTGCAACGTTCGTCCAAATTAGGGTTTAAAATTTCGAGGTGGTCCGAGCGGGTGATACATGCACTGAGAAAAAAAAATCATTGATCCAATATCATTGGTGTTATTGAATGAAATTTCGTTGATTCAATTGTAAAATTGTTGGTGTAAATAATCGGATTTATTAGTCCAAAGAAAACGCGATTGACTTTAATAACATGAAAAAATTAAAAGTTTTTTTTTTTCATTCAAAAGATATATTGTTAGCCGAGAACAATATATTATTGAAACCATCTAAAAAATTATCGCCAACAAATTATATAGTTTTGAATATATTTTATGCAACGAACAAAAAAAGCGTTTCAATTCATAACATGAATATTGTTGATTTGAGTACACAAGAAAAATTGAATTTCGCTCGTTTGATTCAGACAAAAATTCTATTGAGTAAATATGTTATTTTATTTTTTCACCATATCCGATATTGATTTTCAAGTACATTATCCGTTAAAATATTAATATTTTATTTTTGTTGAAAAATATGAAGCAAATGCCTGAATTGGTTACAAAATTATGCGAAAATAAAATTTGTTTTTTGCGCATTTGGTTGAAAAAATTCAACCAAATCATGGCCGAGCGCCACCGAAATTATAGGTGTGAGGAAACTCGTAGTTCTCGGAGTAACCGCTAGAAGCCGCACGCGCGCTCGTTTCGCGTAAGCGTAGCGCGAACCGAAAATCTACTTAAAGGCCGGAGAAACTAAAGAGTATCGCTTCTTGGCCTGTGGCTAAGATCAAAGTGTAGTATCTGTTCTTATCAGTTGAATATCTAATATTCTCTCCACTATTATCGTGAATGATCATTCCAATGCTCACTTTTTATTTAAGATTTAAAACAAATTGAAAAACTTACGTCTCATGGCATATTCGTTTCGATGTAGTAAAGAAATAATTAATTCTATTGATTTTATTTTTGAACGAAATAAAAGAATGTTGTAGCAACCGCTCAATTATTCCATCCATACATCTACGGATTGTATATGGAATGATTTCAATAGAATATAATTTTATTTGAAGGCTGATGTAGATATTCAGAGAACAGAAGAGATGTCCAAATAAAATAATATGTTATTTGAATCAATCACATTTTCCAATATTTATAGTATTGTAACAATCTCATATATCGGTGGCACTCCGCGATCGGACATTTGTTTGAATCAACCAATATATTTTTTTATTCAATTGCTTTTTTGTCAGTGTGGCCCTAATTTGCAAGAAAGGAGATAATGAATATGCTACCAATGATGTTCTTTTACTATATCAATATCTCATGGAAAAAATGTAGTTTCTCTTTTTTAAGGCGTTACCCCCAGTTGTAGCGCAAAAAAAGGCCTTTTTCATGAATTTTTTTAAAGAAAACTACAAAACTTTTTTAATCGATCAATATACCATCTTAAAGAACACATCTTGAAGAACTTTCAGTAATTTTTTTATTGAAAAATATTACATTGTTCAGTGACAAATGGCCGTCAATGAAATAATGTTTTTATACACACGGTTTGCGGTGACCAACATTGCGGCGAAGTGGATCATTTGAAAAAAAAAGTGCGGATGGATTTAGTCAAATATAAGTATAAACTAGTCTTTAATCGAAGGATTTTTAAAAATATTCATTTTTCACAAAATGGCGGACAGTCAAAGTTAATGGTTCGATTTTAACGAAAAAAAACGGCCGTTTTTTGGCTATAAAACGGCCATTTTTTTTCGAAAAAAAAAATCGAACGATTAAAGACTACATTTTTATGTATTAAATAAGCCTGCAAAATTTCAAGAAAATTGGTTCATTAGTGTTCGAGTAATCTTGGTCACCGACTTCAGAAATGCCATTTTGAGAAAAACGCGTTTAAAGTTTCAATTTCCGGTCGTTTACACAACGGATTCTTCTCTTTCAACGCTCATATCTCAGTCAATCTTGTTCGGATCGACTTGAAATTTTCAGGACATATTCTCAGATACTTATACTTCAAAATATGCAATAAAAAAAATCGATTTTTTCAAAATCGCAAATGGGGGTAACCCCTTAATTTCACAGCGTTTGGTGAATATATCAATTAATTCACTCGATAGATGTTGAATAATTATTATTAAGAAAAAAATGATAAACAAGAGATTAATGTTTCTTACAAGTTCGATATGCACTGCAAACAAGTCCGCTTATTTTTTTCCCCACAGACACCAAATTCCATACCCGGTTTGAGACCATCGCACAACTTCACGAACGTTCTCGGTCCGATAAGCAATGAAAATGAGACGAAGAGTATATCACAACAGAGTACACCTAGCAGCGACGAGAGCAATTCGCCGACGGAGCTCAATTCGTACAAGAGACTGACCGATAAGCCACCGCTCATAAAGCGACTGACAATGGGACTTACCGGTGGTGGACGGGACGTTCTAGGATTAAACAGCGAGGACGACAGTTGTCCCTTAGTGAGCGGTAGCAGCACACCGACTAGTCCTACGAATCGTCCTCACTCAGGTGGTTACATTAATGAGGCTATCATCGATTCGGAAGGGACGAGAGCACCTTACAACAAAATACCGCCATCCGAGACACTCGACAACACTATAAACGCCTCCATTACAGCTAAGAACTTTAACATCGAAAATAATAGGTAACCTACCCTTTTTAAAATTATCGTACCCTTTTTATGCCACGATATCATTTTGTTTTAATAGGTATTAATTGCATTTTTCAATTTTTTTCGATATCACTTGGTTTTTATATACTTGATTTGTATATTTTACATTTTATTTACATTTTTAATCTATTATATTATATTTTTAATTCATTTCACTTCTTAATGAGTATTCATGGCTATTTAAATTTTCTTCGATATATCACTCTTGGTTTCTCATATGTTATTTGTATATTCTATATTTCATTCATATTTTTAATTTATTATAATTAAATTAATTTCACGTCTTTAAAAGTATTTATCATTTTTTTTATATGACTTTTGGTTTTCTTATATTTTATGTCTATATTCTACACTTTATTTACATTTTCGATTGGTTATATTATTTTTTTCATTCACATCACTCCTTAATAAGTATTTATCAACATTTTTATTTTTTTCGATATCACTCTTGGTTTTTCGAAATACTATTTCTATATTTTATATTTTACTCATATTTTCAATTTATTTCTTTCTGATAAGTATTTATTACCATTCGTAATTTCTTGAATATCACTCTTGTTTTTTTAAATATTTTATTCATATTTTTATCATCACTTTCTTTCATTTCGTATGTTTTAATATTGATCTTCGATCGATAAAAATGTGCGCCGAATCGCAAATAGAGTTCAAACCTCCTTATGATTCAGAGCAAAAAGTGCATTAAAATGGATTTAGCGGAGCCTCGAAAGCTGACAGTTGGAACAAATTTCAGGTTAGGACACAATTTACCAAATTCCGGTGCAGACACGGAATTCAAGACGAAGAGACGATCGCAAATAAGCACGTCAAGCAGTTCCGTACCTGCTGACGGCAGTACACACGGCTCGACACCCACGCCACCCCCGTTACCCGAGAGAACCGACAGTCTGAACAATCGCAGCGAGGAGGGCGAATTACGAAAGGCTCCTTGGTTTCAAGCTGGAATACCAAGGTCAGCAAAGTAATATCAATTGAAAAGTCTTTTGCTATAGCGGGAAAAAAAGGCTCGAGCAAGAATATGAAGAAAAAATTAATAATTGCTTCCACGTTGTTTCTCCTCGAGAAAAAAAAAATGATTGCGAGTGTTTGCAAATGTATGCAGGGGACACTTTACTCGGGGTTGAAAATGCTTATCGTAGGCTTTGTGCAGGAAGCAATCGACTGGTTCTATGTTAAGGGGTCTTCTCACTTTAGACGTTAAAAAAGGCTATTTTCATGATTTTTTTAAAATAGTTTAATATTATAGATATTGATATGAGTTGTTATACTTAATAAATACACTTTCGAAATACATCAAAATTTTTTATATGTATTTATGTAACTCAAACAAACTTGGAACGCGTTTTTCGGCGGTTTGTTGATAAAATCTTCGAAGCTACTGAACCGATCCTTATGAAATGTTAACCACATATTCTTTACAACTATAGCCATAGCGCATATAAATGATTCAATTTTTTTTAAAATATTTACTATATTTTTTGCCAAAAATGGTGAAAAAACACGTTTTTTTGTTGTTTTTTTTCGAAAATGACCGCCATTTTGTTATTTTTGCATATATCAAAAATCGTATGATATACGCTATAGCCATTAACATACTGAATCTAAAACCGTTTGATTTTTTTGTTTCGTATGATCCATCTCCGAGATTCCATCAACAGCGAGAGCTACAATTTTTTAGGACATTTTTTTAACTACCTTTTTTGTCCATAAATAATGACTCAAATAAATGACATTTTTTTTTTTTATGTAATTCGAAAGTCAATTCATTAAATGTAACAACTTTTATATCAATATCTGTATATATATATATATATATATATATATATATATATATATATATATGTATATATATATATATATATAATAGAGTTTTATTTGCACAACTTGTTATAAAGTTTTTTACAAAGTCTCTTTTCTTACAATCAATCTCATTCACGAACTTACACCTAACAACTTACGTCTAAAATTCTAACCTATATCCTAACCACTACTGATCGCTGTCGCTCTCATCTTTTTCCTCTTTGTTCATTTTTGCACATAATGCCTCTATTTATTTGAAGTAGCGGCAAATTCCCACATTTATTTTCCCGCTTAACATATTAATGATCTCCCCCTTTATCGCAACCTCGTCAACTCCTTGTATCCACTCCTCCGCTTCTTTTCTTGCCTCTTTTGGCATCATTTCCCAGCCTTTTTTGCAAATTAGGAGGTGCTCCACCGTCTCAAATTTCTCCTCACAAATCCTGCACCGCCAATTTTTCTCCCCCTTCTTTCCCGTCCTCCATACATTTCCACATCTTATTCTTGCCCACAATTCTTTCTCCCTACCCTTCACTCCTTCCTCCTTCCAGTATTTCCATGGGCTTTCTTCGTTCTCCACCAAGTACTTGTATAAACTATTGTATGATGATTTTTGTACTCTTTCTTCTTCCTCCTCTAGTATTTTTTTCTTTAGGTTCTCTAATCCTTCTTTTATATCAATATCTATAATATAAGCCTATCAAAAAAATTCATGAAAATAGCCTTTTTAGCGTTTAAAGTGAAAAGACCCCTTAATGTAAAATTGCACTTTGTCATACGACAATTTACTAAAAAATCACGAAGGGTCAAGCGGCGTATCATCGATGAAAGTTGAGGGACACAATTTCTTTTAATTACCAAAAACGTTCATCTCGGAAGTTTTCGTAAGATCACTGCATCGTTGCCATATTGCATGGATTTTAAGGCAGGGGACGACTATGATGCACCGAAACATGTCGTTTTGTCTAATTTTTTTCATCTACTAGATTATTTATTTGGGATTTGGAAAGAAGGTATGTTATTAAGCATACATTGAACTTATTTCGCGTAAATTTTTATTTTAAGATATTAAAAATGAACAACGTTGAAGGCTATAATAGAGTCTCTTGACAATGGTTGGACTGAAAAATAAATAAAAAACGTTCTAATTTATATAAATGTAGTTCTCGTTGTACGTAGCCGTTTTTCGAAAGGAAAATAAATCCCAAAATGACGAGTGTTAATAAAAGTGTAATTTTGGCAAAATTTCTACTTACATTCGCGGTCTTGAAATACAGAATTTAAAAAAAAAGGCTACGTACGATAGCCACTGCAAATACGGGAATATCGGTTTTCCAAATTGAAAATTCGACAACTACACTACCGGCGAAAAGTTTCCAGACAAAAGTTTAAAATAGTGCCGGAACGGTTTTCTATGCCATTTCGCCGGTAGTTGACCTAGACCAATTTAATTAACGGCATTTTAAAGACGAGGAATTTACCTTCATTTTAGCTTTTTTCAAAAAAAAATTATGGTTTTTTTTACAATCAGCAATCGGTTTTGAAAACGACTATTTTTCGTGGTTTTTTTTGTTCCTTTTTTAATGGACCCCGTTTGCAGTAAAAAAATTGTTACGCATTGCTTCGACCACAATCATAAAGGGGGAAGCCTAATCTTCATTCTCGTTGGTTAAAAAATTTTCTACGATTTCTTTTTCCAACAATATTTCGTGTTTTGTGAAAAAATAGTCAATTTGAAAATCGCTCCGGAGTACGAAAACGATGAGATTTACAACGAAACGTCAAGATAGCAAAAAAGTTGCATTGCTTCTTGTGAGTTCACGAGAATTTTGTCGATTTTTTTTCGAAATTTTTTTTGTCATCTATTTCCGGTCAAAGCTCGATTCATCTGAATACCATAACAATAATATAATTAAATTTTCGACGTTCATATTAACCTTTGGTCTCGTCGAAAAAACCTCCTCTCGCCGACAGCACGCTCTTCACCACACAAAAAACTTGTCGAGAGCATGCCGCGAGTTGCAAATCTGAAAAAATTCTCGTGAACTCACAAGAAGCAATGTAACTTTTTTGCTATCTTGAGGTTTTGTTGTAAATCTCATCGTTTTCGTACTCCGGAGCAATTTTTCAAATAATCTATTTTTTCACAAAAAAGAAAATATTGTTGAAAAAAAAATCGTAGAAAATTTAAAAAAAACGTAATTGAAGCCTAGGCTTTCCCCTTTATGATTTTGGTCGAAGAAATGCGTAAAAAATTGTTTTACTGCAAACGGGGTCCACTGAAAAAGGAAGAAAAAACCACGAAAAATGGTCATTTTCAAAACCGAGTGCTAAGTGTAAAAAAAATCGTAAAATTTTTTGAAACAAACCAAATATGAATGTAAATCCCTCCTCTTTAAAATGCCGTTTATTAAATCGGCCTAGATCAACTACCGACGAAATGGCATAGGAAACCGTTCCGGCGCTCTTTTAAGGCGTTACCCCCACTTGTAGCGCAAAAAAGGCCTTTTTCATGATTTTTTTTAAAGAAAACTACAAAACTTATTTAATTGATCAATATACCATCTTAAAGAACACATCTCGAAGAACTTTCAATAATTTTTTTATTGAAAAATATTACATTGTTTAGTGGCAAATGGCCGTCAATGAAATAATGTTTTTATAAACACGGTTTGCGGTGACCAACATTGCGGCGAAGTGGATCATCTGAAAAAAAAATGCGGATGGATTTAGTCAAATATAAGTATAAACTAGTCTTTAATCGAAGGATTTTAAAAAATATTCATTTTTCACAAAATGGCGGACAGTCAAAGTTAATGGTTCGATTTTAACGAAAAAAACGGCCGTTTTTTGGCTATAGAACGGCCATTTTTTTTTCGAAAAAAAAAAATCGAACGATTAAAGACTACATTTTTATGTATTAAATGAGCCTGCAAAATTTCAAGAAGATCGGTTCATTAGTGTTCGAGTAATCTTGGTCACCGACTTCAGAAATGCCATTTTGAGAAAAACGCGTTTAAAGTTTCAATTAAGGTAAATGTCCCAGTTATTGAACAGGTCCCAATTATTGAACACTAGAGTGTATTCTAATTATTTCTCATTCACCTGCATGCATTTACTTATTTATAAAATTTCATTACATATATGGAACTTTTAGCTATCGAAATGTTACCTTACTTATGCAAAAAAAGCTTTAATTAATAGAGAAAAAAATTATTTAATCAGCAACGGTGACTCGTTTTGACGTCTCGTGGTAACTGCTTATCGTTTTTGCTAAGACGCGCCGCTTCATACGTAAGGGCATAAAAAATTCAAAAACTGTCGCATCTCAAAAAGTAAAGGCGTTTCAGGTTCCTCAGAAAATTTCTTACAAATTACAATTTTTATGAAAAAACTTTATTTAATTATTTGTTAAAAAATACGGTGTTCGATCGTTGGGACATAGAAAATGCAGTGTGTCCCAATTATTGAACACTCGAATTCTCCAAGTTGGCGTCATTAAACCCATCAAAACATCGAGACAGTTAACGTGTGACAGATCGTGTGAATCGGATTTATTCAAACAAAAACTGTAAGTTCCTGAATAAACTTACCTCTATTCTTTTAATAATAACTCTAAGATCGTCAAATATATTTTTCATTTGTATTTTCGTGCAATAAACATAAAAAGGAAAGTAAAAAGAGAATATAACCTAAATGTAACCTAAAAATACGAATTTACTGTTCAATATTTTTTGCTCTCCGATATTTCAGGGAGCTAAGCTGCGACAAAATCAAACAAAAACAGAATATGAAAACGAGGAAGCTGAAAAGAAAAAGAAAATAAAGTTCGAGTTGAAAAGCAAAAACAAACCAAATGCGAATGAACCAAAAACCTTTCAAAAGAGACTAAATATATATTTTTGTATTTTTACATGATTAACAAAAGATTATTTAAGTGTTTCATTTTGCTTTTATTTCTCCATATTGTACCCAAAATAATATTTTTAGAACGGAAAAAGAATTCTCGAGAGTGTTCAATAACTGGGACATGCCTGTTCAATATTAGGGACATAGGCACTTCCAGTGTTCAATAATTGGGACATTTGCATTCTTCACATTGTTATTCTTTTTTTTCATTTAAAATCATTTAAAAATAATTTAAAGGGTGATTTTTCGAAAGTAAAAATATCAAAGTATCATTTGAACCTGAAAGCGATGGTTTTTTCTTGATGTTATATTTTTTTCTCACCGAATTCAATCCTCCAGATCCTTAGCTGTTCAATAATTGGGACATTTACCTTAGCCGGTCGTTTACACAACGGATTCTTCTCTTTCAACGCTCATATCTCGGTCAATTTTGTTCGGATCGACTTGAAATTTTCAGGACATATTCTCAGATACTGATACTTCGAAAAAATGAAATAAAAAAAATCGATTTTTTCAAAATCGCAAGTGGGGGTACCCCCTTAAACTTTTGTCCGGAAACTTTTCGCCGGTAGTGTATATCTAAAGTTATGATTCCAGCCAGGTCGAGAAAAGTTGTTTTCCATGTTTCAACTTGAACATTTTTTTCATACTTTGAGACGAATGAGAATGCAAAAAAATCGATTTTGTTTACCCGTCACAGTGGTGTCCCTTAATTGTTTTCGTTGCCTCGATAACGATGTCGTTGATCTTGTGAGAAACTTCGAAGAGAGACGCGGTTGGTTGAGTTTTTATCGGCCATAGTTATCCATCGTGAAGTCTTTGTTGCCCAGGCGCAACATTGGAGGAGGGCCCCCTATTTTCTTGCCTGCTTGTTTCTTCCTGGTCCCTCGTGTCTAGTTCTCCCCCGGAGCATGATTTAGATTGTAACAATACCGCTCTGCGTCTACACGTTGATTTGCATTTTCACGATGCCCCCCCCCCCCCTCTCTTTCTCGTTATTCATCGTCTAGGGAAATAACGCTTGAGGTGCTGAGCCAGGAGCCGGAAGGAGCCTTCATGGTGCGAGAGAGCACGAGCAAGCCCGGATGTTACGCTCTGTCATTGCGAGTACCGAGAGAATTTCAACCGAGTGGCATAGCCCATTATCTCATCATGAGAACGAATAAAGGATACAAGATCAAGGTAAAGATAAATTCATATCGCGTTACGCGTATTAATCTACGGGACACTCGTCCGCACCTCTATTTCAATTATCATCGTGATCATTGTCACGCTCAAAATAATCCCAGAAGGCAACGTGTGCTGGGTTATTCATTATTCGAGGAATGATCACCGTACTTGTAAATTATATTTGAAGAAATACGAGCACACTCGAGATAAAAAAAATACAACAGGAGTATGTACAACATTTTTTTATTGCTACAATGATAATAGTTGATCGACAAATTTATTATTTTACTAAATAAAATATTCAGTAAAACGTGGATTTTACTAAATAAAATATTCAGTAAAACGTGGATTTTACTAAATAAAATATTATTTAGTAAAATTTCACATTTCACTAAATAAAATATTGTTTAGTCGAATGTGAATTTTGGCCCTAAATATAGGGCCGAATGAATTCTGTTCTGCATCTGAGAATTCTTCAGAAGCTGAAGCTTTGTTTTTCCGAAAATAACTTAAGGGAGACTTTGTCCTTGGAGTGCCACATTTCAGGTGTTTACATTTTATTTTTTTTAAAGGAAACGAGTAAAGCTTTTTGGGTGCGGTTTTTTTCTTGCTTTTATTCATGATATACAGAACGTTGAAAAAAAATGTTTTTGAAAAAAAACCAAAATGGCGGCCGTTGTAGCTCCGCGAAAACAGGTCCTCAAATCGCGGGAGGTAAACGGCTGACATCACTGCCGCCTCTTTGTTGATCGGAAACACAAATTCAAAGCATATTATCAATCTGTGACCCTTTGGTCATGGAATGACGGATGGGTTTTTCGTTTAGCACAAATTTCGGAAAATGGCGGTAATTTAAAAAAAAATCGAATTTTCGCGTTTTTTTCCGCATAAAAAGATGAATAATAAATGCAAAAATGTATCTATCGAAAAAACGATCCGTCATTCCGTGAAGACATATTTTCTGAGTATGCTCTCCAAATTTCAGGTCGATATGTTGATTACAGCGGTCAGGAGAATGTCAGACATTTTTAAAAACGTGTTTTCGAGAAAAACGCGTTTAAAGTTTTGTAATGTGTTTACGCAAATGTGTTTATAATTACCGCTAATCGGCAATGGCTGGTCCATAGAGGCATCCCTCCTCTTCTTCTAGCTGCTCAATCCGGGACAAAGTCTCCCTTAAAGGGTGAGATGCAGTCGGCGGCGTGAAAAAACGAACATTATCGATCATTTTTTAAAAATAGTAATTGAGTTTGTTTTACAAAAGTTGTAACACAGACTTTTTATGTTATATTTCAACTCAACTTGTACAAATTTTCAAAGAAAAATATTGATTATTGATAAAAATATCGCCATCTTTGTCGGACCCCCTTCGGCATGTAGTGCTTTGCGGTGACCATCATAACATTTTACTGGATCATCTGAAATTAAAAAAAAAACCAAAAAAATCATTACTTTAATAACAAATCTAGTCCTCAATCGAAGCTTTTTTTTTTCAAAAATTAACAAAATGGCGGCTTTCGACAGATAACTATCGATTTTCGACCAAAAAATCGCTCGTTTATTGTTTTAAAAAAATAGAAATTTTTAACGAAAATGAAAATCCTTCGATTAAGGACTAGTTTTCATCGAGTGGTTTTTGAATTATAGTGGTCACCGACTTGAAAAACATAGTTTCGAGAAAAACGCGTTTAAAGTTTTTCGATGTGGATACGGTATTATATTTACGATATGTTCGTAAAATTTTGAGCTCGATGGATGAAGCAAAACTTTTTAAATGTATTTTGATCCGCTGAATCCGAATATCACAATTTTTGCCGAAAAATCGAGCATTAAATTGTTTGTAGCCAATTGTTAAAACAATTTTTCCAAAAATTAAAGTTTTTCGGGATGAATTATTTTTTTTTGTATTTTGAGCAATTTTTAAACGAAAGTATTCTTTATAAAATTTTGCTAAAGTTCATAGTTTTTGAGTAATACATTTTTGAAAATTTCTGAAAGAGTTTACCAATTTTACACTTGATTTATGTATAGAAATACTGATTCAAAAATTTCTTACATCGAATCATCAATTCCTGGCCCATACAATAGGGCTTCTGGCGATGTGGAAGCTTCCAAAATATCAATTTGTTGTTGTCTTCGAAGCATTCTGCCTCCCCGGGTATTATCGTTTGCGCCTTTGTCAGCCGCTACCTGCCATGGGGACCTGACGCCCCTTCACTAATTGTGGGATATCCCGGAAAGTATTCATCGGATTGACTTGAAATTTTCAGGGAATATTTTCGAAACATTATACTTCAAAAAAATGTAATTAAAAAAATCGATTTTTTGACAATTCTGACTGCATCTCGAGCCTTATCTCTTCATGAGAAAACTCGTTTCGAAAATTTGTCAGGTTGAGTTGACCTGGTACATGCTTTTAAAGGCTAAACAAAAGGACTACAATTTTTTTTTCTTTTTGCATGTTATCAATAATTTCCTAATTACAGTTCGATAAAGAATTTAAAAATTCAACCAGCCGTTGAAGCCCAGTGATTGGGTAAATCGGAAAATGCAGAAATACTCGTCGACTATTTTTTTTTGCACATACTGACAAGGGGGCAATACCTTCAAGCGAGGAAAAAATTACTGATTTTCATGAGTTTTTTTAAAGGAAAGATTTCTTCACCATTTTTTAGACTTAGGATATGTTTTATTACTACTTTTGGCGTTACGTGGTATTTTTCAAAATTAATCGTTAAAAATGGCAATCAACTTTTTTCTTCCATTTAGACTCATAATCAGAATATGAACCGAGAAAAAGTGAGAAATGTTCAAAATCGATGAAATTGTACTCTGAAATAAAAATATCGAATTGTCCGAAAAAAAAACATGGCTACAATTTGCAATTCAAAAAAAAACTTTTTTTCTTCATTTTCACAAATATTTAGAGTCATATTTTAGACAATAAGGTTAGAAAGATTTACACCAAATTTCATCAGAATCGGTCAATTAGTTTTTTAGCATACGTCACGCCAGTTTTGAAAATGCAGTTTCAAAAATGTCATTTTTAAAGATGAATAAACAAAAAATACCATGTAAAAGCCAAAAGTAGTAATAAAACATAGTTTCAAAAATGGTGAACAAATCTTTCCTTTAAAAAAAAAATCATGCAAATAAGGCAATTTTTTTCACGCAAAGGTATCTCCCCCCTTAAAAATTCATACTCGAAACAAAAATTGCTTCTCAATGAAATTTTCACGTGAAAGCCTCATCTGGACATGTTCATAAATTCCGCAAATTTATCCCTAAAACTGGGCTTGTATACAATACAATACAATAAATACAAGTACAGCAAGAATGATAATAATTGTTTGTAATTAGAGAAAATGGTTTCGATGTCACCGTTGCGACACGCCTTGCTTAAGGCGTAGCTCGAAGCTACTTAACCGACCGGCAATTTAATACGAACTCGAGCGTCAAAATTTCGTTTCATCTTGGGTGACTGAATTCCCTCGCGGTACCGTGGCGTTAGGAGAGTTTTGTCTCAGTTTCCTCGCATACGGCGAAATTTCATCGCTTGCCAAGCAGAACGAGGGCACACACGCGTACAACTGTGATCCTCGAGACTAATCCGACTAACTTTGCGATTGGAATTTCCCGCACAGTCCTATAGCCTCTCGTTGCTGAGTTTACGTGTTTTTTAAAATAAATGCGCGTATATCCATGTCTATGCCTCAACACTGCGTGTACGTGTAGTGGCCAGATTGTATGGGATTGAGTGAGATCTACGGGCGAGATTCTACGCATATTCCTCGACAGACCAGTACACAAGACTCGATACGAATTTTGTCATTCCTGTACCATTGGGAAATTAAAGTAACTCTGTCTTTTTTCCTCCTCTATCGCTCTCCCTTTCTCGCCCTAGTCGCGTTGCTTTGATCGCGTGGAACGATCTTTTCATGCGCGTTATTCGTATTCGTAATTTCCTCGTGCCTCAATTTCCGCGGTAGAAAATTACGCTGCATATTACACATTTTTAAAAGAATATTTTTAGTTCCCTCGGCAGCCAAAATATTATTTTTTTATTCCTTCATAATTTTGATTTTAAATAAAAGTAATTGCGTAGAGTGGTTGCTTCGAGATCCGGATCCAAACGAGTTCGAGAATAATGCAAAACAACGAGCTCTACGGTTCTCTATATAAAGGATGTCTCTGAGTGACCTGACATTTTAATTTATTAATAAAGCGTATTATTTATTTGAAAAGTACGAATATTTGTATTTTAATATAATGTACAAACATGGAGGTTATGCGTGGAACACAATATCCGATAAATGGTGTAAACGGCGTGTACTTGTGAGTCATATTCTTTCAACAAGATGGCGCAAGCTGCCTGCGCGCTCTGTGGGCAAAACAATGCAGTTATTGCAGACGAAGTTTCATGATCGTGTTATCTCGCGCCGCGGCGATGTGAATTGGCCACCAAGATCGTGTGATTTGACGCCATTGACTTATTTCTTTGGGGTTTTCTGAAAGGAAAAGTGTATGCCAATGATCCACATACCATTCCGGAGCTCAAGGAAGCCATTGGACGCACCATTGAGGGGTTAGGTCACAGTAACGGGTATAAAATCATGTGCGCATTTTACAATTTTTTTCGTATGAAACAGTGATTCACTCGGAAAATGAATTACACATCTATTTAGTATGAACATCAAGCTGTTGGATTTTTTTTTCGATGCACAAAATGTCGGACTACTAGTATATTATTTTATCTTCTTTTTAGGCGCTCCGCGGCGTGACATTTACCCAGAACAAAAAACAAAAATGTTCGTCAATCTACATTAGAATAACTAGAGAAGTACGTACGGAATTTAAAAAAAATTGTTTTATTCAAAAGTTGTAGGTATTTGAATGAATTTCCGGTGAAAAATTTCGTATAGAACTGCTCATAAAATGAAAATTTTTCGATTAATCAGAAATTCCGTACGTATTTCTCTGCGAAATGCAATTAGGAACATGACTTTTGAATTTGAAGTGAATCGAGTGAAAATTGTTGAAGTTATTGGACACGCCAATTGGAAAAAAGCTGTTTCGAGAAAAACGCGTTTAAAGTTGTAGGTACTCTATGGCCGTGCCTGAGGTGGGCTTACGTTATACGCTCAAAGTCGGTTAAAAAAAATTCTTGGTATAAATAAAATAGTAACTTATTCTTACGATGATAAAGCACCATTGGAACGGAAAAAAAACGATTTTTTTCTAAATTCTACTGTACTCTTACCCCTTAATGGAATTAGTCCGCAATTATGTCAAAATGTTATTGGAAAAATATTCGTCAAAAGAGTGAATTTGCCAACAGGAATGAGGCGGCCATTTGTGGGATTTTGTGTTCCACACATAACCTCCATGTTTGTACCTTATATTAAGTTAATCCTATCGCGCCACACTAGCCATACCACTGATCATACTTGAGACTTGTACAATTTACATTTTTAACATATACAAAAAACATTTGTAGTAACTGAATTTTTCCATGTGTAAACTGTTAAATGAATATTCACATTTAATTACAAAAATGGAAAAATAGTCATGCCAACGATTCGCGCAGTATTTCTAGTTTTGATATTTGGCAACATTGGTTCTATCTCCGTCTCTTTTTTCTCGTCCAGGCGAGTTTAACCTCCGTGCTTTTCAACGTCGATCTGTCAAAACAATGTCAGGTGCGGGAAATATAAAGCATTGTATTCGGGCCACGACTGGTAAAAAGCGTGGAAAATTTGTGTCGGCGAAATATGTCGGTTAAAAATGAAATATGTGTGGAAATTCGAATGAGTGAGATGAGGTTAGGACTACAGTCAGCTGTTGCCTTGCTGTCACGTCTCTTTATCGTAGCAAGTGGTAATAAATCCAATACCGGAAGTTCAAATTAAACTTGATATTACATAAAAATTAGGTCAATAAGCGTTATTTTTTCTAAGAGCATTGGATTACTACAAGTGTTGAGTATGTAAATATGATTATTTTTAAGAATCTGACGAATTCCCACTATTATATACACTTTTGTAGCGACCGGAAATTGAGTTTTTGCATATCGTCTGGAAATTCCTTCACAAAAATTCGCAATTTTAATCTTTTTTTTTCTCTGTAATTAGGTCGATAACTGACCCTGGAATTTTACAGAGACGATTATTAATATATTTACTGAAGCTCAAAAGAAATTAAAATGATATGGGTTGAAGCCTGGCGATAGGATTTTAAGATAAAAATGTTCGTACTTTTCATATAAATGATACGTTTTATTAATAAACTAAAATGTCAGGTAATGTTGAGACACCCAGTATGATCGGGAATAAGAAACGAACGTAACGATTGTTCTTATATTTCAGGGCTTCACGAAGGAATTCACGACGCTGACGGCCCTGATAGTCCATCATTCGGTTATGCCCGAGCTATTGCCGTGTCCCTTGTCGCTGAGTCGTTACAATCCGAGTTTCGTGAAGAGCGACTCGAACAAGGACTTTGCCGATATCGATTCGGATCCGGACTACAACACTCTTGCCGATTTTCGCAAGATGATGGCCGACCTCAACGTGTAAAAGTTCCATCCTACAGTAGTGCCAATTGAACAAGTCTCGTATTTTTTTTTCCCCCCCTCGTCTTCGGGAACGTGAAATCGAACCGTCGCAGAGGGCGCGCACGACGGCGAGCCGAAAGAGAAAAGTGACGATCGGTCGGACAATGTGCGAACGAGATTGAAACGGCGCGAGAGCCAAACGGTGATAAAGACTCGCGATATAGGCAGTGATAGATCATTAAGAAAATTTCGAATTAAGTAATTTATGAATTTATCGCGAGAAAAAAAAAGCAAAAGTTGATGTAATCGCGGAGAACGGAATGAAAGTAGAAATGGCTGGAAGAATGTTTTATCGTATCACCTGCGCGGTCCAGTGAGTTCGTCGATGATTTTTCTCGATGATCCCCATGGTCTTGACGTTTGCGTCGTTGCAACGCAACGAAATTTCTTTTTTATATTCCTATTATTTCACAAAATATTGTCGGCGGATTAATATTTTAGATCTCGGAATGAGCAATTGAAAAAATGATTGAAAAAATTTTCGTAACGAATATTTGGCCGTGGAAATTCGAAAAAATTGGAAAATAATCATTTTCATTGCAAACCAACGATGCAAACTTCATTCTCACGAATTCTGACACGAAGGAACCATTTTCGGCAAATATAATTGCGTAGCAGAGATTTGGAATTTGAAGGATTTGAAAAAAAAAAATTATTTTTGGTTTTTCTAATCGAATGAGTACAGTTGCCATAAAAAAAAATTATTTAGGACTTTTTATGACTTGTTAACTTAATCTGGAACGACCTTCGTAAGATTCAGCCCACGTGTTTTTTTGGATCACGATATAAATTATTTTCTCATTGACGGGCGTAAAAAAAACCCTTGAAGGACACGATATACCGAGAATTTAACGATCTTCATTTGGATTTCGTCGCGGGCGATTATTTTCTTAAGGGGCCAGTCCACTTTGGAGCCACGAAAAAAGGCTATTTTCCCGTTTTTTAGGACTTTATAAAAGATATGAATATAAAAGTTGTTGGGCTTGATAAATAGTCTTGAAATACATGAAAAAAAAAAATTTAATTCATTTTTATTCATTTTTAAGTACAAAAACTATAGTTTAACGTAACGCCGCAAAAATAGGTGGGCCAGGTAGCTAAATCGCAACTCGGCAACGGCTTGTCTGAAACAAAAAAAAAACAAAGTCCATTAGATTCAGTATGACACCAGCTACAAAATGACCCTCGGATATAAAGTTTTATCAAAAAATAAAAAAATGGCAGATGAAAAACGAAAAAAGTAAGAAAAAACGCGTTTTTCGCAAAAAAAAGAGTAAAAATCAAAATTTTAAAACCATCGAGGGTCATCTTGTTGCGAATCATGTTTACAATATGTGGTTCAAATTTCGAGAGAATCGGTTTATTAGTTTTAGAGATACGATGGAGCTAGAGGCAGTATTACGATATCTGTGGCCCCTAATTCTGACCACGCAGTCTTCATATTTGACCCAAAGTAGGACTTTTTTCAAGAGTAGTAAAAATTGAAATTCGACTCTTAAGAGGGTGATACGGGGGTTTTAATGTTTATATGAGGCAACTTATTTTTAGGTGAGATTTGCTTGCAACTTGGCACAAATACATTCCAATACACATAACTAAACATGTATTTGTTTGGGTATTTATGCGAATCCAAACAAACCCAAACAGACACACTTAATGGGTTAAAAGCACTACTTGACTGTCTACACGCACCGAACAGCGAGGAAAACATATAGTGTCACATACAAAAAAAATTTCGTGAGTTTCACGTCAATTTGGTCAAAATATGTTTTCTCATACAAACTTTAACACCCCCGTTTAACCCTCTTAAGGGTCGAATTTCAGAAAATACTGAAATACGTGTTCAATCATGTGTATTGTAGAGTATTTATGCCAAGTTTCAAGCAAATGTGTCAAAAAAATATGTTGTCGCATACAAAACTTTAAAACCCCTGGTTCACTCCCTTAAGGGTCGAATTTCGATTTTTACCACTCTGGAAAAAAGTCCCATTTTGGGCCGAATATGAAGGCTGCGTGGTCAAAATTAGGGGCCACAGATATCGTAATATCCCCGAGCTAGATTTTGAAAACGTTCTTTCGAAAAAAAACACGTTTGAAGTTTATACCATGAAAAATTCTTACCTAAACTCAATCGGCAATTCCTGCACCGTACAAAATCCCTTCTGATTGCTCATCATCGTCGATTTCTACGAGTCTTGCTTGCTTTCGATTTTTTTAAATTTTCAAAGTGGACTGGCCCCTTAATAATTATAGAGTGTTTTTCTAATATTTTTTTACCATGATTATTTTTTGCACAATTCATCCAAATTCACCTTGTTGAACATTTTTAAAATCAAATAACAGGCTTCAGATCTGTGAAACTAGTTGAAACAGAGAAAGCTATCGAAAGGATAATCCGACGAATATTTGTCAAAATAATTCGGCGTGCAAGGTCCCGTTTCGCATTCGTCTACATGCAATTTAAGGGGCTATACCAGTGTGAACGCTGAAAATCTGGGTGACTCGGGAATTTTTTGGAAGAAGAGTACTCAATTAAATGTTTCGAAAAATTAAGAATATATTTGGCTATATTTGACTTATATTACATAATTTTTTCATAGAAAAATATTGAGATCCAAGTGACTTGTGCGCTGCCTTCGGAGACGCAAAAAAATAGTTCCTCCACCGCTGACATGATTCCGGCCGATTGAGTAGCTGAAACCGAAAAAGGAAAAAATGTCGTTAAACTGGAAGGTATTTCCTGTACAATGACGTAGGATTTTCGAAAAATATCAAAATCTAACAAAATGGCGTAGTTATGAAAAAAGTCTGTTTTCTTGCCTACAAAATAGTCGTTTTTTTTCAATGCCAAATCGTCAATTTTCATCCAATCAAAAATATCCTACGTCATTGTAGAGTAAATATATTCAAGAGTACTCAGTTCAAATTTCAAGTCAATCGGATAATTGCTCTTTGAGTTACAATGTCAGCAAATTTGAAAAATCCCTTTTCGAGAAAAACGCTTTTAAAGATTTAACTATCGATTTTTGCAAGATAAAATGATTAAAGATACGGCCTTGAAATTTTTACCGGATATTTTTGGAAGTATAAACTATCGAAAACGGCAAAAAAAATCGATTTTTTGAAAATATCACATTCGTATAGCCCCTTAATGTTTTTGTGAATAGCAACAAACAAAAAACCGCTAATTGCACGAGCTTACTCGTGTGGCGAAATTCTTAATTTTTTATTAGCAAAAACGACCGAATAATTTTTTTTATCAAAGCCACGAACGTCCATATCTGTGAAATCGTATTTTTATCGGCCAGGATAACAAGTCGCGGTAAAATCATTCACCTACTGTGAAAATATATATATATATATATATATATATATATATATTCTATATATATATATATAGAATCTATATATATATATATATTCGATCGACTCCTAGTACGTTTCTAGCGAAACAACTCGATGTTGGAGAGAAAAAAAAACACTAAAGACGAAACACGCGTAAATATTAGGTGGAAAGGACCAGGCGTTAGAGAGAAAGGGAGAGATGGGTCTACTCGTTTCGATAAGTACGACGTAAAGTTGATGTAAATGTGTCTATATGTATATAAACTATAATTATTGTTAAAAAAGAACAATGTTTTTTCCTATGCAAAAGAGGAAAATCCGCTAGAGAGCGAGGAGTAGGCACCTACCGGAGGATCAAGATGTAAAATGACAAACATCGATTTAAAGATTTGACGCCCTCGGTCAACGTGACCCTCTTTTTTAGGATAAAAGCAAAAAAAAACAGAAATGTGTTTCAAGGGGTTAGGTTTCTGTGACGACCCGAAAATCAGGGTTATATGAAAAAGTTAATTTTGAAAGAAAAACCAAGATGATTGGAAAATCGTTTCAACATTTATTTGTATGTACATTAACAAAGTTGTGTACCGAATTTCATTTAAAAGGATTAATAATTAAAGAAATTATGAACAATCTTGTGAAGAACCTTTGAACGTGGGGGGCTCAACGGTGTACTTAATTTTGGCCATCCGGTTGATCTGAAACGAAAGAAACACGAGTTTTTTTTTATAGATAATATTGGCTAAGATTTGACCGAGCTTTTTTTCGTTATCATCTTTCAAGCATCAAAAATTAAAATTTTGATTTTTTCTCTCGATTTTTCGAGAAAAATTGTCATCGTTATTGTCGATAAAAAAAAATATTGAGAAGAAAAACGTCGGTCGAGACTAAACTACTATTACGCTGAACGAGTGTTCCAAATTTCAAGTCAATCCGTTCATTAGATATCGATAAAGCGTGTACACCGTTTTGAAAAGCATAATTTCGAGAAAAACGCGTTTAAGGGGTTAGGCCACTCTAGAGGCCGAAAAAATAGGCTTTTAGGGTTTTTTTTCTCAGAAAAACTACAAAATAAATCGAGATTGCAAAAAAGGGTGTTTATCATACATATCAGTGACTGTTAAATTGTCTGTTAATATCTAGTCTAATAATATGACTGTTAAATCGTCAGATAAATTAACAATTATCTGACGATTATTTAGACAAATTTTTGGAAAGTGAAAAATTTCGTCAGATAATTGCTAATAACAAATAAACTATGCAGTATAAAAAAAAATCCTACTTACTTCCATAGACAATGTATTTTTTCAAGATATATTCAACATTTCAAGTGAATCGGTTGAAAATTGTCTGAGTTATGTTTCCGGCCAACTTAAAAAATGCAGTTTTGAGATAAACGCTGCACAGCCGCCATTTTGAAATGAATCGCTTCAAAAAAATTATTGTATACAGTCACTGATATGTATGATAAACACCCTTTTTTGTAATCTCGATTTATTTTGTAGTTTTTCTAAAAAAAATCCCCAAAAAGCCTATTTTTTCTGCCTCTAGAGTGGCTTAAGGCCTTAAAGTTTTACCATCAGTTCTACCGTTGTAATCATAAGATCACCTCCAATATGAGATTCCTGCACCGCATGTTGGACATTCCTCTTTAATTTGAGTTGCCGCAACTGACTATCGGTTTCTGTTTCATTGTCACAGCAACCTGACCCCTTAAGTGGTAAATCGATTGCTCGACTAACCTAGTCTTGTACAGAAGTTGCATACATAGTCTATATTATACATATATATATATATATATATATATATATATATATATATATATATATATATATAAACGTACATATGTACATGTGCTTGTGTATATGCATTTACATGCATATGTACGTGTACATATGTACGTACGAGTAATTATACAAAGAAAAGGATCGATGATAAATCGAGCAAAGGAAGAAATATCACAAGCTGCTTTTGCACGTCAAAGAATATTTGTCGCAGATTTGCAATTACGATAACAGATCAATGTGATTTACATCGACGCGAAAAATAATAGAACAATTGAAATTTTCCGAAAGAAAGAATGTAGGAAGAACTTGCCGTATGATGCGTCGATCGTGCGAATGGTCCAGACAGAAATCACCTCGAATTTCACCGGTCGAACAATCTCGTTGTCCCTGAAACAGTCGAAAGAAAAAGCATTATCGATGGGGTCTCGGACAATAAATCTGAGGCTAGACCTTCGTTAAAATCGCGTAACCATTTGTAACTCCAGAAGAAACGATTTCTTCGCACAGTCGAGAAAAAAAAGGTGAAAAAATCAACATTCAAACAGTCGAAGAGCCGATTAACGTTTCAAAAGCTATGCTTAAACAATTAATCACCGCTTGAGGTTCGTAACTGTTCCAAGGATCATTTATAGCGATGTGTTGTATAATTACCAACAATAAAACTATTTATTATATGCGAACTCGAAAACACGTGAAGTATATTTGTTTTATTTTTTGCCAACGTCGGTACATTCGTTTCCGGATATGACGGGAGTCGTGGTCAATTTGAATCATGACTTTTCCTCTTGTCAGATATTTAAACGTTGTGTAGCAATGTTGTTGCTAAAATAGCGAGGGGATCAATCGATCCGTACGAATTTACTTTTGTATGCACAAATTTATTATACGAGGTTTGTATTTTATGTGGAGGCAGCTAACAATGTTTGTAATTGCATTACTTGGTGTACAATTGCAAATGAACGTTTGTAACATCTTCGATATGACTCGTTTGAACACTTTCGCTTACAATGTCGCGTGAGACTTGTGATAACGAAATTGGACCGAACGTTCATGATCATTTCTCAAACGCCTTAAAAAAATAAGGGGTTAGGCTACTGTGGTGACTCGGAAATTGGGGTTATTTGAGGGCTACTTGAGGGCTACCTTTACCTAGAGAATGGTCTTACATGCAAGTCTGGAAACTCGGGCGTTTTTGCATGGTGGACAGTGTCACCCAGGGACTGTTCACGTAAGGGGCTATACCAGTGTGAACGCTGAAAATTTGGGTGATTTTCGGGAATTTTTTGGAAGAAAAGTACTCAATTAAATGTTTCGGAAAATTAAGAATATATTTGGCTATATTTGACCTATATTACATAATTTTTCATAGAAAAATATTGAGTTCCAAACGACGTATGCTCTGCCTTCGGAGGCGCCAAAAAAAAGATCCACTGCTGACATGATTCCGGCCGATTGAGTAGCTGAAACCGAAAAAGGAAAAAATGTCGTTAAACTGGAATTTTCTGTACAATGACGTAGGATTTTCGAAAAATATCAGAATCTATCAACATGGCGTAGTTATGAAAAAAGTCTGGTTTTTTGCCTATAAAATGGTCGTTTTTTTTCAATGCTAAATTGTCAATTTTCATCCAATCAAAAATATCTTACGACATTGTAGAGTAAATATATGCAAGAGTACTCAGTTCAAATTTCAAGACAATCGGATGATTGCTATTTGAGTTACAATGTCAGAAAATTTGAAAAATCTCATTACGAGAAAAACACGTTTAAAGATTTAACTATCGATTTTTGCAAGATAAAAAGATTAGAGATACGGCCTTGAATTTTTGCCAGGATATTCTTGAAAGCATAAACTGTCGGAAAAAGGCAGGAAAATCGATTTTCTTAAAGTGTCACACTGGTATAGCCCCTTAATGATTTTAGATAGGGCCGAATTTCAATTACAAACGACCCACAATCGATAAAACAAAAAAAAACATCGAAAAGTCAAAGTCAATCAGCCAACTTACCACTAATTTTCAATTGTCATTTTTCGACTAAATAACGGTCTCCCAAACGTTTTAATCAATCTCACAATCAACTACAAACGCCCCACAAACGATTCGAATTAAGAAAACATCGAAAAGGCAAAGTCAACTCGCTCACTCACTGGTAGAGGGTCGGTAACTTACCGACAATATTTAATTCTCATTCTTTCAAGTAAATAACGCTTTCACAAACGTTTTAATTGATCTCACAATCAACCACAAGCGACCCACAATCGATTTAAAAAACAAACATCGAGAAGTCAAAGTCAATCTGCCAACATACCACTCATTTTTAATTCTCATTTTTGAAGTAAATAACGGTCTCACAAACGTTTTAACGGGAGACATCTAGTTCGCGGTCGGAAAAAAGAGGTATTTTCGAGAATTTTTGTTTGAAAAATTGGTGCAGTATTTTTATTTTTTTTTCATAGTAAAGGGTATCATTTCAAGTGTCTTTGACAATTTTTTTTTTATTGGGAAATATTTATAAACGACGGAGATACAGTAAATTGCACATACGGCTGTGCAAAAAAGGTCCTTCGCGGTGACCATTTCTGCTCGGGAACAAATCATCTGAACTCGAAAAACCAAATGAATTTAATTTTTGTGCCGTATTATCTAGTCTTTAATCGAACGATTCAATAAAATAATTATTTTTGAAAAAATGGTCGCCGATCGAAAATGATCGTCGAAACTTCGGTGAAAAAAAACTCTATTTTCCTCGATATGAAAAAAGTATGCATTGAAAAAAAACCTCCGTTTAGGGACTGCCTTTTGATATACAAAAAAAAATCTGTGAAATTTGAAGCAGATCGGTTTAGTTGTTTTTGAGCTATTTTCTTCACCGATTCTGAAAAAGTAATTCCGAGAAAAACGCGTTTAAAGTCTCACATCAGGTATATACGTCGATAAAATGGAACTTATTACCTCTAAATGGAATCATTGATGCCCGGACCATACAGGAAACCTTTTGCAGAGGTGGCAGCCTCCAAAATTCCAATTTGGTGCTGCCATATAGGTGTAACCCCTTAATTGATCTCACAATCAACCACAAACAACCCAAACAAACGATTTCAAATAAAAAACATCGGAAAGCCAACGTCGGATCGCCAAGTTCACGAAGCTGTTCGTAAAATTTCAAGCCAAGTTACCAAACTTTTGACGAAAAATTAAGACTCAAAAAGTCGTCTCATTTACACGGCACTTTATGGAGATGACACGCTGCGATCGAGGGCCGTAATTCGTTGCTGATGGATCCAACGGAATACAAAGCAGTGATATTTCGATTCCGTTATCTTTTCTTCACCGATCTCGTTCTAATAAATTTCAAACGAAAGATAATCGTTTGGTAGTGATTGGTATCTTGATTATAACGTTTGGTAGTTAATTCCTTAATTACACCGATAAATGTAATCGAAAAACCATTTACAGGCGCATGCGATCGAGGGCCGTACTTGGTCATTGATGGATCCAACGGAATACAGAGTAGTGATAATGCGATTCCGTTATATTTTCTTCGTCGATCTCGTTCTCAAGTCTCAAACAAAACATAATCAGTTGGTGGTGATTGGTAAGTTAATTATCCTTAAATTATGACTCATTAGAACGAAATTGAAAAACAAAACAACGGAATCTAAATATCACTGCTTAGTATTCCGTTGGATCCATCAATGACCAATTACGACCCTCTCTCGCATGCGCCTAAACCTAGATGGTTTTTCGAGCGGTATAATAAAGGAATTAACTACCAAAAGTTATAATTATGCTACTAATCACTAACAAACGATTATCTTTCGTTTCAGACTAACTAAAACGAGATCGACGAAGAAAACGTAATGGAATCGCATTATCACTACTTTGTATTCCGTTGGATCCATCTATGACCAATTACGGCCCTCTATCGCATGTGCCTAGACAGAGATGGTTTTTCGATCGGCGTAATTAAGGAACTACCAACCGTCGGTATTAGCATATTTGTAACCACCAAACAATTCTCCATTGATTTAGCTCGGCATTTTATGGATTGCATGATAAATCTTTAAAAGTCCGACCAACTTAACGGAAAAAAATCATTTTATTATAAGAAAACGGTGGACCAACAAACCTTTTTATTCGGCTACCAATGACCACCAAACGATTACAAGAAAAAACTCGGACAAGTTCAAATCGTCCGGCTAAGTTTACGGGGGTCCGAATTTTGTCAACCCGAGAACGATACGAGCACACCCTGAGAATCAATGCGAACATAATTTTACCAAACCCATAGTTCCTAGATTTCTACGGTAATTTTTTTTTCCTATAGCAGTAAAGTCAGCAATGACCTGCGATGTTAGTGGCGCTCTCTCGCCTGACTGTCTATGAAAAATAATGGCGCCAAAATTTTGAAATAAAACAAAGCAGAAAATTGGCGATAAAAATAATTTTAAAAAGATTCGATAATTAGAAAACGTATAATAGAACGATGAGATTTTTTATCATAATCGAAAAAAATTGAACACTTCTAGAGTACAAATGAATAGCAGTCTTCGGTACTAGTAGTTAACTGAGTGATATTATTTATTTGTGAAATAATGAAAAACAAGTTGAAAAAATACTTCTTACTATTTTCATTTTTTAACTATAAAATGATAGTTATAGAAGCTAAAATCATCTTCATTTTCTGGTCGCTTATAGGTGTCATGGTACTGAATTGCGTTGGAATAACTTCAGGTAAGAGATATTTTTTGCCACTCTTATAATCTTCATCCATAAAACGACAACCGCAAACATGTATTAGACTTCATGGAGTGTTCGAATATTCAAATATAAAAAGTCTTCGTCTCCTATGACGCACTCACTATTTAGAACTAAAGATAAATATCTATATTTAAATAACTTTTCATCTGACAACTTTAGTACAATACAAAATTAATAGAATAGTCAATCAATACAGGGTGTCCAATAGGCAGTTGCGAAAACTAAAAAAGTGTCTCTTCCGTCCATGAATTCAATAGGGGTCCCTTTTTCTACGGCGCATACCTGAGGCCCCGCAGTTTTATTCCAGCCGTGGTTGAAGCAAGTATGCGCGCGTCAAAATGAGTGAGCTCACCACGGAAGAAAAAGTATATCTTATCGAATGTTTCTTCTCGAGGGGGAAAATTTATAGTAATGCGTATAGAGGGTTTCGTACTAAGTTTGGAACTCATAGAGTTGACAGCGAAAACAGTCTGAAAAGGTAAGAATTTAATATTTATTCATATTCATCTATCACACAACTTGTGTTTCAATTCAATTAAACTGCATTGAAGTAATTTTACGTTAATTTTTGTAGGATAATCGCTAACTTCGTGAAGTATGGTACACTCCAGGACCGTAGACACGAGTTGCGAGGTCCATCTGTTACGGTGACTACACCAGAGAAGATCAACGAAGTTGAGAATTATTTCAAACAAAATCCAAATGATTCGATTCGGAAAGCTGCTCAAGCATTCAAAATAACCAAATCATCATTACACAACATTTTGAAATATTTTTTAAAGTTTCATCCCTATAAAATAAGCACTCATCAATTTTTAACTGAACATGCCATGACGAAACGCATCGAATTTTGTAACACTATTACGGGAATGTTTCAAGCCGAAGAACTTAATGAGCAATTGATTATTCCGATGAAGCACATTTTTGGATGAATGGGTATGTAAACAAGCAAAATTACCGGTTTTGGGGAACGTAAAATCCCAACATATCGCTAGCGAAGTCCCTTCATCCATAGAAAGTAACGGCATGGGCAGCGATTTCAGTAAAAGGAATTTATTTGCAACTCTTGGAATCTACGGTAACAGGAGAGAGTTACAAACAGCTTTTGAAAACGAAATTCTTCCGTTATGCAAAAAAGAGGGGACTGGTTAAAAATGTTTACTTCGTGCAAGATGGAGCGACGCCGCACCGGACTCATGAGGTGTATGAAGCTATTCATCGCGTATATGGGACTCGAGTAATCGGTCTGGGGTACCCTAAATTTGCTCAAGGCGGACTAGAATGGCCTCCGTACTCACCGGACCTGAACTCTTGTGATTTTTTCTTATGGGGTTACATTAAAGATCATTGTTACGCGAAAAACCCCAGCACAGTAGAAGAACTGATCGCGACCATCCAGGAAGTGATTCGCGGCATCACGAACGATATGTTGGACACAGTTTTTCACAGTTTTCAAAAGAGAATTGATTTTTGTGCACAATCTAACGGTTCGCACTTCGAAAATATCTATCATTAATCACTGTACTTTTTCGTTATTTTTACAAGATGTAATAAATTGACATAAAAAATATTTGACTGGGTTTTATTTATGTGCGTTTAAAACTGCAGAGTTTCCTCTATTTAAAGCAATTTGGCTTTTCTGATTCTGTGCACTTGTTTCAAAATGACGGTCGATTAGTTTCAGCAACTTCCTATTGGAGAATGGAGCATAATACCAATCAATAGAAGTGTTTTTTTTTTTTCAAATAAAAATCAGTCTTTTCCGTTTAGGTTTAGTCTACGAGTTTTATATTTATATTTTAATACATCTGTACTTAGAGTTCTTTATTTATTAGAAAACGATGAAATTTACATGCCCTTTTTCTTTTGCTGTGTTGACCACTTAAGGGGCCAATCCACTTTGAACATTTGGAAAATCGAAAGCAAGCAAGACTTAAAGAAATCGACGATGATGAGCAATCAGAAGGGATTTTGTACGGTGCAGGAATTGCCGATTGAGTTTAGGTAAGAGTTTTTCATACTATAAACTTCAAACGCGTTTTTCTCGAAATAACGTTTTCAAAATCTAGCTCCATCGTATCTCTAAAACTAATAAACCGATTCTATTGAAATTTGAACCACATATCGTAAACATGATTCGCAACAAGATGACCCTCGATGGTTTTAAAATTTTGATTTTTACTCTTTTTTTTGCGAAAAACTGCGGAAAAAATGCGTTTTTTTTTTACTTTTTTCGTTTTTCATCTGCCATTTTTTAATTTTTTTGATAAAGTTTTATATCCGAGGGTCATTTTGTAGCTGGTGTCATACTGAATCTAATGGACTTTGATTTTCTTGTTTCAGACAAGCCGTTTCCGAGTTGTGATGGAGCTACCTGGCCCACCTATTTTTGAGGCGTTACGTTAAACTATAGTTTTTGTACTTAAAAATGTATAAAAATGAATTACATTTTTTTTCATGTATTTCAAGACTATTTATCAAGCCCAACAACTTTTATATTCATATCTTTTATAAAGTCCTCAAAAAAGAATCGCGAAAACAGCCTTTTTTCGTGGCTCCAAAGTGGACTGGCCCCTCAAAAGTAGAAACTTGATGTATGGCCGACTGTTAGAAGGTATAGCTCATTCAATTTTAAGAATATTTCAAGGATGATGGCCGTAACTCCTCAAAAACCAGTGTAACTTTCACACGTATTCACGTGTCATAAAACATGTGCGATTGGCACAACTTCGAGTTCTCTTCCGAATCGTTAAATCATGTGCGAATTTAACAATTTTTTTCGTATGCAAAAGTGATTCACTCATAAAATTAATTACACATCTATTTAGTATGAATATCAAGCTGTTAGAATTTTTTTTTTTTTCGATGTACAAAATGATCGTCTACTTGAAACTTCTCGAAACAGCTTTTTTCCAATTGGCATGACGAATAACTTCAACAATTTTCACTCGATTTACTTCAAATTTAAAAGTTATGCTCCCAATCGCATTTCGCAGAGAAGTACGTACGAAATTTCTGATTAATCAACAAGTTTTCATTTTGTGAGCAGTTTATGAGCAGTTATAACGAAATTTTTCACTGAAAATTCATTTCTTAAGTTCAAATACCTACAATTTTTGAATAAAATAATATTTCTTTAAATTCCGTACTTACTTCTCTAGGTATTCTAATGTAGATTGACGAGAATTTTTGTTTTTTGTACTAGGTGAAAAATTGTGGATGCTAAATGTCACGCCGCGGAGCGCCTAAAAAAAAGATAAAAGAAAATGGAGAAAAAAGAAAGAAAAATGGAGAAAAAAGAGAAAAAATAAAAGAAAATGGAAGTAGTCGGTCACTTTGTACATCGAAAAAAAATATATATATTTTCTAACAGCATGATATTCATACTAAATAAATGTGTAATTAATTTTATCAATAAATTACTTTTTCATACGAAAAAAAATTGTTAAATCCGCACATGATTTTATACCCGCTACCGTGACCTAAGTCCTTATTAAATGGCTCGACATATGACCGACAGGCTGTTGATTGTGGCACGCGCCATTGGAACGTAAATCGTCAGGCAAAGGGATAATTATTTCATCCCGAATAAATCGCAAAGTTCCACATCCCCAAATAGTCCATTTTTATAATGGAAATGCATAGGTGACCATGACCAACGTTTAAAACGCTTCGCGATGGTCAGATACGTAGAAACACGAGAAAAATTGTGGTAAATATTTATTGAAGCGTATAAGCAGATAAAAGAATGAGGGAATTTGAAGAAAAGTAATATCGTACGATTTATCGCTCCTCCCCAACGACGTGACGTTCCCTCTCCGACACAAAGGGCACCGAGCCCTTCTTCGAGTGTGTGCGTCTGTTGGCCTCTCTGCGAAAAAATAGAACATTCAGGAACGCTTCCAAACAAACTCGATATGTACCTATAGTCATTCGAATTCCCAAAAAACGCGTACTTTCGTTTGATCTTTTCGCGAACCGTTCGCATTTCTCTTTGAGCGTTGTAAATGTGCTTCGGCACTTGTCTGTGACGGGCAATACGACGGACTTGAGGATGGCCGCCAAATTTTTCTTTGAGGGCCTCGCTGTAATTCAAAGCTGCTCGCTCTCTGGGCTTCAGCTGTGAATAAAAGCGGAAAGAAACGTGAAGAACTTTGCGCCTTTGCGACCGCAGAGCCACAATCAAGACGGAAAAACCGACCACTCCCAATTTTTCCGACGCCCGTGCTTTCCAGACGCGTACGTTCATCTCGTCGCTGCCGCTCATTATGTACTTGTTGTCGAGCGACCAAGCGACGCTCGTCAACCGCTGCATCCTCTTCGTGTGGTAAATCTCTCGGGAATGGCCCTTGTTCACTTCGTAAATTCGAACCGATTTGTCGTAGCTTCCCGACACGAATTCCTTTCCGGTTGGCGAATAATCCACGTCCGTGACCGCGTCGACGTGGTCCATGTGAACGTTCACCGGTGTCGATAATTTTCGGGTATCGAAGGTGTATAGTCTGTGAACGAAGTGCCGAAGATTAATGAGATTGAAGCTTGCGTTGTTGGAATACAATAAATTTGTTTGCTTTCATTTTTTTTTGGTTATTATGCAGTATGAGGAGTTTTCCGAAAAAAGACGGGAAATTTTTGTTTTCACCGTCAACTTGTTTATTCCATTATATCGAGTGAGGTTCCGTCGGAGAAGGCTGACATTTCCCATTAATTCCATAAGTTATGGGGTTTTGAAGTTTGCGGAAACACGTGGCAAAATAGGGAATTTTTAAATATTTCGAGGCCTATATTTGCGAGTTTGTTTGTTGGGTTGGCCTTTAGGAAATACGTAGCTGCTTAGCGACAACAAAAGGTGTCGAAATATTGCCTGTTTGAAAAAAAATTCTCGTCGTTTTTCGGAAAAGTCCTCATACTGCATAATTACCCTTTTTAGCGAAGTATCATAACAATGTCTTGACGTAGTGACGAGACGTTGAAAATATCAAGGATTTTTTTGAAAAGTTTATCATTAAATAAGAGGCGAGCGCAGGTCTGCAGCGCAGCCATTTTGTATTGGAAAAAAAAACGGTTGAAACATTTTTTTCGTACTCGGTGTGCATTTTTAAAAACCAATGGTACACTTTATAAACAGGTCTTTGTTTTTTTTATCTGCTTGAAAGTTTCCATAGGCTCCAAGCTAACAGGGTGGTATTACGCCTCCAGGGAAATGTTTTTTGGTTGAAAGGATTTGTCCGGTGGGTACAGGATGGCTGTTTTGAGCAGTTGTTGCAGTATCTTGCACGAGATGCGAGACTTTCTCCAATAAATATCTAAAGATACTGACCTAGATGGCCTTAAATGTAGATACTTCCAACAAAATTTCGCCATCGACGTTTCTGTAATTCCCACTACATCGTTTACGAGGAAAAAAAATGAAAATCCCGGATACAGTGCAGTGTCCTCTGAAAAACTACAAAGTCGTAGCTTTCCATAATAAACGTTGATAAAGTGCCTCGATTTTAATATCCATTGCTCAACGCAAACATTGCGTCGAGGCAAAGAAATTTTTGCAAAAAAAGTTGTGACTTTCAAATATTACAAGGTAAATATGAAAAAATTCACAAAATGAGTTGTGAATTTCCTCAAGTTGAAGAAAATTAAAATCGAATTCACGACAATTATATTAAAATTTACACCACAAGTGAGTTCTTACGTACTTTGAGAGAAAACATTGTGTTGAGGCAATGCTTTCTCTCAAAATACGTACGAACTCACTTTTGGTGTAAATTTTATTCTAATCATTGTGAATTTAATTTTAATTTGTCTTAAATACGAAAAAATTCACAATTTATTGTGTGCATTTTTTTGTATTTACAATTTTTTGTGAATACATTTGCATTCACAGATTGTGATGTGAATTTTTTTAATTCACACGATTTTTATATAAATGTTCACATTTTTTGTGAATATTCACAATTTTTTCTGTGAATTTATTTGTATGTTCAGAATATTTGTGAATACAATTGTATTTGTATTCGTACTTACAATAAGTGAATTATGAATAAATTTGTATTTATATTCACATGAAAATCACGATGTGGATAAATTCGTATTCGTATTTATAAATAGAATTACGCCTAATTCTGCTTTTTTGCTGCTTTCCCCCCCCCCCCCCCCTCCCCCTGAAATCATCCTAGCGTTATAATCCAATAGACCCCTCTCAGAAAATGCCATCATTTCCTACTGAATTTATGGCGTGGTGTACTTGAACAACAAAAACCTGAAATTGTTATTTTTGTTATTTATTTAACATTTTCCCATGGGGACGCTACCCATTCCAATAAGCTCTGGATCAAAGGCATGGGGTTTGCTTTTAGTATCAAACACCTACTCTTGCGCTCGATGATTGATAAGCTCAAATGTATCAATTCTAAATAATGATTATGATTTGAGGTGATTTAAGATTTGGGAGTGACAACGATATTTTCTATGAGCCCCTCCCTCCCTCCACCCTCCACTGTCATGTTACCATCATTCAACAACCAGAACACATCCCACTTTGGAACGACGTAATTTATTAACAGCCCCTACCAGGGTTGGGCATATTCGATTTTTTTATCCACGAATAATAAAGACACTTATTCAAAATTCGTTTTGAACATGAATAAAGAATCCCACTGGATTCAGTATTCATTCCGAAAAGGAATAATGAATCCAACTCAATTCAGTATTCATTCCGAACACGAATAATGAATCCTACTGGATTCAGTATGCATTTCAAAACAAATAATGAATCCAACTGAATTCAGTACTCATTTTAACATAAGTAATGAATCCAACTCGATTCACTCTTCATTCCGTATTCGGATATCATCAAATTGAATAATCTGGAAAAATGGACGATGGAAATGGGACAAATATAATGTTCCATTTCTACGTCAAAAGGGCATAGAAATAGAATATTTATAATTACACTATACAATTGTATACAATATACAATATACAATATTGTATACAATTAGTGTATAAGACAGTTGTATATAATTGTACACTAATTGTATACACTTGTATATAGTCTATACAATTTTATACAACCTACCGCTAATACAAATACAAATAAAGTGTATTAGTGTATACAAACTACCGCTACAATTGTATACACTAATTGTATAGTGTAACAATTTATAATTACACTATTATAATTAAAGATTTATCTTCAAATCTTCAGTTACTAGAAACTAAGAGCGCGATTTCCCTTGGTCAAATATAATGTAATCGGACGATAATATTTCAATAGACTAAACATGTTTTCTCTCAATTTTTTTAGAATATTCAATTTGATGATATGCGAATACGGAATGTATACTGAATCGAATTGGATTCACTACTATGTTGAAATGAATACTGAATTCAGTTGGATTCATCATTCATTTTGGAATGAATACTGAATCCAACTGGATTCATTATTCATTTTCGGAAACAAATAATGGATCCAACTGGATTCATTATTTATTCTCAGAACGAATACTGAATCGCGGTGGATTCATTATCGAAAAAAATAAATAAATATGCATCTGACATGTATTCGGTGTTATTTTCCTACTCGAATACTAAAAGTATCCCAGTATGCCCATCTCTGGCCCCTACGCATATATTGAACCGTCTCGAAATTGCGAAATTCTATGTGGATGGATTTCCGTTCAAACGTGCATCGCTCACTTGTAATCCTCGTTAGCGCACGTGAAGGAGAAAGCTTCCATGGGATTCCAGGCGAGCTTGTTGGTTCTCAGCTTCAGAGTAACCTTTCGCAGCGGTCCCGTCTCTCTGGTGTCGTAGAGAATGATACTGCGATTGCTGGCGCAAGCGGCGAGGAGATTCGTCTGTACGGGATTGTACTTGACGTCGTGAAGGCTATCGACGCCCCATTTGAAGATTCTAACCGGCTCGTTTCTGCTCTGCTCCCAGACTTGACACAATTCGCCGCAAGTCGCGAAGAAAGGAGCATCGCGACGATGCGTAATGGCCGTTATGACGGTTTTACTTATGATCGTGTTTACGGGCTCGTCTTCCTCGCCGAATTGCGGTTTCAGGGACTTCCACGTTTTTATTGTTTTGTCGTCGCCCACACTGATGAAGCGTTCAGCGTCGGGAGTGAAGGCTATACCGCGTACTATGCCGTCGTGAGCGAGGACCGAACGCTCGCACGTTCGCTGAGCCAGATCCCAGACTCTGACTTCTCCGTCAAAAGCGCCGCTCAGCAGAGTGGACAAGCGTCCCGGATGTTTGGTGATGCAGGACACGCCGTCCTTGTGACCTTCCAAATTGCCGACAAAGGGCTTCGCGAATACTCTGTCGAGCTTCACCGCATTCAAGGCTCGGGTGTACTCCCTCGCCGCTTCGAAGGGATGCAACGCCGGGTCGTAATTTCGCGGGACTGGAAATCGGTGAAAGCGTTACGTGAAATGTACGCGAAAATATGTATGTTGGGGCAAAGAGGGACAGGTGTAGCGAACTTTTGAAAAACAACAAATGATGTCAACATAACCTCAAAAACGCGTTATTTGGACGGCCAGCTCACCTTTGTGGATGTCACGTTTCGTTTCCCGCAAATAATCGTCCGGATTACGAGTCAGCATTTTCACTTTCATCTTGATTTGAAAAGTGTCGTCGGTATTGAGAAAATATCACTTTTATCGTCAATTCGCGCTCCACATGGTTCTCTTATTTTTTATTTTTCGTGCGGAAGCGCATTTGGGGAAGCGCGAAGTTAGCGCCAGTGGCGAAAATACGTAAGTAACGACTGAACGAAGCGGATGGCTTTATCGACGGAGATTGTGACGAGGAGATGATCCATGGAGACTAGATACAGGAGCATAAACTCGGCATTTTAAGTGATGCCCGAAATTGAAGGCAACAGGGATGGCGCTACAATCGCGCGAAGGGTTGCGGAGCGAGCTTCACTCAACAACAGACCGAACGCGAATTTGACGTCACATTGAATTTTGTTTTCGTAATTTTCATGTGGAAAATACTCTAATAATAATATAATAATACTTTTACATGAAATTGTTTGTGTGCGTGTGCGTGTGTGCTCTAGTAACGTGTCAAACTCGCGGTCTGCGTCGGAAGCTAGCACCGCAATCGTTCGCGCGATCGCAGCGCCATCCCTGTTGCCTTCATTTTTGGGCACGCTTTTTTTATCGTTTCTTCATTGGAGTTTAGGCTCCTGTATCTAGTCTCCATGAGTTTTCTTTGAACAAAACTAGGAATAATTGTACCAACGGGGCTCAGAATATCATCGACAGTCCTCAAAATCTAGTGCGTCAGTTTTTCCGCTGGCGGCAATTGCGCATGGTGAACGTGCACACATACAGGTATCACACACGACCTTGCAGCAACCGTCGCCTATTGGGCCGCTGGTCTTTGCTATAGTGTAAGTAGTAGCGGGCGGTTGCTGCGACGTCTAGCGGTAATTTGCGGCGGCCCGTAGCCAAAAATTACGAATTTTGCAATACCGTCGTGACCGGGTCGAAATTTCGCAGCGTGTGATACATGGCCTTAATTTCGGTCAGTCATGTCAAAATTGAGATTGTATTTCGTATTTTGCGACTATGCTTATGGTGGCGAGACCAGTCCGGAGCATCTGAAATTGCCAATCTCACGAATTACAGCGAGCAGAAGCAAAGCTCGTCGAAGTCGCAAGCCGAACATAGATTATACTTTTTGTTTCATGATTGATGCTTGACTGGGACTCCTCGCAACGATCGATGCGTCGAGGCATCATTGTTTCGACGAAAGGACGAATTTATTTCGTCGACCGGCTTCAAAACGATGGCGTATCATGCGACGAAGGGTTTTCTTTCGTTCGTTTTCATTGCAAGACGCACACCTTTTTTCTCAAGGTAGTTCTGTAGCTTTGGTCAAATCTTAGAAATTGGTAAAAATCTAAGTATGGCGTAGATATGACCTTCATGGACTGATGCCCAAAAATCCATTGCGATTGACCGTTTAGTTCGTGAGATAATTGCAATTGAATATAGGTATTTTTTTACGCGATCCCTATACCTAACTCGTAAACCGCTCAGAGTTTGCTCGCATTTCTTGATATAGGTTCTAAACGGATCTTAGGAATACAAAATAAAAACACATGTGTACGCAGTACTATTATGGTATTGATTTAAACAAAAATGACAAACTTTCACCGTTTAGTTTCGGAGATATCGACTTATGAAAAGTGGTAATTTTGTTCCACACCGAACTTGGGCTCAACCATTTGTAACGAAATGGTAACAATGTACGCTGCAGCCAGCTGATCGGCGCGTGGTCTGGGAACTCGAAACGTGTTTTTTTTCCCCGAGTTCTAGTAATTCTCAGACGGATGTGAAATAAATTTATTCTGCAAACAAATTTAATTCGTTCAATTTATGCATGTATTTGTCTTTCTTACAGTTAATACAATTTAAACTGTCGGCAAGATGTTGTAAATCCACGATCCGACGTCCTTCGACAGCGAACTTTTGTTGCAGATCGTTGAGGTTATGGTTATTCTCATCGCGTTCAGCCGCATTTGCTTGACACATGGCTGTCACAGCTTTCAGTCTTTTAGCAAGCGCCTTTTTTCTTGTAAACTTTCCTTTGTATCGCATTTGGGTTGACGTTTTCACGCTTTTTTTTATTTATATAAACTACTTCGCGAAAGACGGATCGTAGGAAGCGCAACGCTATGACTGCAGGAAAATCGCGCTGTTGCGACGATTACAGCGCCGTTCTCTATACGAGTATGAGACCTATCTATGCATGAGGTGCGAATGTGTGGGACATATAGAGGGTACAAGCTCTGTCAAAAATGTACAACCAACAGCATCGTATAGGCATTGGATGTTACTATATGTTTCGACCGAAACTTTTGGCTCATACGTGTACCTACAGAACTACCTTAACGGGTCTTCTATCCGGGAAACACTTCCAGCAAACAGAAAACACTTCGAATACGTGAGATTTTTTAGAAGTGATCGATAACGATGGTCGCGTTTGATATGAGGCCCTTACTAGTGCAAGTATAGATCGTAAGATATATACGATCGAAATCGAAGGCAAGTGATAAGACGCAATGTCGTTGTCGCATCGATACGACTATTTTGATCTTAGGGAGCTATACCAATGTGAACGCTGAAAATTTGGGTAATCTTCGGGAATTTTTTGGAAGAAAAGTACTCAATTAAATGTTTCGGAAAATTAAGAATATATTTGGCTATATTTGACCTATATTACATAATTTTTTATAGAAAAATATTGAGATCCAGGTGACTTATGCGCTGCCTTCGGAGGCGCGAAAAAAAGTTCCTCCACTGCTGACATGATTCCGGCCGATTGAGTAGCTGAAACAGAAAAAGGAAAACATGTCGTTAAACTGGAAGGTATTTCCTGTACAATGACGTAGGATTTTCGAAAAATATCAAAATCTAACATAATGGCGTAGTCATGAAAAAAGTCTGTTTTCTTGCCTATAAAATGCTCGTTTTTTTTCAATGCTAAATCGTCAATTATCATCCAATCAAAAATATCCTACGTCATTGTAGAGTAAATATAGTCAACAGTAATCAGTTCCAATTTCAAGTCAATCGGATAATTGCTCTTTGAGTTACAATGTCAGCAAATTCGAAAAGTCTAATTTCGAGAAAAACGCGTTTAAAGATTTAACTATCAATTTTTGCAAGATAAAATGATTAGAGATACGGCCTTGAAATTTTTACAGGATCTTCTTGAAAGTATAAACTGTCGAAGGCCAAAAAAATCGATTTTTAAAGTGTCTCACTGGTATAGCCCCTTAATCCCACCCTGCAAAATAACAATTCCAAAGACTCCATGACGGAATAGTGCAAATTCACGTGTGAAATTTGGCGATAATTCGTAACGAATAATCCAAGACAAAAACGATGAGTTGCGTAAGTATTTTTGGAAACACATTCTATCTTTATGATATCATCGTGTCGAGAAAGTTCTGGGAAACGCGACGTCCGGACGAGTGAGTTGATCAAACAGAATGCAGGATCGACGATAAGATAAAAATACGTTCTTAACCAGGTATGATCATATGATAAGCGTCATTCGTTCTCTACCTCTCGTCCCGGTTAATTGTATATATCGACGAAAAAATGCCAGGTAAGTACTCTGCAAAAAAAGTTTCACCAAACATCTCAATCGGACCAACCAACCTGTTCATCGTGAATCTTTCAATATTCAATTCCGATAATCGTACAATTTTGTTTTCATCCAAACGTTTTATTTTCCCCTGCGCAAAAGCAACGTTCTTTATTTTTATCGAAGTGCAAGTTTATCGAGGATTAAATCGAGCCGGCAACGTAGAAAAATAAAAGTACATGTTGATATTGTTCTACGCCTCGTGCCAATGGGGACTCTCTCGTCATAAAATTACACGTAGAACTTTGATCCGGATCTCAGAAATGGCACATCATTTTTAGCCGATGACATCAACCGATGACATCATCTCGCGTGTTTTGGCCACTTTGCGTAGCGGTGGACAATGGCTCAGTTGAGGTGGTGATCATATGAATTTTCATTTATCATTCGGATACGTCCTCATTACGTATGGGCTAGTAAACAGAAGAAAAAAAAATGCCTCGGTGCTTTTGATCCCTGTTCTTTTTACTCTCTGTTCAAGACATCGCGTCGGACTCGAGTGCTCGAATAAAACGAGATAAAGTTTGCATCGTTGGAATCTAATAAAAATGAATATTTTCGAATTACTTCAATGTCTTACCGCAAAATTTGCCTACGAAAATCCCTCAACCATATATTAATATACTTATTCCGAGATTTACAATGTCAACCTGCAAAAAAGATTTTGTATGATAAAAGAGATAAGGAAACGAAAATATAAAAAATAAGACTTTCGTCGCGATCGTACTTCAACACCGTTGAGTTAAAAGTTATCAACACTGACAATGATAATAACAAAAATCTGATAACACTCGAGAAGAATCACATGCTGTCACAATGATTCATCGCTTTTTTTTCCTACCATGGTAAAATCACGACAGTAATCTCCAATGGTGTTCACGCCCATCATATTTTGATTGATGCCTGTTGCGCAACCGAACTGGCGCCGTGAACTTGTTTACGAGTTTTTTTTTTAATACTTTTTAATGATTTTAATACCCGCCGGACATGGTCCACCATTCGCAGGTTTCGTTCGAATCCATCCGTTTCCGACCAGCGCCATTTGACGACTGTTCCACCATTTTAGGGGACTTAGCTTCTTCAGATTCTCCGACGTTTTCAACATGACTATTTTCGATAACTTCCAACCATTATTAGCTTCAAGGGCATTGAATATTTTCCTAACGCACTATAGCAGGATACAGATGGGTGTCGCGCACGGTCGGTCAGCCACTTCCGCCGGGGGCTGTTCACGGAGGCCGTGACGTCGAAGGGGGCCTCATCTACGTTGGGCGTGCTTTCCACAACGGAGATATGCTGCCCGCTAAAGTAATCCCCGACAAATGTGCCGCCTACGTCTGTCACAATGGAGAGGAACACTCCAAACACGAATACGAGGTAAAAGAAAACAATTGATGATCTTTCCACCTTTGGAACGCACTGTTAAAGAGGTTAGAGCGGTCCAGTTGAGTCAAATGACGGTTTATGATGTTTTTTCTTCAATTAACCTTGAAACAAATCATACGAGGTATAGATTTACTCTGTAAACGCTAATTTTTGTAAAAATATATAATTCATGGGCAAAGTTATGCATTTTTATATTTGTATTACGTAAGTAAGAAAAACTTTGTTACTACCAACTTGAGAATGTATAACATGATGATTATTATGAAAAAAAAATGCCTCAGCGAATGTTTTATACAAGAATGAAATTTTTAGTCATAATTATGCCTATTTATATTTATATCCCGAGATAATTTATTATTACCATCAAGTAAAATTAAGTGTTGCCGAAGGACGGCAACTTCGCGAACATTGAGGTTGGCAGCAATGCTACTCGTTCGCCAGCCAAGATTCGTAATCTTTCGTCATACCTCGATGGTTCAATGTTGAATATATCGGGAGTCCCATTTTAATCTTACACCTGATTTATCTCGAAAACTATTGCTCTGATCAACTATGGAGTATAATAAAACTTTTAGGGTTCAAAGGAGGACGTTAAAAAATATTTTTTAGTTCAATATTCAAAATGGCGACGTTAAGATGGCCGACATGTTTTTTTAAATGGGGTCATGAATTTTTTTCACCAAAACATTTATCAGGCCAAGCCAGAAACTTTTGTAGGGTAAGTTTTTTGATAACGTTCATAATTTTTAGGTTAGAATACTACTTTTGACTATTTTAGGGCTATCGAGAATGTACCACGAGGAAGTAAAGTCTTCAATATCGCTAGTGTAAGTGGGCGTGTGTGTGTGAGTGTGTTTGGGTTTGTTCAATAACCCAAACAAGGAGTAGATCTCTGCCGCTCGTCATTTCGTCTGAAAAACGGTATTCTAACCTAAAAATTATTAACGTTATCAAGAAACTTTTCCTACAAAAGTTGTTAGTTTTGGCCCGATAAGTGTTTCGGTGAAAAATGTATGATCCTATTTATAAAAAAAAAAAACATGTCGGCCATCTTAACGTTGCCATTTTGAATGTTGGACCAACAATATTTTTTTTACATCCCCCTTTGAATCCTAAAAGTTGTATTATACTCAATACTCGATCGGAGCAGTATTTTTCGAGATAAATCAAGTGTAAGATTAAAATGGGAAACTTTAGTTTCCGTTGATCCATTGTTAGAAATGGTTTAAATTGGTGCTAAATAGCAAAAAAACGACCCGTACCGTGAACGTCTTGCCCATCTAACCGCACGTAAAATTACTTACATTAAACTATTTTTTATATCGAGTGTTTATGGTAAAAAAAATCAAAAAATTCGTAAAGGCTCAGTATAGTCCAGACAATAACATATATTTTTTTCAAATTTAATCTTCGATTGTGACTGACGCTCCAACCTCCTTAATCTAATCTGATCAGTGATGTTGTGCATCGAGAAAAAAAGGTTGCCAACGAGTCGATATGAAAGATATGTCTTCAGTGTTGTGGCCAAGTAGATATAAATCAACTGTCAATTGTCAAAAAATATGTCCTCAATAATACCGACAAGTAGATATAAAAAGTATGTCTTCAATGTCTTCCACCCCCTTATTGGCGCTCGAAAGATACTCGCGAGATCGCTTACGATCGAAATTAAAGGAATTTTCCGCTTTTTTTAATTCACCGGACGCGCTGTTTTTAGATGATTTTTAGGATGGAATGAGTAAAAAAATAACTAAAAAAATTAATACACATGTTCGTTCATCTTTCGAGAATATGTATAAATTAACAAACAAACAAAACGTACAATCATGTGCGTTTGTTTACAACGGTGCGCGGACCCCCCCCCCCCAATGTTATACTTTTTGAAGTTGGTAGTAACACAAAAGTTTTTCTTATTTACGTAATAAAAATATTAAAATGCACAATTTTGCCCTTTAATTATGTATTCTATGAAAAATTAGCATCTACAGAATAAATATATACCTCGTATGCATTATATTTAATTGAAAACAAAAAATGATAAACCGTCATTTGACTCAACTGAACTGCTCCAACCTCCTTAAAGTTACTCTCGACCACGCCCCCCGAGCGTACTCTTTTTAATTTCTATAACTCGGCTCATTTGATGAGTATCATTAAACGATTTTCACAGACATATTCAGAGAGGTCTGTAGAATAACAAATTAAAAAAGAAACGATTTTTTCACATTTCTAGACAACAATACTGCCTTGCAAGTATTTAAATAAATATACGTCCGTTTGTTCAGCTTTCTCGTTGATAGGTATGGCTGGCACTTTAGCTAAGCACAGGTGCTTCTTCCAATAAATTGTACCCACTTATGAAATATGTATAAAAGAAAGTTAAATCCCTCGTTCCTATGCTCGGCAAATATTGTGCGTGTGCATTTATATCTGGAGTGTCTTGAAAGAGTCCAATATGCGAATCAACCATCTGATAGGTATCGATGAATCAATGAAAGCTATAAATTTAATTGACCTGAATAGCAACGTATTATCTCGTTTTCTCTTCCTCTCCCTGAATCGAAATTAAATGAAATTCTTTCACCTCGATCGTTCAAGGAAATATAACACGAGGCATTGGTCTTATTCCGTACCGCGTTCGATTGATTTCTTCCAAGCATTTATCTTCACAAATCGGTAATGCGGCTTTAATATATTTTTCAATGCGTATATCTCCATTACAAGATTTACTTAATTTGTCGTGCCAGTTATTTTTGCGACTTAAAACAAATACACTGTACTGAGAAAAAAAACAATTGAATCAAAAAAATATATTGGTTGATTCAAATAAATGTCTGATCACGGAGTGCCACTGATATATGAGATTGTTACAACACTATAAAATGTTGGAAAATGTGATTGATTGAAGTAACATATTATTTTATTTGAAAATCTTTTTTGTTCTCTGGATATCTACATTATCCTTCGAATAAAATTATATTTTATTGAAATAATTTTTTACACAATCCCTAGATGTATGGATGAAATAATTAAGCGGTCGCTACAACATTTTTTATTTCGTACAAAAATAAAAGCAATAGAATGAATTATTTTTTTACTACATCGAAACGAATATGCCAAGAGACGTAAGTTTTTCAATTTGTTTTAAATATTAAATAAAAAGTGAGCATTAGAAAGATCACTCACGATAATAGTGGAGAGACTATCAGATATCCAATGGAATATCCTTGGAGAGAATATCAGATATTCAACTGATTAGAACAGAAAGTGCTCTGTTCTAATCAGTTGAATATCTGATATTCTCTCCAAGGATATTCCATTGGATATCTGATATTCTTAGCCACAGGCCAAGAAGGGATATTCTTTAGTTTCTCCGCCGTTTAAGTAGATTTTCGGTTCGCTCTACGCTTACGAGAAACGAGCGCGCGTGCGGCTTCTAGCGGTTACTCCGAGAACTACGGGTTTCCTCACACTTATAATTTCAGTGGCGCTCGGCCATGTGGTTGAATTTTTTCAACCAAATGCACAAGAAACAAATTTATTTTCGCATTATTTTTTAACCAATTCAGACATTTCCTTAATATCTTTCAATCAAAATAAAATATTAACATTTTAACGAATAATGTACTTGACAATCAATATCGGATATGGTGAAAAAAAAATAACATATTTACTCAATAGAAATTTTATCTGAATTAAACGAGCGAATTTCAATTTTTCTTGTGTACTCGAATCAACAATATTCATTTTATGAATTGAAACGCTTTCTTTGTTCGTTGCAGAAAATGCATTCTAAACTATATAATTTGTTCGCGGCAATTTTTTAGATAGTTTGCAATAATATATTGTTCTCGGCTAACAATATATCTTTTGAATGAAAAAAAAAATTTCAATTTTATCACGTTATTAAAATCAATAGCGTTTTGTTTGGACTAATAAATCCGATTATTTACACCAACAACTTTACAGTTGAATCAACGAAATTTCATTCAATAACACCAATCATATTGGATCAATTTCTTTTTTTCTCCGTGCATGAAAAAAAAATATGTTAGCGACGTAGAGTCAACGAACATTGTTCTCCAACTTCATCACGGGGACCATCATAAATATTTCAGCATGTATAATGCACGCGAGGTCAGAGCTCGGCTGTAATTAAAAAATGTCCAATTTAAAAATAGAATTGAAAATTGATCTCTGAAATAGAAAATTACAATGACCTACATGAGTTCTACATAAACTCATGGTTATTTGCATTTTTCCCTGCTCCTCGCACATCCATTAAATCCAACAAATGATAATTGAACTTGGCTGTGGACGATTGTAAAATAATTAGCCAGAAAATTTATTCATTTCTCGGCATCGTCCGACACGTCCTCAATCTATCGTGATCGACACTTGACTTGGAGTCATCGATCACGAGTGCTCAATCACTCGTGGTTGAAAAAATAGTCTTGGCTTTACCGATTGAGCCGATAATCGAGGCCAAATCCTTGTCTCTCAAATGATCTCTCAATGCTCAACGCTGTTATATTTCAAACCCAAATTTCCTCGTTATTTCTTGAAGATAACGATTTACTTCCGAACAGGTTCTGTGTCAGGGTGAACTCGCGTGGGAGTTTGCAAGCAACGGTGCGATTCCCGCCGACGCTGTAGTTGCGGGACAAACATCCGAGGGTGAACCCTTGTACGTTGGTCGTGTACTACACAATAGTGCCCAAACCATTGGCAAGGTGCGATCATCGAAAAAACCAAAAATCTTAACGTTTGCTTATAAACGAGTGTGAATGTGAAATCATGTCCAATTCTTCGTAGGTTCAAGCGAGTCATGGATGCCTCTACATTCCGTTCGATGGAGAAGAGCTATCTTTCCGGGACTACGAAGTTCTCGTCAACCACTAGCGTATTAATCTTCGACACTTTTTTCAACTGTCAAATTTCCTCTTCCGTTGTTTAGCATCACGACGCACGATGCTGCCACTTTTCACCGAGTTATTATGAAAATTGGAGAAAAAATCCATTCGTTCCTCCAAAAATGTATTATAAATAAATAAAGTAAATTAATTCACTACCAAATTCAATGCATTTCTTATCTAATTAATTTAATTTAAAAAGAGTAAATATACAAATTTGAATGTTAGTCAAAAAGTCGTCTTAAGGGGGAAAAACTAATTATGACGAATTGAATCCGTTAAAACTGTTTCCGAATGACGTCAAAGTTTGGATTAGCTTCGGTTTTAAAACTAGTTTCAACCAAATGAATCAGTTAAAAATGTTGCCGAATAATGAAGATGTTTCGATTTGTTACGATTTAAAAAGTAGTTCTAACAAAATGAATCAGTTAAAAGTGGTTCCGAATGAGGTCGAAGTATGGGTTTGTTTGGATTTAAAAATTAGTTCCAACGAAATGAATTAGTTGAAACCGTTTCCAAAGGAGGTCGAATTTTGAATTTGTTTCGATTTTAAAACTAGTTCTAACAAAATAAATCATTTTGAATTGTTTTCGAATGAGGTCAAAGTTCGGGTTTTTGGGGTTTCTAAACATGAATTCTAGTTTTCAGTAGGAAATACTAGCTGTCGCGAAGGCGTTCAGTCAGAACTAGTTTTTACTAGGAAAAACGCCTTTAAGGGGCTATACCAGTGTGAACGCTGAAAATTTTGGTGATTTTCGGGATTTTTTTGGTAAAAAAGTACTCAATTAAATGTTTCGGAAAATTAAGAATATATTTGGCTATATTTGACCTATATTATATAATTTTTTCATAGAAAAATATTGAGATCCAAGCGACTTATGCGCTGCCTTCAAAGGCGCCAAAAAAAAAGTTCCTCCACTGCTGACATGATTCCGGCCGATTGAGTCGCTGAAACCGAAAAAGGAAAAAATGGGTGGGAGTCGAAATATCGATGGATCAATATTCGGATGGGCTGAAATATCGAATTAAAAAATTTCGAATGTTTGAATATAGATAGATCAATGTTCAGAGGGTTTATATAGTCGTAAATAAAAATTCCGAATACGAATATCTCGACGTTGAAATATAGGGAAAAACAAAAACCGATTTAAAAAATATTGAGAGACATAATATCGAATTGCTTATATAAATAACAACAAATAATTCGAGAAGACGAATCTTCGAATTGTAAATATAGCGACGGTTCAAAAACCAGAAAGCATTAAATCGAACGGCCAAAAAGTCGAGTGATTAAAATAGCGAAGGGTCAAAATGTCGAACGGCCCGGATGGCGAAAACTTGTGGTCGAGGCAGATAGCGTTAGCGGTCGGCCGGGACGGCATCCATACCATGTTCGCCATTTTGGCATTCGTCATTTTGGACCATCGATATTTTGCGTCTCGATATATTGCTTTTCGCTATAGGCGGTATTACGAATATTAGATACTCGGTTTTTTCTGTTTCGGAGATACGGATGTTATAGATTGTTCCAATCTATATTCGTATGTCTCAAATTGCAGACGATCTGAATACACGTTTTCAGATAAAAAAGCTCTCGAATAAATGATGCTTTGCTTTATAGTCATTCGATTTTTTCTTGGATCGAAACATAACATTTCGAATAATTAAACCTTCGTTATTTTGAGATTTCATAATTCTGTCGTTTCGAAATATTTGTCGATCTATATTTGGTCCTTCGGTATTTGGATCCCCACCCGAAAAAATGTCGTCAAACTGGAAGGTATTTCCTGTACAATGACGTAGGATTTTCGAAAAATATCAAAATCTAACAAAATGACGCAGTTATGAAAAAAAGTCTGTTTTCTTGCCTATAAAATGTTCGTTTTTTTCAATGCCAAATCGTCAATTTTCATCCAATCAAAAATATCCTACGTCATTGTAGAGTAAATATATTCAAGAGTACTCAGTTCAAATTTCATGTCAATCGGATAATTGCTTCTTGAGTTACAATGTCAGCAAATTTGAAAAATCTCATTTCGAGAAAAACGCGTTTAAGGGGTTACCCCCACTTGCGATTTTGAAAAAAAAAATCGATTTTTTTTGCATTTTTTTGAAGTATAAGTATCTGAGAATATGTCCTGAAAATTTCAAGTCGATCCGAACAAAATTGACTGAGATATGAGCGTTGAAAGAGAAGAATCCGTTGTGTAAACGACCGGCTAATTGAAACTTTAAACGCGTTTTTCTCAAAATGGCATTTCTGAAGTCGGTGACCAAGATTACTCGAACACTAATGAACCGATCTTCTTGAAATTTTGCAGGCTTATTTAATACATAAAAATGTAGTCTTTAATCGTTCGATTTTTTTTTCCGAAAAAATGGCCGTTTTATCGCCAAAAAACGGCCGTTTTTTTTCGTTAAAATCGAACCATTAACTTTGATTGTCCGCCATTTTGTGAAAAATGAATATTTTTTAAAATCCTTCGATTTAAGACTAGTTTATACTTATATTTGACTGAATCCATCCGCATTTTTTTTTCATATGATCCACTTCGCCGCAATGTTGGTCACCGCAAACCGTGTATATAAAAACATTATTTCATTGACGGCCATTTTCCACTAAACAATGTAATATTTTTCAATAAAAAAATTACTGAAAGTTTTTCAAGATGTGTTCTTTAAGCTGGTATATTGATCGATTAAAAAAGTTTTGTAGTTTTCTTTTAAAAAATTCATGAAAAAGGCCTTTTTTGCGCTACAAGTGGGGGCATCGCCTTAAAGATTTAACTATCGATTTTTGCAAGATAAAATGAGTAAAGATACGGCCTTGAAATTTTTACAGGATATTCTTGAAAGTATAAACAGGGGAAAAGGGCAAAAAAATCGATTTTTTGAAAGTATCACACTGGTATGGCGCCTTAAGGAGAGATATACACCTAGATGGTCGAGGTCGAGGATTTAGAAGCTATGAACATTCCGTTGACCGTAGAAGACCTACACTACGGGCCTGGTATCGATGATTCCATGTAAGTTGACAAATTTCATGATTTATTCATTCCCAAATTTTCAAATGCGTTTTTCTCAAAACCACGTTTTTCAAATTGGTACACAAAATTTCTCGAAAACCAATGAACCGATTGCCTTGAGGTTTTTTGTGGTTATTCTATGCACCATTATCTAGTACTTGTCGTAGGATTTTTTTTCCGTTACTTAGTTTTTGTTTTATAGGCAAAATAATAACTAATTTTTTGCCCAAACATCACTATTTATGTTCAAACGTCCGCCATTTTGTCATAAATCGATATTTTCAAAATCGGCTATGACAAGTACTAGATTATACTATCTAATTTAATAATGTTTTTGGTTTTTTTTTCAGATGATTTTTTAAGAAACGCCAGTGGGTACCATATACGCAGATTTTTTTACGACGCTCCAAGGATCATACAATATCCTTGTATATATTTGATATTTTTGAATAAAGAAAATTGAACATATTTTTGAATGTACATACCTTTAGATAATTAAAACCCCAAGTTTTCCTTGAAAAAATTCACAAAAATGACCTTTTTCCGGCTCCTAGGTGTATACCTCCCCTTAAACTGAAAACAGGTTTAAACTGTAACGTATACGCGTTATTATTATTACAATTTTTTTATGCTTTTTCTGCCAATTACACCGGCTTCTATTATCGACGAAAACAAGTGTTGTTTCTCTTTTCGAACGAATATAAAAGCCACTCGTGTAGTCTACGCGAGAATTATTATTTCGTGTCTCGAGCGCGCAATACATCGAGATTTTAACATGCACGTTAATTTGCAATCCCGCAACGCTTGTAATTGCAGACAATGAGTTTCGCTGACACCATTTTTATCCCTCACTGATTACACGTTCGCAATAACGGCCAACGATTTAAAGCGTCGGCGCACATTTTTCGTATGTAAAGTTTCTGTTATTTGAAATTTTCACGTTAGCGGAATAACGCAATAGACCATCCGGACCATAATGGAATATATACCTCAGGTGTGCAAAAAATCAGGTAAGCTGATCAATTATTATTCAACGAGGAGATAAAAAAATCGATCTCTGATCGCTCCCTAGAGTATCACCAGGCCATCAACTTTCTATTTTCACGTGCAAATGTGTTGCTTAATTCTGATACCTGACCTTGTCCGCGGACTGGCAAGATTGAATGGATTTAAAAATCAAGCTCGATGTCATATTGCTAATAAGGTATTTCTTATTTCGTTCCCATCGAATGCTACTCCGCTGTCGAAGAAAACAACTCGTGAAGGAATATTTTGAACAAAATCGTGGATAAAAGTTCATCGGGCGTGGAAGAATATGAAACTGACCGGGCAAATATTTGCAAGTAAATATTTGAACATAAAAAGTAGTGAAGAACGTCAGTTTGGTTCGCAGTATCGAAAGGTGTAAATTTGAATAAACCTTGCTTGTTACCATTAACATAATCCTCTCGAAAAAAAATTGTCAAAAATCAGCACTAAGTTTCGCCATTCGGGACCGCAAATTTTTCATAATCAATTCAGAGCTCTTGAGTTTCGCTGGTGCCCTCGATTAGTCTTCTGTGTCGGAGAAGAAGTTACAACGAGGCCTTTAAGGGGTCTTCTCACTTTAGACGCTAAAAAGGCTATTTTCATGAATTTTTTTCATAGGCTTATATTATAGATATTGATATAAAAGTTGTTACACTTAATAAATACGCTTTCGAAATTCATACATTTTTTTGTGTATTTATGTAACCCAAACAAACTGTAAACGCGTTTTTCTCGAAACAACGTTTTTCGACGGCTTGTTGATAAAATCTTCGAAACTACTGAACCGATCCTTATAAAATGTTAGCCACATATTCTTCACGACTATAGCTATAGCGCATATCGAGGATTTTTTAAAATTTTGTTGTTTACTTTTTTTTGCCAAAAATGGTGAAAAAGGCACGATTTTTTTTTCGAAAAATGTCCGCCATTTTGCTATTTTTGCATATATCAAAAACCGTACTGGATTTAAACCGTTTGATTTTTTTGTTCCGGATGATCCATCACTCCGAAAACTCAATTCTCAATAAATCGACGAATTATGTCAAGATTTTTTTTTTATTGAGAAGCGATTTTACGTCAATTTTGAAATTTGTCTAGACAATGTTATACGTTTTACGTCATTTACAGTCAACTGTGTAGACTTTCGCTGGCATGATGTTCATGTCAAGATCAGCAAAAGTTTACACAGTTGGCTGTAAATTATGTAAAACGTGTAACATTGTCCAGACAAATTTAAAAATTGACGGAAAATCGCTTCTTAATAAAAAAAAAAATCTTTAAATAATTCGTCGATTTATTGAAAATTTTGAAACTTTTAAAACTTCCATAGCCGAATTATTTTAACGGTGTTCAGATTTTCGGAGTTTTGGTCTTTCGTGTAAAATTCTTTCGGGGTTTTGATCTTTCGAGGTAGTATTCTTTCGGAGTATTGAGCGTTCTGATCATTCAAAGTTCGGAATTTCAACCCGGCCCCGATTTCATCATTTTTTAGGACATTTTTTTAACTACCATTTCCGTCTATAAATAGTGACTTAAATAGATACATTTTAAAAAAATGTATTTCGAAAGTGTATTTATTAAGTGTAACAACAACAATGTCTATCATTTAAACATATTAAAAAAATTGATGGAAATAACCTTTTTTAGCGTCTAAAGTGAGGAGACCCCTTAAAAAAATCGTAGCTCGACGTACGTCATTAATCATTACCTAATATCCTGAACACTCTTCTCCATAAACACGCTATCATAATGCCATCACTATAATTTCAATGCCACGGACACGGTATGGTCGGTAGGTATCGTCTCTATATTTACATACGTCCGTGAGTTCACAATCATTCGTACTTGTAATAAAAAAAAAAACAGTGCAAAAAACCGAGCCAACCGAGCAGATCACACTCGCAACGAGAATAGATATTTTAAAAAACAAGACCGAAAGATTTTATCGGTCGACGTGTACAGTGTAATACGTTTTTATGTTCAAGTTCTCCTTCTTCTTGAGGGCTTACACATTGTTGACATTTTTATAAATATCGAATTTTCGTTTTCGACGGATTTTCAAAATATAACGTTTGAAAAATATTTTCTGAAAGTGTCGAGTCCAGTTCTAAATTGAGAGAGTTACGGGCGTTTATAGGTAGGTTCCGCGAACCGGCGAATTTTAAGGGGTCATCACAGTGTAACGGGTCGAAAATAGCTGATTTTCGCGATTCTTTTTTTCGATCGTTAAAATACGCTAAACAATCTGATTTTTTAAATCTTAAATGAAAGCACTCATGAATAATGGCAAATAATTTTCTAAACATTTATTTTTATTTTTGTTACGTTTTTTAACGTTTGAAAATGGCTTCGAAAAAAAGGAGTCCTCACGGTGTACACGGTTGGGGGCGTAAATATTATCTGAAACAAAATTTGTAAAAAGATTATTTATCAGTATAAAAGCCGTTAACTTGCTATGGAGGTTTAAAAAAAATCAAAATTGACCAAATGGCGGCGGTTTAAAAAAACGTATCGAATTTAGCCTATTTTTTTCACAATTGTTAGTTAAAAAAATATTAATATTTCACAAAGAAAAGAAAAGTTTCCATAGCAAGATAAATAATGGCGTGAAGAATGTTGTGTCAAAATTTGAGACGGATAGCTTGAAAGCTCTTCTTTTGAGGCTGTACACCGTTTTGAAACACGACATTTCGAGAAAGAAGCTGGGCGAATCCCTTTTTCTGAGAAAAGGCTGTAGCAACCATAATAATTTAAATTTTGCTCCAAAAATTGAAACGCATGCTTATAACCGTTTATACTATCGAATAATGCAAAAAAATCGATTTTTTGAAAATTTCACACTGTGATGATTCCTTAAGGAGGTACGGTGATTGGAGCGAGTCCAAGATAAAAGCCCGATTTTTTTTAATAACATTGTCGAGAGCTTCGTCCATGCGTATGCGGAGTTTCCACGAGATTTACCGTACAGTTTCTGAGTTATTAATTGTTAAAGTTGGTCAATTAGTCACACGTAGACGACAAAATGTGCCTGTCCTCTCATATATCGATTTTTTTGTGCTACTTGGAGCCAAGACACGCGTAAAAAAAACTGACGGTTGCGTTCGTTGGTTTCTTGTGATTAATAAGGCAACTTGAATTGGAAAGCTCACCGCAGAAATAAGCAATAAATTTAGAAATAAAGTCGCGAAAAACCGAAGTATTTGGCGAGAGAGACGTCTCGTGACGTAACCGCAGCCATCTTGCTCGAAGTGTGGCAACGCCGAATACCCGCGCAAATTTGATTCTTCTATCGGATATTTTCAACGCGAATTAAAAATATGGTTGTGTGAAGCTGTACGTTTTTTAATCGATTATAAAAGGCCTTTCGTCGATATTTACTCAAAGTTCTTTTATGTATAGCTAAGGCATCTCAATCTTTCTGGCGACATGTATACAGCGCATTTATATGTAAATTCAGCATGGAAAAACCGTCATATAAAATGAACGTTCGTTTTTATATCTGCCAATATTGTGAAAATTAGGAAAGGGAAAAATAACATAACAATCGATGAAATATGTTTTGACTTCGGACAGATTGGACATTGGATATTGAGGTTAACGTCAACGCGACGTTTTTCATTTGCATTCGCAATATCATCTTTTCACTCTCTGATTCTTGTCCGACAGAATCTACCTTCGTCTCTAAACTCGACTTCAGATACAATCCTGCTACTCTCTTGATAAACTTCTACAGTACTTATTTTCATTCTCCATGTTTACCGGCTACCAAAAATAATAAGCCGAGCGCGTGGGACCGATGACAGCTATCGAAAATGCAACGATGCTAAACGTCGACGATATGGCGTACTACTGAAGTCGAGTAGTAGATTATTACGTTTGTTTTCATATTATAAAAATAATGAGTAGCTTGAAATTCAATACTTAAAAAATATTTCTCGAAATATAGGCCACACACGTATGTCTAAAACGTAGCGGTATTATGGCGAAAAATAGACTCTTAGTTTACTAGCGTGGTCATCACCGTACCTCCTTAAACGCGTGTTCCTCAAAATGACCTTTTCGTAACAGAGACCACGATATGTAAAAAATCACTGCACCGACCAACTTCGAATTGTGCAAGCGTCTTTTACATATCCAAAGCTTTTCGATGCATAGTTATTTTGTTATCAACAGAGATAGAGCGTTTTTCGCCGAAAATCGATACCTTCACTCTTGACGGCGGCCATTTTTTCGAAAATCAATATTTTATTAAATCCTTCGTCCAAGCACTAGACAATTTCATGCAAAAACGCATATGATTTTTTTTCCTTCATTTCGAATTATTTAATTCCGAGCCGCATTGGTCACCGCGAAGGACGTTTTTCAAACAGCTGTCTGGACGAACCATCGTATCTGCCACATTTATTATTATTTGTCAATACAAAAATTGCAAAAAATGCTTCAAACCATACGCTTTAAGGGGCTATACCAGTGTGACACTTAAAAAAATCGATTTTTTTTGCCTTTTTCGACAGTTTATACTTTCAAAAATACCCTGTAAAAATTTCAAGGCTGTATCTCTAATCATTTTATCTTGCAAAAGTCGATAGTTAAATCTTGAAAAGCGTTTTTCTCGAAATGAGATTTTTCAAATTTGCTGACATTGTAACTCAAAGAGCAATTATCCGATTGACTTGAAATTTGAATTGAGTACTCTTCAATATATTTACTCTACAATGACGTAGGATATTTTTGATTGGATGAAAATTGACGATTTGGCCTTGAAAAAAACGACCATTTTATAGGCAAGAAAACAGACTTTTTTCATAACTACACCGTTTTGTTAGATTTTGATATTTTTCGAAAATCCTACGTCATTGTACAGGAAATACCTTCCAGTTTAACGACATTTTTTCCTTTTTCGGTTTCAGCAACTCAATCGGCCGGAGTCATGGCAGCAGTGGAGGAACCTTTTTTTGCGCCTTCGAAGGCAGCCCATAATTCGCTTGGATCTCAATATTTTTCTATGAAAAAATGATGTAATATAGGTCAAATATAGCCAAATATATTCTTAATTTTCCAAAACATTCAATTGAGTACTTTTCTTCCAAAAAATTCCCGAAAATCAACTAAATTTTCAGCGTTCACACTTGCACAGCCCCTTAATGTATAAACAAAAAAAATCGAAAACTTGCACATGTTTTTTCCCGAAAAAATTCACGAAAATTCCTCTTTTTTCCGGCCACGAGTTGGGTGTAACCCGTTAAGATCCTTACAATTTCGTCATTTCCATCCAAAGATTCCTTTCTTAAGGGGAGATATACACCTAGGAGCCGGAAAAAAGGTCATGTTTGTGAATTTTTCAAGGAAAACTATTTGAAATTTCGGATTGGGGTTTTAATTATCTGAAAGTATATACATTCAAAAATATGTTTAATTTTCTTTATTTAAAAATATCAAAAATATACAAGGATATTGTATGATCCTTGGTGCGTCGTAAAAAAATCTGCGTATACGGTACCCACTGGCGTTTCTTCAAAAATCATCTAAAAACAAAACCAAAAAGATGATTAAATTAGATACTATAATCTAGTATTTGTCATAGCCGATTTTGAAAATATCGATTTATGACAAAATGGCGGACGTTTGAACATAAATAGTGATTTTTGTGCCAAAAATTAGTTATTAATTTGCCTATAAACAAAAACTAAGTAACGGAAACAAAATCCTACGACAAGTACTAGATAATGGTGTATAGAATAATCACAAAAAACCTCAAGGCAATCGGTTCATTGGTTTTCGAGAAATTTTGTGTACCGGTTGGAAAAACGTGGTTTTGAAAAAAACGCGTTTGAAAATTGGAGAATAAATAAATCATGAAATTTGTCAACTTACATGAAATCATCGATACCAGGACCATAGTGTAAGTCTTCTACGGTCGACGGAATGTTCATAGCTTCTAAATCCTCGACCTCGACCATCTAGGTGTATATCTCTCCTTAAGGCGTTACCCCCACTTGTAGCGCAAAAAAGGCCTTTTTCATGATTTTTTTTTAAAGAAAACTACAAAACTTTTTTAATCGATCAATATACCATCTTAAAGAACACATCTTGAAGAACTTTCAGTAGTTTTTTTATTGAAAAATATTACATTGTTTAGTGGCAAATGGCCGTCAATGAAATAATGTTTTTATATACACGGTTTGCGGTGACCAACATTGCGGGAAGTGGATCATCTGAAGAAAAAAAATGCGGATGGATTTAGTCAAATATAAGTATAAACTAGTCTTTAATCGAAGGATTTTAAAAAATATTCATTTTTCACAAAATGGCGGACAGTCAAAGTTAATGGTTCGATTTTAACGAAGAAAAACGGCCGTTTTTTTGGCTATAAAACGGCCATTTTTTTCGAAAAAAAAATCGAACGATTAAAGACTACATTTTTACGTATTAAATAAGCCTGCAAAGTTTCAAGAAGATCGGTTCATTAGTGTTCGAGTAATCTTGGTCACCGACTTCAGAAATGCCATTTTGAGAAAAACGCGTTTAAAGTTTCAATTTCCGGTCGTTTACACAACGGATTCTTCTCTTTCAACGCTCATATCTCAGTCAATTTTCTTCTTATCGACTTGAAATTTTCAGGACATATTCTCAGAAATTTATACTTCAAAAAAATGCAATAAAAAAAATCGATTTTTTCAAAATCGCAAGTGGTGGTAACCACTCAAAGCGGGGTTGAAGGAAATAATCGCAGCTTCATGCTGGCACGTAAGTAGTTTTGGAAGAAATTTAAAAAAAACATTTTTCGATTTGACACGCTTCTACCTAGAATACTTTTGACACGGTTCGAAAAATTTAACGTCTCGAATATAATTATCGAAGTTTAAAACCAGCTATGCAAGCCCCTTTTTAAAGCGCGGTTGCGCTTACGCGAGCAACCGTGAACACTTTTGCTAAAGAAAAGAGTGAAAGTGTGGAAATTTAATAGGCAAGAAAGAAAAATGAGCCGTTGCCGAAGTGCAATCACTATAGCGGTTTGTCTCTTTTTTTTTAATATTTATTTTCCAATTCAGAAAAGTTCGGTTGACCGGAGACTTTGCTTGATCGATTCTCGTTTCGATTTCTGTAATTCTATCTTACTCGGCGCTGTTATACCTCACGGACTGGCGTAATGAGTTTTCCAACGAGTAATTTGAATACCGCGTGATTATATCATGTAAAAAGTTCCGACCAGCACTTTTACTCCGTTGCACTGTGCACGCTGATCATTATATGTATGTACGTACACATATATTACGATGCGGCAACGATCCTTACTGGAAATTGACACATACTCGTGCTATTTATCGCCGCAGCAAGTAAAGCTAGCGAGGGAATTCGATTCTTGTCAGGTCTTTATTTCAAAGATCAGTAATCCGACAGTTTAACCTTCCATCGACATACTGGCTCATTTTGACCCCGGCAAATTATAATAAAATGCTCACTTCTCTAAAATTTTGAATTATTTTTTACGACGATTCAATTTTATATTTACTGAGGTTTAATTATGCAGACGAATTGAGGCCTTATATACCCTTGAAGAAAAAAAAGTAGCTTTTTTTTTATTGAGTTAAATTATGTATAAACATCCCAAGAACTGTATGGTCCGAATAAAAATGATTTTAAAACTTTAAGCGCGTTTTTCTTGAAACCATGTTTTCAAAATCGAGCGGTCTTGTAGCTCCTAAAATTTTGAAGTCGTTGACTTCGAATTTCGACTGTAGATAGCTTCTTAGATAGATTTTCTAGCGAAGCACACACGATTTTTATGATCGATCAACAATTACGATTTTTTACAATAAATTAAGGCCTTCTCTTAGTCGAAAATGCAACTTTTTTCACAGTGGTGCCAAATTCGCAAAAATCAATATTTCGTGACAATATTGTAATATCATGATATAATATTTTTTTTTTTTTCGTAATCGACATTTTTTTTCGTAATATAATTTTTTTCGTAATCTACATGAGTTTTGCTAGCGAAGTACTCACGATTTTTACGATCGATTAACAATTACGGTTTTTATGAATAAATCAAGGCCGTTCTCTTAGTCGAAGATGCGACTTTTTTCACAATGCTGCCAAATTTGCAAAAATTAATACTTTCTTATAATATTGTAATATTATAATATGTTATAATATTGTAATATCATTACAAAATATTGATTTTTCTAATACGGCACTATTGTGAAAAAAGTCGCATTTTCGACTAAGAGACCGGCTTTAATTTATTTATATTATAAAAACGTCGACTAAGAGAACGGCCTTAATTTGTTAATACAAACGATAATTGCTAATCGATCGTAAAAATCGTGGCTATTTCGTTAGCAAAACTCATGTAGATTGCGATTTTTTTTTGTTCTAGGTGTTCATGTGCCTCTCCAACTAGTTTGCCCATGAAGGGCCTAAAAACGGCGTTCTTATTTTACCGGCCACTAGGCCGCGATTTTTTGAGTTAAGTACCTATAGATGCGTAAATTAAACCCTCTAAACCTCATTTTTAATGCTTTATAAGTATTTTTTTAAATCGCAAAAAGCCTCTTTTTCCACCATCCAAAGGTATATTAGGCCTTAAGAAGTGTTAAAAGTGTATTACTGATTTATAAAAATAACCGACCGGGTTATTTTTACTACGATTAATACGATTCAGGTCAAGTGTACCCGGTATGTCAAAATCGTGGCCAGAGAGTGTAAACCGAAGGTTAAAAACCACCAATTTGGTTCTCCAATTTCCTTGCTATTCTCAAAGTCAGCTGTGCCCATAAAATTTAAAATCCTGACTGTCATCTCTGAAAAAGTACGCAAAACTATTAATCTTTTAATCAGACAAATATATGTTAAGTACGTCCCATTTATGTCCTAGATAAGAACTGAATAATTTAGATAAATCATTATCGGTACGAATTTGCAATATCCAAAGTGTATTCATTTTTCCTATGCACATACATTTAGTTTCGAAGACTCTACGTTGACGTTTCGTACAATTTTGACATTTGAAATGGCGAAAAATCCAATTGCCAGAATTAAACGACGTCGAAAGTACAATTTCTTTCTCCGTCGCAAGAATTTCTCGAGGCGAAATTTAAAAAATATACGTTTTCTAACAGCTTGATATTAAACTAAATAGATGTGTAATTAATTTTATGAGTGATTCACTTTTTTATACGAAAAAAATTTGTTAAATTCACACATGATTTTATACCCGTTACTGTGGCCTAAAGTAACGGGTATAAAATCATGTGTGAATTTAACAATTTTTTTTTCGTATAAAAAAGTGAATCACTCATAAAATTAATTACACATTTATTTAGTTTAATATCAAGCTGTTAGAAAATGTATATTTTTTTCCGATGTACAAAATGGCCGACTGCTAATATTTTCTTTTCTTATCTTTTTTTAGGCGCTCCGCGGCATGACATTTAGCATCCACAATTTTTTACCTAGAACAAAAAACAAAAATTCTCGTCAATCTACATGAAAATACCTAGAGAAGTACATACGGAATTTAAAAAATATTGTTTTATTCAAAGTTGTAGGTATTTGAACTTAAGAAATGAATTTTCAGTAAAAAATTTCGTTATAACTGCTCACAAACTGCTCATAAAATGAAAAGTTTTCGATTGATCGGAAATTCCGTACGTACTTCTCTGCGAAATGCAATTAGGAACATGACTTTTAAATTTGAAGTAAATCGAGTGAAGATTGTTGAAGTTATTTGTCACGCCAATTGGAAAAAAGCTGTTTCGAGATATTTCGAGTAGTCGGCCATTTTGTACATCGAAAAAAAAAAAAAAATTCTAACAGCTTGATATTCATACTAAATAGATGTGTAATTAATTTGATGAGCGAATCACTTTTGTATACGAAAAAAAAAAAATGTTAAATTCGCACATGATTTTATACCCGTTACTGTGGCCTAAAGGCCTTAACGTGACGAGTTAATCCAAACGGAACGTAAAATAAAATCAAGCTTCCTATTTTCCAACAAATATGCGCCAAGATTTTGATTTTTCACGCAAGGTCCGTTGATAATTGTCGCAAATCGTTGAGAAAAAATAAATAACGAATTATCGTAATTCTTCGTGCTCAAGTTGTTTGCAACCGTTTTTAACTTTTTTTCTTTAATTTTTAAAACACATTCGCGCTCACGTACGCGCGTAGACGGTGAGTACGTGTGAGTGTCAAGAGCCGCTCATACAAAGTACAATATATGCAGCAGTTGCACGATATCGGAGTCGATTTTAATATAAGCATCGCTCGTATTACTCACTTAAGCTTTGCGTTAACCCTCTCGCGGGTATCGCCGAGGGTCGGGGCTGTAGGCCTGTACTACATACATATATATGTACTATATATATATCATGGACGGAACATCGCCGGTAGAAAGAGACCGAGGCCTATCATTATTGTATCAGCATGTTGCTTTACGAAGTATGGGCTTCTGTTCTCGCGTCATCGACATCGTCATCGTTGTTCTTCCAACAATTTCGAATCAGCGGTAGAAAAAGAATACTTTATTCCCGTGTATGAAAAAATATCGTTAAAGATTAACAACACGTTTATACGGGGGGAAAAAGTGATATAAACGCCACAAAAATTCATTGCGAAATGGCGAAAGGGTGGGCGATTTATTAGAATTATAAAAAAAATGACGCTCCATCGTTTTATGTTTGTTTATACAAACCATTGAAACTTCCCAAAAATCGCGAATGAAAGTCTATTCGAGTGTGTGCAGTGCCCGCCACTCGGGATTACGTCGTTTCATCAAACGCCAATCGAATAATTCTCTAAGAATAAATAACCGCGAAGAAAATGATGGAAATATTTAAAATGGTGAAATCAAGTATAATTTTGATAAATCGAAGAGTTCAATCGAACAATTCTTCAAGAATAAATTACCGCGATGAAAATGACTGAAATATTTAAAATGGTGAAATTAAGTATTCATTCGATTAATCAAAGAGTTCAATTGAATAATTCTTTAAGAATAAATAACCGCGAAGAAAATGATGGAAATATTTAAAATGGTGAAATCAAGTATAATTTTGATAAATCAAAGAGTTCAATCGAATAATTCTTTAAGAATAAATTACCGCGATGAAAATGACTGAAATATTTAAAATGGTGAAATTAAGTATTCATTCGATTAATCAAAGAGTTCAATTAAATAATTCTCTAAGAATAAATAACCGCGATGAAAATGATGGAAATATTTAAAATGGTGAAATCAAGTATAATTTTGATAAATCAAAGAGTTCAATCGAACAATTCTTCAAGAATACATTACCGCGATGAAAATGACTGAAATATTTAAAATGGTCAAATTAAGTATTCATTCGATTAATCAAAGAGTTCAATTGAATAATTCTTTAAGAATAAATTACCGCGAAGAAAGTGATTGAAATAATAAAAACGGTGAAATCAAGTATAAATTTGATTAATCAAAGAGTTCAATCGAATAATTCTTTAAGAATAAATTACCGCGGAGAAAATGATTGAAATATTAACAATTGTGAAGTTGAGTATGAATTTGCTTAATCAAAGTGTTCAATCGAATAATTCAAAAGAATAAATTACCGCGAAGTATAAATCGAAGAGTTCAATCGAATAATTCTTTACGAATAAATTACCGCGAAGAAATTGATTGAAATATTTAAAATTGTGGAATTAAATATAAATTTCACTAATCAAAGAGTTCAATGACTGAGAAGGATGACGAATTTTTGACGACGATTTTTTTACGACGGATGAAAACTATTTTTACGAAGCTCGCGAAGTGTTTGATTTTTGGGATGCTGTAGACTCGACGTTCCGGTTTTTTTTTTGTTCTTCACATAATCGTAGTGAAATCTCGACGAGGTCGCGATACAGTGTGTAATAACCCAAGTTTTCCTTCATGCCGGAAGTAATTGTCTCGAATTGGCCATTGAAAAAGAACTATCGGGATATTCGGACGACCCTGGCGTTAAATCACGGCTTGTTTGTTCCACCCAACAGTGCGGCTATGGCAGTGATCGGGCTCTGCTCGAAAAACCGTGTCACGGATATAGCGTAAACGTGAGCAACGAGCCATGGCTCGCGAGGGATTTCGACGTGAAAGTGTATCGCTCCTCGTATAAACGTCTTTTCCCTGGAGTCCCTAGATCGAAGCCACTTATTCTACCAAATATGTCACGCTGTACCGTTAATATTAATATCGTGTCATGATAGATCATCATGGATCATTTCACGGGAGGTCACCGTCGAGAGGCACGAACTATGCATGAACTTCGGGATTTTTTTTCATACAAAATAAATAGTCTCGGAAAAGGGCTTCGACGTATTTTATTCTTCTATCAATGAAGAATTGATTACAATTTTATTTATTTAAAAAATCCAAAATGGCGGCTCCGTCAGATAAAGCCATGCACGGCGTGTTTTGGTCGGCGCGGGGCGACAGCCTTGTCGGTTTATTTGAAACAAAAACGGATTAAAAATAATTGAACTGGACTAAATGTGGGAGGCTTTATTGTTTTTTTTTTTTTTGAAATACCCCTGAATAATAAAATGGCAACTGTTTGAGAAAAAAAAAACCCAACTTTTATGCTTCAACGGGAGAAAAAAATATGTCTAAATTAATTTTTGACAAAAATCGCTTCCTGATGGCCCGGCAAATTGAATGTTTCAATTGCGCAGAGATTCATGTGAATCGGTTCATCCGTTGAAGCTGTAGAGTGCCTCGCACGCTGAAAAATGCTGTTTCCAGAAAATAGCATTTAAAGTTTAACGTTATGAAAAATCGTGCTTAATGTTTGTTTTTGGCAACCCAAACAAACAAACCCACGTGTTCTAAACACTTTAAGGGGTTAGGCCACAGTAACGGGTATAAAATCATGTGCGAATTTAACAATTTTTTTTCGTATGAAAAAATGATTCACTCATAAAATTAATTACACATCTATATAGTATGAATATTAAGCTGCTAGAAATTATTTTTTTTTTCGATGTACAAAATGGCCGACTCTAATATTTTCTTTTATTATCTTTTTTTACGCGCTCCGCGGCGTGACATTTGGCATCCACAATTTTTTACCTAGACCAAAAAACAAAAATTCTCGTCAATCTACATTAGAATACCTAGAGAAGTACGTATGGAATTAAAAAAATATTGTTTTATTCAACAGTTGTAGGTATTTGAATGCATTTTCAGTGAAAAATTTCCTATAAAACTGCTCATAAAATGAAAAGTTTTCGATTAATCAGAAATTAATAAATACTTCTCTGCGAAATTAATAAATACTTCTCTGTGAAATGCAATTAGGAACATAACTTTTAAATTTGAAGTAAATCGAGCGAAAATTGTTGAATTTATTTGTCACGCCAATTGGAAAAAAGCTGTTTCGAGAAAAACGCGTTTAACGTTTTAGGTACTCTACGGCCGTGCCAGAGGTGGGCTTACGTTATACGCTCAAAGTCGGTAAAAAATATTTGTTTTGGTATAAATCGAAGTTTAACTTATTCTTATGATGATAAAGCATCGTTTTATCGAGAAAAAAAGATTTTTCGAAAATTCTACTGTGGCATTACCCCTTAAGGCTGCAAATGAGGTAAAAAAATCGATTTTTTATACTAAAAAATTATTTATGACTGGTATTTGAACATTGAATATAGATCAACCAAGGATAGAAAAAGACAATTCACGATAAATTATCGTAAATTATTTTTTTCTCCACCTACAAATGGATTGACAACTGCACAAAAAAATGTCGGGATACCGAAATAGTCGGAAAAATCGTGTTGCTTTTTTTCAGTAACGATTGCCCTGAACGATTTTTTCATCGCATGTAAATAAATACATTTAAAAAATACGCCCATTGTCATTTCGTTCGTTCGATGAAACGTTCACGGTCGTTTGGCTTTGATGACCTGCTCATGGTCCAATATTGGTAAAACTTGGACCAACTCGAGCTACTCAATATTCCACGTAGATTCTTCCGGCACAAGGTCTTTGATCCTTAATCATTTCTTCTTTCGTTCTCTCGAACACTCGGGTTGAATTCACGTACAGTGATCATACGCGGAGATACGAGACGTTTTCATCGTTCGTTTGTTCAAACGTATGTATGAAAAGGTGTGTCTGTGTGTGCACGTTGGATATGAAACGGTCATGAATCGGAAGTTCTGTAGCTTTCGGTCACATCAAGGTATAGAATCCCACAATAGTGTCACGGTCATATGAATACAGTCGGGTAAAGTCTCTGCTTACCGTCGACGAGATGAAATTACCATTTCCCGCTACCTTAATATGACACGAAAAAAAAGCCATGCCGTATAAATCGTCGATAACTTTGTTGGCCAGTGACGGGCTAATATCGTTATCGAACACAAAGTTCGAAGGCTCGCGGCAAAAGTGTCCCTGCGCGTCATCGCTATTATCTTTTACGTTTAAGATATTGTCAAATCGATTGTCAGGGATTTTTTGGTCAAACAAACGTATCTACATACTTTGAATTTCGTCGATGCATTTGAGTAAACAATAGTGACAAATATTTTCCGTTTGCCCATTCCGGGGAAAAAATGATATGGCCGAGCACGTGCCTACCATCTTTGTTATTTCGACTGCCGGTACAAGCTGTCCCGCTCATTAAGGTAATCCTATCGCTTCACACTAGTCATACCACTGATCATACTTGAGACTTGTACAATTTATATTTTTAACATATGCAATAAAAAAAAGTAATAACGAAAATTTTCCATGTGTAAACTGCTTAATGAATGGTCACATTTAAATAGAAAAATGAAAAAATAGTTATTCCAACGATTCGCGCAGTATTTCTAGGTTTGATATTTGGCAACATTGGCTCTATCTCCGTCTCTTTTTACTCAACCGGGCGAGTTTAACCTCCAATGCTTTTCAACGTCGATCTGTCAAAACAATGTCAGGTGCGGGAAATATAAAGCATTGTAGACGGGCCACGACTGGTAAAAAGCGTGGAAAATTTGTGTCGGCGAAATATGTCGGTTAAAAATGAAATATGTGTGGAAATTCGAATGAGTGAGATGAGGTTAGGACTACAGTCAGCTGTTGCCTTGCTGTCACGTCTCTTTATCGTAGCAAGTGGTAATAAATCCAATACCGGAAGTTCAAATTAAACTTGATATTACATAAGAATTAGGTCAATAAGCGTAATTTTTTCTGAGAGCATTGGATTACTACAAGTGTTGAGTATGTAAATCTGATTGTTGTTAAGAATCTGACGAATTCCTACTATTATATACACTTTTGTAGCGACCGGAAATTGGGTTTTTGTATGTCGCCTCGGAATTCCTTCACAAAAATACGCAATTTTAATTTTTTTTTCTCTGTAATTAGGTCGATAACCGACCCTGAAACTTTACAGGGACGATTATTAATAGATTTAGTAAAACTTTTAAAAAATTATGAAAATCCTATGGATTGAAGCCTGGCAATAGGATCACCTTAAGGCGTTACCCCCACTTGTAGCGCAAAAAAAGGCCTTTTTCATAATTTTTTTTTAAAGAAAACTACAAAACTTTTTTAATCGATCAATATACCATCTTAAAGATCACATCTTGAAGAACTTTCAGTAGTTTTTTTATTTAAAAATATTACATTGTTTAGTGGCAAATGGCCGTCAATGAAATAATGTTTTTATATACACGGTTTGCGGTGACCAACATTGCGGCGAAGTGGATCATCTGAAAAAAAAAATGCGGATGGATTTAGTCAAATATAAGTATAAACTAGTCTCGAATCTAACTAAAACTAGTAAACTAGTAAACTAGTCTGTAATCGAACGATTACAGACTATATTTTTATGTATTAAATAAGCCTGCAAAATTTCAAGAAAATCGGTTCATTAGTGTTCGAGTAATCTTGGTCACCGATTTCAGAAATGCCATTTTGAGAAAAATGCGTTTAAAGTTTCAATTTCCGGTCGTTTACACAACGGATTCTTCTCTTTCAACGCTCATATCTCAGTCGATTTTGTTCGGATCGACTTGAAATTTTCAGGACATATTCTCAGATACTTATACTTCAAAAAATGCAATAAAAACATCGATTTTTTCAAAATCGCAAGTGGGGGTAACCCATTAAGTCGGATTTTAAAACGAAAACGAGAGAGAGAGAGAAACGATTCTACAAAGGATTATAGAAGCTGGCTGCACTTACGAAAAGGAAACGAATTATCAATATTTGTCATCGTTATTAATACTCAATATCGTTTTAAGGGGCTATACCAGTGTGAACGCTGAAATTTTGGGTGATTTTCGGGAATTTTTTGGAAGAAAAGTACTCAATTAAATGTTTTGGAAAATTAAGGTTATATTCGGCTATATTTCAGCTATATTACATAATTTTTTCATAGAAAAATATTGAGATCCAAGCGACTTATGCACCTTCGGAGGCGCCAACAAAAGTTCCTCCACTGCTGATATGATTTCGGCCGGATGAGTAGCTGAAACCGAAAAAGGAAGAAATGTCGTTAAACTGGAAGGTATTTCCTGTACAATGACGTAGAATTTTCAAAAAATATCAAAATCTAACAAAATGGCGTAGTTATTTTTAAAAAAGTCTGTTTTCTTGCCTATAAAATGGTCGTTTTTTCAATGCCGTTTCGTCAATTTTCATCCAATCAAAAATATCCTCCGTCATTGTAGAGTAAATATATTCAAGAGTACTCAGTTCAAATTTAAAGTCAATCGGATAATTGCTCTTTGAGTTACAATGTCAGCAAATTAGAAAAATCTGATTTCGAAAAACACGCCATTAAATATTTAACTATCGATTTTGGCGAGATAAAATAATATAAATGATAATGATATTCTTGAAAGTATAAACTGTCGAAAAAGGCAAAAAAAATCGATTTTTTCAAGTGTCTGGTATAGCCACTTAAATCCGAAACAAACTTCTATAGTATTCAGTGCCCCGAAAAACTCAATCGGCATGCAGACATTTGAGCTTGACAATCAAGAAAAATCCCAACGACGGGAGTCTCTCGATGATTCGTGTAAAATTAAAATCGACCGTTTCATCCGACCCAAACGAGCATCCATCGGTACAGTTCGTATTGCACCCAAAGTCATCTAAAAAATCGGCTCATCCTCTATGCCAATCCCCACAATTCACCTAGTAAATAAAAATACCAATTTGCTCATTTCCAAGCACGAATTTGAACTCACGGATGAACATTTACTCAACCCACAAAATTCGAGTAAATCCGCGCAATTACCCACGAACCTGAGAAAAGCGATAAAAATGGCCGATAATTATCGGATCTCTGATTAAGAAGAGTCAAAAATCGGCACCTTTGAAAACAATTTGCAGGCTGACAAAAATTTGTCAAGTGTACCAAAAAAAATGTTCCCCGCTGCATCCGATTTGAAATAATCCGAACAACCGTACGTGTCCAGTGAATGATGATAGTTTTGTTTGCGAAGCACCGGATCCCAACGAGCTTCCGGATTCGGTCAAAAGCGCCGATTGTTCAATATTTCACGAGTCCTCGGGAGTGATTGCATTGGCCACTTCGTGGGACGTTTCGCCGAGCGCGGTGGATCTCGAAGATCGCTGGAGCGGGAAAGATAGCCGTAGTGAGGTACGATCGTACGGCGTTGGTAGGTGTCCTATGTAGGTGCGTGTGTACAGAAATGCAGGGAGACAAAAGAGAAGCGGAGAGTTCGCGAGGTGGCGAGTAGTAGAGAGGCAGACACGGGCAGACGGGAACCGGGCGATCCCACCAGAGTTAACCAGTAGTGAGCAAGTAGCCGATAAGTCGTCAGCTAACCATCAAACCGCTGGCCTCGTACGCTAAGAGGGCCTCGGCTTGGCAAACCTCACTGCTCAAAGGTGAACGAACATTCGCCACGGTGGCTACAGTCGTCGAACGATACGCTGCTTTTCGTGCTGTACGAAAGCGAGCAGTACATATGGAACAAGTGACAACCGGTTGTCGCTTAACGGTCGATCAACGAGAAACAATCGTGTCATCAGTTTAGTGAAAGAGGGAGACGTCCAGAGGTCCACGATATATAATCCAATAAGGTATAATACTTGTCATCCGCCCTGTGTCACGTATCAACGGATAGGGCAAGTAGCCACCAACTGTTTGCACACCACCAACGGCGGTGTCTCGTCAATTTAAAATCATTCGCCGTTCGCCGTAACCGCAGTATCGTGCCTTAACTCGTGTTTTCCTACTCCCAGCGTGTACTGTTTGTCCGTGTTCTACGCTTAATCGCGACAACGAATATTCTCGCGGACATAGCCAAAAGAGTGATTGAGAAAGCAGCGAGGGACCATTAAGCGAGCAGAGGATCGTTGATCGTTGATCCGATGAGGTTAAGTTGAGACTGTAGCTTGGATCATCGAAAAGATCTAGCGTTTACCGGGGTGCCGGTGTAGTGAACTCAGTGTTGTTCTTAGCGGGATCAGACTCGGGCTTCTCCGAAGCTGAGACTTCGCGTTCGGTCGCTGAAGCTTCGCCAAGCCTTCACAATGACGAGCAACGTTCCGCCAGCTGCCACTTTGGAGCCTATGAAGCTCGACACCACCGACAAAAAGTCCCTGGCACTCCAGACCAACGTGACCAGCTGCAACGCGGAAGGGCCGGTGACGTGGAAATCCATGAGCACTGGACAAAAGTGGAGCTTCCTCACGAGCAACATCACCGTGGAGCCAATGGTCGCGTGTTACATAATGCCAAGTGTACTCGCCTCCTTGGCAACCCAAAATCTCAATCTCGAAAAGGCATGCCGCGTGAACCTGGCCTATTCCAACGAAATTTGCGACGCTCTTACGGCGAGGAACACGACCGGTTTCGAGTCGGAGGAATCGGCGGTGCAACAACTCGTTGCCGGAATGCAGACCTGGAAGACAGCTTTGCAGAGCGGTCTACCGACCCTCCTCATTCTCTTCATGGGCGCATGGAGCGATCGTACGGGTTTGCGAAAGCCGTGTATGCTTTTGCCAATTGTCGGCGAATTTTTGACCAGCATCAGCCTGATAGCTTGCGTTTATTGGTTCTACGAATTGCCGATGGAAGCCGCGGGCGTTTCGGAAGCTCTTTGGCCCGCGCTCACGGGCGGTTGGTTCACCATGTTCATGGCGATATTCAGTTACATCGGTGACATTACGACCGTGGAATCGAGAACTTTGAGAATCGGTGCTGTCAATGTTTTTCTGTCGCTTGGGGTGCCCATTGGGATGGCACTGTCCGGTATACTGTACATTAAGATCGGGTTTTATGGGGTTTTCGCTATTTCCACGGTATGCTACGTGCTCGCTTTCGTGTACGGCTTGGTCGTTATCAAGGAAGCACCGAGGCCACCCCAAGCAGTGACCGTCAAGGGAAAAGAGTTATCGGCTTGCGCGACGGTCGTAGACTTCTTTTCAATCAGGCATATCAACGAGACGTTTCGAGTCGCCTTCAAAAAGGGGGCCAACAACCGACAGCAGAGGGTCATCGTGCTCATGGTCATCGTTATGGTGGTCATTGGTCCTATGTACGGTAAGTGTGACGAATGTGCACCAACTTCCTACTCCGGTGTTAACTATTTTGGTAACCTCCAAACGTGCGCCAGATGCCCGGAGAGGGAAACACTTGGTCTTGTTCCCACGATCTTTAGGAGGGCCAAGCAACTCACCATGTTGGAGTTCATTTTTTATGGAAGGTAGATGGTTATCGGAGCTAATCAAATTGCATTTTCAACGAAAGAGTCCCTAATGCCTGCGTCGAGAAAAAACTTTTCTCAATAAACCAAACGTGCGTCATTGGGGTCTAATTTATTCAGAACTGAATTCTAGTTTAATTTCTCTCGAAATATTTTCTCAGCATTGAGAACATTTCTTCGATGTCCGAAGCTGATAGAAGGTATTTCGAACAAGCTTGATATTGGTGTTTATAAGAACGCTAAAAAATATATGAAGGTACTTCTCGTCAAACGAACGATCGGTTTTATTTTGTATTGAATAAAATACTTCTGTCCGTATGGAAATCCAATTTCATGGGAGTGAAATAAACGCTTAGTAGGCCGAGATTTAAGGCTATAAGCCACAGTAACGGGTATAAAATCATGTGCGAATTTAATAACTTTTTTTCGTATGAAAAAGTGATTCACTCATAAAATTAATTACACATCTATTTAGTATGAATATCAAGCTGTTATAAAATATATATATTTTTTCGATGTACAAAATGGCCGACTACTAATATTTTCTTTTGTTATATTTTTTTTAGGCGCACCGCGGCATGACATTTAACATCCACAATCGTTTACCTAGAACAAAAAACAAAAATTCTCGTCAATCTACATTAGAATATCTAGAGAAGTACGTATGGAATTTAAAAAATATTGTTTTACTCCAAAGTTGTAGGTATTTGAACTTAAGAAGTGAATTTTCAGTGAAAAAATGTCGTTATAACTGCTCATAAAGTGCTCATAAAATGAAAAGTTTTCGATTAATCAGAATTTCCGTACGTACTTTTCTGCGAAATGCAATTAGGAACATACATTTTTAATTTAAGGGGAGATATACACCTAGGAGCCGGAAAAAAGGTCATTTCTGTGAATTTTTTCAAGGAAAACAATTTGAAATTTCGAATTGGGGTTTTAATTATCTAAAAGTATATACATTCAAAAATATGTTTAATTTTCTTTATTTAAAATTATCAAAAATATACAAGGATATGATCCTTATGGAGGATGAAGGTATGATCCTCCAAAAATATGAAGGTATGATCCTTGGAGCGTCGTAAAAAATCTGCGTATACGGTACCCACTGGCGTTTCTTGAAAAATCATCTGAAAAAAAAACCAAAAAGATTATTAAATTAGATACTACAATCTAATACTTGTCATAGCCGATTTTGAAAATATCGATTTTAGACAAAATGGCGGACGTTTGAACATAAATAGTGATTTTTGGGCCAAAAATTAGTGATTATTTTGCCCATAAAACAAAAACCAAGTAACGGAAAAAAAAATCCTATGACAAGTACTAGATAATGGTGTATAGAATAACCACAAAAAACCTCAAGGCAATCGGTTCATTGGTTTTCGAGAAATGTTGGGTACCGATTTGACAAACGTGGTTTTGAGAAAAACGCGTTTGAAAATTTGGGAATGAATAAATCACGAAACTTGTCAACTTACATGGAATCATCGATACCGACCCATAGTGTAGGTCTTCTACGGTCGACGGAATGTAGGTGAATCTAGGTGTATATCTCCCCTTAAAGTAAATCGCGTGAAAATTGTTGAAGTGATTTATCACGCCAATTGGAAAAAAACTGTTTCGAGAAGTTTCGAGTAGTCGGCCATTTTGTATATCGAAAAAAAATATATATTTTTTTTCCAACAGCTTGATATTCATACTAAATAGATGTGTAATTGATTTTATGAGTGAATCACTTTTTCATACGAAAAAAAAAATTGTTAAATTCGCACATGATTTTATACCCGTTACTGTGGCCTAAGGCCTTAACATTTATCTTCCATCAAACGTACTTTCTCTCTGTACGGTGTCGAAGAATAATCAATCGACCGTGATTAACGATAAACCGGAGGTAAATAATTGGCCTGTGAGGTCAAGTACCTTTGAGAGGAGTATAAATACGCCTCCTACGATAAGGTATAAATTCGGATTGTACATCTGCGGGGAACGAGGTTTCTTTTCATAATCCTGGAGAGTTCACGGCGACGGGTATGCGTAATGGTCCCCTTCCGCATGGGTTCGGGAACCATGCGGAAGAGAGGAGACACAAAACCGCAGAAGGTAATTTGTGTATATTTATTCGCGTGCTTGCGGTGAATCTCGCCGATGGCGCATATAATGGCGAGCGGCTTTCGTCCTCAGAAAATACGAAAATCCGCTGGGACGTTCTTGTTCTTCGACCTCTTATTTTTCTTCATCCCGTCTCTTCACTCACGCCGGTCGTTACGATAATTGGGAACTCGGGGAGGCCTCTCGCGTGCAACCGAGCGTCGCTCTTGCCATTATTTAATTCTTTTAATTTTTCCTCGGCTATGTCACGGCGGAACATCAATTATTTATTACTCGATGATTATTAACGTCGGGTAACGCGCTATCGTGTATCATCTCGCCGACTTGTGCGCTCCAGCGTGGAAATGTAGATAATAGATAATCGACGAATACGTACGCAAAATTGTGTTGCGTCATCGTCATTAGTACGATCACGAGTGAAACTACGGCTATAGGCCTGCGCATAGCTGTAAGTTAACATGGTAATAACTGATAACTGTACACAACGCGAGAGATAGATTTATTCCGTTGAAATCAATCGAAATCGAATCGAAGTTGGAGGTAAACTGATGACATCAATTTTTACCGTCTAATAGTTCATCGTCCGCGTTTGACGATTTTTTTTGACAGCTAAACTGTCAGTTCTTTTTAGGAATATTTATTTAATGTGTGGTTTTTTTAAATTTGGAATTGGTCAAGCTGCAATGAGTTTGCAACGTTGTGGGAAATGTCGGATGAAACATTTATTAAGTTGATTAATTAATTTCTTATTATATTATTTTTTTGTATTAATAAATTTGTTAATTTTTTCAATTGATTTCTTCACTGAAAAAAAAATTCAGTTGGTTTAACAAAATGTATCTTTAAATACGTTCAACTTGATTTTTGATTGGCATAACAAACATTTTGTTAATCTAACGATAGTTTTAGTGGTGTGAACTAAGCTAAATAAGCTACAGTTCACACCACTAAAACTATCGTTAGATTAACAAAATGTTTGTTATGCCAATCAAAAATCAAGTTGAACGTATTTAAAGATACATTTTGTTAAACCAACTGAATTTTTTTTTCAGTGTTTGTTGAATTTAAAACTAATTTTTATATTAATAAATTTGTTAAGTTTATTTTTTCATTTCAATTAAAATTTTCTCATTAACAAGTTGATAAACTTGATAGAAAAATGTTCAAGCCTATATCTGCATCGTTGAAAAATTTATTAGATCACGAAACAATATCTTCCTTAACGTTGCGTAGCAATATAACCTCGGCACTTGTTCGGGTAATTTATTTGATAAGAATTTTCAACATTTCTGAACAAAGCTTGTTGCCGAATTCATTAAAATTCAATGAAGAATCTTCACAAATTTATTAATTTCCAAAAATTTCTTTCGAATTTAATGAATAATGAATTAGTAAACTTTATAAATGTATTAATAAAAAAAAGTTAGTTTTAAATTGAATAAAAAAAATTAATATACCTAATAAGGTATATTAATTTTTTAATTCAATTTAAAACTACCATTTTTATTAATTCGTTTATAAAGTATAGAGGACCTAATATTGAAATAAAGTTTTATTAATACATTTATCAAGTATAAACGACCTAATCAGGTACATTCATTTTTTTCAATTTAAAACTAACTTTTTATTAATACATTTATTCATAATTATATTAATATTATTGTGAATAAATAAATGTATTTATTCATATTATAAGTATATTATAAATAAATTTTATTAACACATAATTCATTTTTTATTGAATTCGAAAAAAAAGTTTTGGAAATGAATAAATTTGTGAAGTTTGTTCATTGAATTTTTATTAATTCGGCAACAAGCTTTGTTCATAAATGTTTAAAATTCTTATCAAATAAATTACCCGAACAAGTGCCGAGACTATATTGCTACGCAACGTTGAGGAAGATATTGTTTCGTGATCTTATAAATGTTTCAACGATGCAGATATAGGCTCGAGCATATTTCTATAATTGATACACGTATCAGAATTTACTTCTCGTCTTTTAGCAAAAAAAAAAGGATTTTGTTAATCCATCCGAGCCATAAATGCTCGATAATTTCATCGTCAATTATAATAACGTTGAATTTTTGTTCTTTTTTCCGGAAACCTATAATCCGTTGTACTGAAAGTTCGCTTTTTTCAAAATCGGCACAAAAAAATGTGCAAGAAGCGCCGTGCGCAGTTTGATCCGACCATTGCGTGTAAACCAGAAGCGAAACCCGTCTGCCGAGCACTTCGGCAGTAGGAATACTATCACGACATTCAAAGCTGGCATTAGATGACTTTCTGATTTCTTGAGCCTACGAGCGTTGCTGACTATCGCGTGAAATTATTTATGCTCGCGAGTCCCTTTCTCCACCGAATTGCAATAGTGAAAGTACCCGCTGATGAGGTCAATCGACGAAAATTATCTCGACGGAGATGAAAGTTTTGCCGGTTTCGGAATTCTCGTCCCGTCCAACCCTTCAGCTTCATCGTTATTTCGCCGCGTGACAAAAGCAATGGAAAATTCCGGATTATGTCACCGAAAAAATTCGCAACTGCACCGAATGCCTATAAAGGAGGTCGGAATTGCTTTTGTATCGAGCAATCGATAATGGCGGAAATTACGAGGACTTCCGGTTTTCAAAAGCATTCCGAAGTTTTTACATTCCATCGGCACGCTTTTCATCCTCGTTAGATCCGACAAAGTGCTTCGTACAATGTGTCTGTTCTCATATGCCATGACTTTACGCTCATACACACAGACGGTTTTTATTTTCGCGCGTATGTTCGAGATCTTTTGTAAAACCAAAAATCGCCACATTTATTTCACGCGTCACGTGCGTAATTAAATAATCGGGACCATTATTAATGCGATAAAATCGGATTTTACGGTCAATTTTGTGTATCCTGGATGCAATTAAATAATGCGACGAAGATTGCGCGAAACGGTGAAGGCAATGTGTTCGGACGAGTACGATCGAGTGTACTGTACACTTGAGGGAATATTAGCTATTATTCTTGAACTCTGCAGTAATCGACTGTGCGTCCCGTGATAATCAAGTTCTGGCGTGTTAATGCGGTGATTAAGGTACAGATTATAGTGGATCTTCGAGAGAAGGGTAGAGCTCATTTCTGCGACAAGGTCAAGCGACGAGTGCGAGAGAGGGAAAGACAGAAGGGCAAGACAGAAGGAGACTGTTTCCGTCAATTTTTTTGATAGGTTTATTTTATAGATATTGATATAAAAGTTGTTACACTTAATTAATACACTTTCGAAATGCATAAAATTTTTTTTTTTAATGTATTTATGTAAACCAAACAAACTTTAAACGCGTTTTTCTCGAATCAACGTTTTTCGACGGCTTGTCGAAAAAATCTTCGAAACTACTGAACCGATCCTTATAAAATGTTAACCACATTCCTTACAACTATAGGTGTAGCGCATATCAAGTTTTTTTTAAATTCTGATTATCATTTTTTTGCCAAAAACGGTGAATAAGGACCCGATTTTTTTCGAAAAATGTCCGCCATTTTGTTATTTTTTCATATATCGAAAATCGTATGATATGCGCTATAGCCATTAAAGGGACCCGGTGGTCTAGAGCACGAAAATTTCGCCAACTTTCACGATTTTTATGCCATTAAAAATTTAACAAACGATGTTTCAACATTTCGGGCTTATTACTACGTTTATTGAGCATACAAAAATTTTTTTTTTCATTTTAAAAACAATATTTATTATTATAAAAATGCCGCTGAAGATGCCCCTCTCGAAAAATCGGACTCGGACGACGTAGGTGATTTCGAGACTTCTACTCATCTGAAACACAAAATTCAAGAAGAATCTTAATCAGAAAGAGTGCAGTTATGGTCGGAACTAGAACAAATCGAAAAAATTTAAAATTAACAAAATGGCGCGCTTTTGAAAAAAAAGTTCGTAAAATCGGGTCTTTTTTCACTAGTTTTTTAGTGTAAACAATGGGAAATTATTTAAATAAAATTATGATTCTAGTTCCGACGATAGCCATACATGTTGTGAACAACATACCCAAATTTCAAGTGATTCGGTTGAATAGTTTTTTGTTTTTACCACCGCCGTGCCGAAAAAAGTCGTTTCGAGATAAATGAGTTTATAGTTTGAGGTACAGATATTTTATCTAGATATAAGGTACAGACGCGGACCGCTCTTTACCTGGTTAATGGGCTGTAGAAACTATAATATTGGGAATTTCCGCATGAAAATTTCACAGTATATTCTGAAGATACTATATTTTCGAAATATCGAGAAAAAAATCGATTTTTTTGAAATTTCTAGACCACCGGGTCCCCTTAAGATACTGAATCTCAAACTTTGATTTTTTTGTTTCGGATCATCCATCTCCGAGATTTCATCAATAGCGCAGACATACCATTTTTTTAGGACATTGTCGTCTATAAAGAGTGACTTAAATAAATAAACACATTTGTTTATATGTATTTCGAAGGTCTATTTATTAAGTGTAACAACTTTTATGTCAATTACTATAATATAAAGCTATCAAAAAATTTCATAAAAATAGCCTTTTGTTTAGTGTCTAAAGTGGGAAGACCCCTTAAGGAGTTACGTGGGTTTCAAAGCCAAAAAAGCATATTTCTCTATTAAAAGAAATATAATATAGAAATTATGTTATTCAAAATGTTAAGCACATATAAGAGCAACATTTCAGAAATATTTTTAAAAAATTCATCCATAAATTTGGGAAATTCAGCCGGGGAACCGGCTTCCGAAGACTCCTAAAAAAAGTGTCCTCGTGGTGGTCAGGATAACTCACGATAGCTTTATCTGAAATTAAGAAACCAATTTTTTTCTTTTAGTAGATAAGTATAGCTCGTGATTGAACGAAGGATTTTTTAAAAATCGAAATTTGAATTTTTGGCAGAGTTGTATACATTTGTATGTTCAATTTTTGGTGCAATTTACATTACGTATGGCCTTGTAAGATTAGTTGTAATCGAAAAAAAACCTTCGTTCAATCACTAGTCAATGTCATTTTGAAAAAGTGTGCAAAATTTCAATAATTTCGTGGCATTAGTTTTTGAGAAAAAATGCGTCGCTCCCGGCTGGTCTCTCCTAGAATTTTACTCCGATTAACTTATAACTTTGGGAGGATATTCTAGACATATTGCACTATTAGATAATAATTTCTTTTAAAGGATTTTTTGAAATTTTCAAACCCACGTCACTCCTTAAGTGATTTTCGTCTACAATGAAGTAAAAATACATTTCAGTATACTGGTAAAATTTCAAGAAAAGTAACCTTACTTTTAACAAATAATTACGACTTTAAAAATTGTCTGATTTACACTGCAGTTTATGAAGATGACATGCTGGTCACATTTCCATCTAATAATTTTTTGTGTTATCGTAGATTCCACTGTACATTCCCCACCATAATCCACTAGTCGCCATTTTTATCTAATAATTTATATAATAAATAACCCTCGACGTCTAATATAAACTACTCTACGCGTGTAATAAATTCTAAAGATTCCGTAAAGAAAATAAAAACAGGGCGTCATCCAATGTTGCAGGAAAATATGAATGATAAAACTCGGCAAAATGTGACCAGCAGAAAAATTTTCGTAGCCGCGACTTTTTAGAAAAAATATAAAAAATTCTAAATCCGCTAAATTTGGGCAAAATTTTTTATTTCACTTATCGTTGGATATAATAATTGATTATAATAATTGAATTTACCAATGACGCAGAAGGTCTGGCTTAAGGCCTCACAAACAGTCCCTTACCTTAAGGTATACCTTTCACGAGCCCGAATAATTAACAATTAACTTATTCTCGTCTACAATGAAGTAAAATCACATTTCAATATATTGGTAAAATTTCAAGTAAAGTTACCGTACTTTTAACAAATCATTACAATTTTCAAAACTGTCTCATTTATATTGTACTTTATGAATATGACAAGCCGGTCAAATTTCTATCTAATAATTTATATACTAAATAATTCCGGACGTCCGATATAAACTGCTATACGCGTGTAAAAAAAACTAAAGATTTCGCAACAACGATAAATACTACCACTTACCGCATGTTTAAAAAAATATTATCACCGAAACTTAGAAAAATGTGAGTAGCGGCAGAATTTTCGTGACCGCGACTTTTCAGAGGAAGCGTACAATTATTTAAACCTACAAAATTCCCGTGAAATTTTCAACTCCACCTTATCGTTGGGTATAATAATTTATTGTGACTGATTATTATTAAGCACCACTGTAATTTCCTAATGATTGAAAAGGGCCCTGCTCATGCGCCCACAAAATACCTTAAGATCTACTACTGCCTTAAATGTTCCGAAGTCATCTGTCCTCCGCATCCTTTCAGCAGCCATAAGAAGCAGTTTTAGTAAGGCAATTAGAATTTTTAAGCGTAAGCGGCCATTTTACAAGCGTAAATAGACTAATGGGATCCAACGATGCCAAAGATACGAAGTACGAGAAAGGCAATTGACTTATAGATGCCAAGTCTTCCATAACTGCAAGCAACTGGTTGAAACAAAACGATAAGAACGACCTCACTCCAAAAAGACGAATGAAGTGTACCTCATCGTATTGCTCGCAATGCGATCCATTTGAGAGAAAACTGCCGCAGGATTTTTAGCGACGGACTTTATAATGCATGGAGTTGATGAAGCCTATCTGCAGTAGTTCGCACGGCGAGTTACGATATTAGCAAGGATGCTCGTAAATATATATATATATATATATATATATATATATATATATATATATATATATATATATATATATATATATATACATACATACATACACATATATATACGTATATATGTACAGGGTGTCCCTCTTATCTCTGCCACCCGAAATAACTCGCTAATTATCGGCGTCACAAAAAAAATGTTTCAGACAAAAGTTGTACGTTGTGAAGAGGGCCATCAAATGCAAACAATTTTTTTTATTTCGGTGGAGGCGCTGACGCACCGTAAAGGTCACCTCCACCTTTTAAAACGGAATGGTACATTTTTTTCAACCATCTTGTGGAGTACCTCAAGCCGCACAAAAAAACATTAGGGAGTCAAAGTCGTTCAAGGTCATTCAAGGTCAGTAGCGATGGTACAAATCTAAATATCTCGGATCACTACCAAATATTTGGTAGTGGGCCGAGATATTTAGATTTATGTTTCATTTTAATAGGTGACCTTGAATGACCTTGAACGACTTTGTCCCTCCAATGTTTTTTATGCAGCTTGAGGTGCTCCGCAAGATGGTTGAAAAAAAATGTAGCATTCCATTTAAAAAAGTGGAGGTGACCTTCACTGTGCGTCAGCGCCTCCACCGAAATAAAAAAATTGGTCGCATTTGATGGGCCCTTCACACCGTACAACTTTTGTCTGGAACATTTTTTTTGTGACGTTGATAATTACCAAGTTATTTCGGGTGGCAAGAGATAAGAGGGACAACCTGTATATATAATTGGGGCAGAATATCCATCAGTCGAATATCCATGAGTGAATATCCATAAGTCGAATATCGATAAGTACGAATATCCATAAGTGAGTATAGGGTAGAAATGAGTGCCAGAAATGGCGGGAGGTAGAGGAAAAGTGAGTATAGAGGGAACCCAAACAAACCCAAACAAACTTACTTATGGATATTCGACTTGTGGATGAATACCCATATTATCATGGATATATTATATATATATTGATATATATATTATTATTTCGATGGATCTTATGGATATTCGACGACAGTGGTATATATATATACACATATATATACAGGGCGTCCTGTTATGAAAGGATAATCCTACAACTGTCGATAGGTCAGATCATGTCCCACTATATGCTGGAATTTCAGTTCAGTAAAAGTCCCACGGTTTAGGAGATTTTGGGCTTTATGTAATTTTTTTTTAGATAAATCATCTGCTTTTGGTTTTTCACGTGCCATTTCTGCAAATGATATGAACCGACAATAACTAAGCAACTTTTTAAAGTAATTGGCACGACGTGCGTAGTTATTTTTTTTTACACCGCAGGATACCAAAGTCACATGTTCGAATTGGTTTGTATGAAAATTCTTCATAAGATCTTTTTTCATAAAGTTTCCTTAACATTTAAGGTTAAAAAGAAGACTTTTCTAAATAAAACAAATAACCAAGAGTATTTTTTAAAAACCGGTTAAAAAAAGTTATCATTTGTAGAAGTGGCATTCGAAAAACCAAAAGCAGATGATTTTTATCTCGAAAACCGTGGGAGTTTTACTAAACTGAAATGCCAGGTTATAGTAGGACATGATCTGACGTATCGACAGTTGCAGTATTATCCATTTATAACAGGACACCTTGTAAATATATACATATATATATATATATAAACTAAATTGGGTTTTCCAAGCCAGACTAAATTGGATTTTCCAAGGCAATAATTACGCAGGCAGGAGATACCCACTCAAGATTGTTCAGCTCATCCTAGCCATTAGGATTTTCGTCATTTTCCGCAAATATTATGAATACTTAAGATTCCCGAGACACGATTGGTCCAATTAAGATAACTCCGGCGGAGTAAACTCGCAATGAGCGCGAGACAGACACCAGCAGACGCAACGGACGATGAGAGAGCTTAAAAAGCGTCTTTTTCGTCGTGACATCAAGGACGAGAGACGCATACATTGTAAGTTGAAGCCGGTAGTTAACGCAGCAACGAAGATACGCGCACACGAGTAATGAAAATGAGCAAGGACTCACGCACACGCTAAAACACGTCGTCGCTGCATTTAAGCGGTATCAAGCGTTTCGGAAGTTCTCTCAGAGATGAACCGAGAGAAGCAACAAGAAGGAAACAATGACGAGAAGAGAGAGAAAGATAGGAGAGCCGGAATAATTTGATAAAGACCGCGGAGAACTCGGCAGGAAACGACTAAATGGACGTACTGATAAACGAACTTGTTGTGCAACCTGGGCATTCTTACATAATGTCCAGGATATGTAACGACGCCCGTGTGACCGACAGAATACCTCTGCCTCTTTTGCTCGTACAAATTTTCATCGCTCGTGTCGTAGCTCGTCTCGTCTCATTTGTTATTTCAAGCTGCAATGACAATGCGAAAAACCAACCAAATTGCGGCAAATTTTACTTCGGTCTCGGCAATTAAAGCGAAATATTCGAGCAACCGCGTGTCACTTCCGGGACTCGTCTGATGAACGAAAAAAAATGCCTTGCCAAACGATAAATGGACTTGGGATGGAAATTGATGGTCATTGAGCGTGGAATGATGTTCATTTTGAGGGGCTATACCAGTGTGAACACTGAAAATTTGGGTGATTTTCGGGAATTTTTTTGGAAGAAAAGTACTCAATTAAATGTTTCGGAAAATTAAGAATATATTTGGCTATATTTCACCTATATTACATAGTTTTTTCATAGAAAAATATTGAGATCCAAGCGACTTATGCGCTGCTTTCGGAGGCGCAAAAAAAAGTTCCTCCACTGCTGACATGATTCCGGCCGATTGAGTAGCTGAAACCGAAAAAGGAAAAATATCATTAAATTGGAAGGTATTTCCTGTACATTGACGTAGGATTTTCGAAAAATATCAAAATCTAACAAAATGGCGTAGTTATGAAAAAAGTCTGTTTTCTTGCCTATAAAACGGTCGTTTTTTTCAATGCCAAATCGTCAATTTTCATCCAATCAAAAATATCCTACGTCATTGTAGAGTAAATATATTCAAGAGTACTCAGTTCAAATTTCAAGTCAATCGGATAATTGCTCTTTGAATTACAATGTCAGCAAATTTGAAAAATCTCATTTCGAGAAAAAACGCGTTTAAAGATTTAACTATCGATTTTTGCAACATAAAATGATATTGATATAAATTATATAAATGATAATGATATTCTTGAAAGTATAAACTGTCGAAAAAGGCAAAAAAAATCGATTTTTTTTAAGTGTCACAGCTGGTCATCCCTTAATTCGTATTCTATTCTACAAAAGTTGCGTATGATGGTGTCGATGTTTGCATCGTTGGAACACAATGAAACTTTTTTTACATTTTAGTTTCCATATTTTTCTAATTATAAAGGATTATTCTTGCAGATTTATATTCTAGATTACTGAATAAACATCTTGAAAAATGGCTGAAGAATTTTTGCAAGCCAAATCCGCCAAAATAAATCAAAGGAATTTGGAAATATTAATCTTCGTTGCACTCCAACGATACAAACTTCAACCTTACTGCGATTTATATTATAGATCGCTGAACAAATATATTTAAAAATGGCTGAAGCAGTTTTGTAAGCTAAGTCTGCCAAACTAAATCAAAAGAATTCAGAAACATCAATCTTCGTAGCTCTCCAACGAAGCAAACTTCAACCTCATTGCGTATGAACGATCTTTGGTACATCAAAAGTTGAAGTTTGTTATTTCATTTATTTATTTTTGATTGCAGGTGAAATGGCAGTGATGTATCTCTTCACGAGGTATCGATTCAACTGGAACGAGGTCAAGTTCAGCATGTTTTCGACGTACAGTATGGTGACTAATCTCATTGGTGAGTATTCCCATTTGATCGCATCGACGTTTAAAAAAGGACTCCTAATTGAACGATTGAGATATAAATAACTACAGCAATGAGTGAAACTCGGCGATACAGTTCGGCACGATCAAGGCGAGTCCAATTAAGGGGACTGCAACGTCAGGCAGGTCCAACGGAATTAAACGTCAGGTTACTTCCTTTTACATAAGTATCGACATACAAACAACGTCAAATGAGAATCCTTCGTTGCTCCGAATCTCGAACGCTCTCCATTCGTCTTTTGGCCATGACAAACTTCTCGCCTACCGACTCGAAAGCAAAGACTCGGGTCGCATGTGCCCGTTCACGGAGGGTCGAGTGTTCCAACGAATATTGAAGTCCACCGATTCCTCCGAACAAATAGTCACCAGTTTCGAAGAAGCTGGTGACTATTTTCTATTGACTTGACTTTGATCTTTTTCTCAAATATCATGTGCTGGAACTTGTGAACACTTCCAAGCTGTACTTTCATTGAGCAATCATTGCGTGTGCAAAAATCGTATTCACTTTCATCAGTGAAGAACGCGACCCTTTTCAGGAATGATACGTACTCCACTGGTTCTTAAGGGGTAACACCACTGTAGAGTTAGCAAAAAGGCCTAAATTTGATATATATATATATTTTTTTTTTAATATTGAAAAAGGGATTGGGTTTCTTTTTTCAGGGTTTATTAAACACATATTAAAGTACAAAAAAAAATTATTATTGCTTTTTTGATAAAAAAAATGGCGCCGACAAAGCCAGTCTTTAAGAACGCCTCTTTTTCGATACCTCCACGGGCGGACGTGGAATTCCAAAAGCATAAGAGCTAGTACCAAAAATAATTTTTTTCTTAATCTATATGTCATTGGCTCGAGAAGTACATAGGGGTTTTTTTTTAATCAATTTTTGCGAAAATGGCACAAGTTTAGAAAAAAAAATCATTTTTCAGCAAAAAAAATTTCAGTAATTTGTTTATAAAAAAAGTTTACATTCAATTTAAAAAAAACGGCTATTTACTTCTTTAGATAATGTGAGTGTGAAGATACAGTGAACATTTTAAAGCAATTCATCAAACGGTTTTAGAGCAGCGTTTCTGCCCAGTTTGAATAAAGTGATTTCAAGAAAAAACGCGTTTAAAGCTTCATAAGTACTTAAACCTTTGAAAATTTCGTTTTACCTCTAATCCGCGATGCCTGCACCATACTATATTGATACTCTTCGGCCATCTATATTGATACTCTTTTCCTCCCTCCTCCCTCCTGGTCAATTTTAAGGGGAATGGATTTTCCAAAATTCTAGAGTGGTGTTATCCCTTAAGGCAGTACTTTGGTCTGGAGGCATACATTTCGGGCGTTTTTTCGGGCTTGATAAAGAAAACAAACATATATTTTTACTATCATTTTGAATAATATTCTTAATCATGTTTGGCTATGTATAGCCGTGAAACAAAAGGGTTGGGGCCATTGACATGTTTTCAAAGCTCCTACTTATCTGAACCAGAAATAAACCCGATTTTCTTTATCAATAAGAATGTCATATGACAGGTGCCAAAGAGTATATTTTTTTAATTGACGATTGTTTGTAAAAGTTAATTTTTTCGCCCTATTTTTGTCACAGTTGAAAGAAATTAATAGTAATAATTATAATTTCGCAATGCTCGAGGCAGGGATGATAGACGGATATATACTGAAGGTCCATACCAAATTTGCAGTCAATCGGTTGAGTGGAACTCGATATTTGATGTCAACCAGTTTGAAAAAAATAGTTTCGAGAAAAACGCGTTTAAAATGTTGAGTACCATTTCAGACAACCGCAACTATGATATACTTATATTATATCAATCGGCCATCTCTGCCTCGTAAAGTGAGCCTTCCTCGACTTCGAAATGATGATTTTCTAAAGCTCGTTCTTCCCTGCGAGCAGTGCTAGATTCCTTGGAAGCTTCTGAAGCGCGATCTTATTCTGGTCTTGTTCCAAATCGCCATACCAATGTAAATATCCGAAATTTCATTTTGAGGACATATTCTTAAGGCCTTTAGCCACAGTAACAGGTAAAAAATCATGTGCGAATTTGACAATTTTTTTTGTATGAAAAATTGATTCACTCATAAAATTAATTACACATCTATTTAGTATGAATATCAAGCTGTTAGAAAATATATATATTTCTTTTCGATGTACAAAATGGCCGACCACTCGAAACTTCTCGAAACTGCTTTTTTCCAATCGACGTAACAAATAATTTCAACAATTTTCACTCAATTTACTTCCAATTTAAAAGTTATGTTCCTAATTGCATTTCGCAGAGAAGTACGTACGGAATTTCTGATTAATCGAAAACTTTTCATTTTATGAGCAGGTTATGAGCAGTTGTAACGAAATTTTTCACTGAAAATTCATTTCTTAAGTTCAAATACCTACAACTTTTTAATAAAACAATATTTTTTAAATTCCGTACGTACTTAGGGACGTATTTAGGGACGTATACTTCTCTAAGTATTGTACTGTAGATTGACGAGAATTTTTGTTTTTTGTGCTAGATAAAAAATTGTGGATGCGAAATATCACGTTGCGAAGCTCCTAAAAAAAGATAACAAAACAAAAAATAAGTAGTCGGCCATTTTGTAAATAAAAAAAAATACATATATAATATATTTTCTAACAGCTTGATATTCATACTAAATAGATGTGTAATTAATTTTATGAGGGAACCACGTTTTCATACAAAAAAAAATTGTTAAATTCGCCCATGATTTTATACTTGTTACTGTGGCCTAAGGCCTTAACGGCGGGGTAAAGTTAATTCGGCGAAAAAAAAGGCATGTTTTTAAGATTTTTTTTTGGCGTAACGAATAGTGTTCGTTTATTGAAAAATTTACATATAATAAAGTAACATTTGAACAACATTCTCCTAAATTTGCATTGCAAAATATTCAAAATTAAGCGTGTGAAAATTAAACCCCAGAGGCGCCTCGAAAAAAAGTTGATTTGCGGTGTGCACCATAACTCGCAACAGAATCATTTGAAACAAAAAAATCAAAATGCATTTGTTAAAGGAGATGTTTCTCGAGGTAATGACGGGAGGATTTTTTTCTTTCGATTTTTCGATTTTTCGTAGCACTTGGGAGCCAAAAACCCGATATTCGCTAAAAAAATCGGCTAATTTGTTGTTGAAAAATTAGTAATTATTAAAAAAAACAAAAAAGCTCTCGACAATACCTGGTGAATTATGTGAAGAAGTACTGTGCAAAATTTCAAAGCGATTGGTCCAGTAGATTTTGAGTTATCGTGCGCACGGACTTCAAATATGACAAGTCTCAGAAAAACGGTTTGAAAAACGCAGAAGAGAAGAGAACGGCATGGAGCAATAGACGCTCAAATACTCATAACTTCGTCAATTTTACTCCGATCGACTTGAAATTTTAACACAATATTCTTGATATATTATGCATTCATTTAAAAAAATTTTAAAAAAATTAAAAAAATTTAATACTTTACCCCGCCCTTAAGAGTCTGTACTTTGAGAAAATGCCAAAAGAGATCGATTTTTTACAAATGTCTAGACTAGAATACTGCCTCAAAATGAGATGTTTCATTGGAAGCAGCATGATTAGGACATCGCAATCCAAGTACTACGAGCCCTATTTCGCAATGATTTCGAGTATAACTTTCATTGCCTTCAAAAATTACCCTTTGCGTCATTACTCGACTATATTTTCTCGCAAATTGCGTAATTCCGTTTACAATATCATGTATGTACAAGGAAAAAATCAGAACCGCCACACCCTCCGCAAAGAGTGATTACAACATTGTCGGAACCAGAATTTATGAAACGTCCAGCCATCTCGCTATTTTTAATTTATTTTTCTTGTCCCGCTGTTGTTCAACAAAAAAGAGTGACATTCAAGTTGACGCGCCTTCTTTTGTAACCAAGTCCATTATACGGACTCGAGCATTTCGAATAAACAATCTTATTTAATTTGATGCCTGTGCAAACCGGAGTTTCGCGATCCACGACGAGTCGCGCGTACGAGCCTCCAAAGGAAAAATATAGTGAAAGATCGATCAGAAGGTTGCCCATGCACATCGATATATCGATGTTTTTACACGTCCGAGAAAAATCCACCTGAGGTTCAAGGATTGAAAAAAAGAAACCTTTCTCATTTATATTTATTATACTCGCGACTTGGATTTATCTCCGTTAGCTTGGGGGCTCGGCATATTCTCATCAGAGGCTCTCTTTGCGCCTTCCAATTCACCTCCCGTAGATGCCCCCCCCCCCCCCCCCCCCCCGAAGCATTACCATAATCTCATTACACACGCGAGTGTCGTATCTCGAATTGAATATGAATCGTATCGCCGACCTTAATTCCAATATGCACAACACGTGTTTGCCCGTAAACGACGATGATTAAGGGGATCGGAAATTTTTTAAACATTTCCGACATTTAAGTTCGTTGACTCGCTCGGACGATGATAATAATGCGTAAAAGTACGTATCGTCCGTTACGAATACTCAACTGCGAGGAATCGAGAAAATATGGGACGATGGGAGGACGCGTTTATGGCCAGAAGAACGGGATTTTTGGGCTCGCCCAAATACTTTGCCTCGTGAAGATCGTCAGTTGATCGGGATAGGAATCAATTTTTTTTTTCGCATTGACGACCCTCATTCGCTTTACTCAATGTACAGGGTGTCCCTCTTATCTCTGCCACCCGAAATAACTCGGTAATTATCGACGACACAATAAAATGTTTCAGACAAAAGTTGTACTTTGTAAAGAGGGCCATCAAACGCGACCAATTTTTTTTTTAATTTCGGTCGTGGTGCTGACGCACAGTGAAGGTCACCTCAATGATACATTTTTTTCAACCATCTTGCGGAGCACCTCAAGCCGCATAAAAAACATTCGAGGGTCGAAGTCGTTCAAGGTCATTCGAGGTCAATATCGAGGATACAAATCTAAATATCTCGGATCACTGCCAAATATTTGGTAGTGATCCGAGATATTTAGATTTGAATTTCATTTGAATAGGTGACCTTGAATGGCCTTGAACGACTTTGAGCCTCTGATGTTTTTTTATGCGGCTTGAGGTGCTCCACAAGATGGTTAAAAAAATGTAACATTTCATTTAAAAAAGTGGAGGTGACCTTCACTGTGCGTCAGCGCTTCGACCGAAATAAAAAACAATTGGTCGTATTTGATGGCCCTCTTCACACCGTGCAACTTTTGTCTGGAACATTTTTTTGTGGCGGCGATAATTACCGAGTTATTTCGGATGGCAGAGATGAGCGGGACACCCTGTATATATATTTCCATCATTAAGGGGCCAGCCCCTCTTGGAGTCACGAAAAAAGGCTATTTTCGCAATTTTTTTTTGAGAATTTTATACAAGATATGAATATAAAAGATATTGGGCTTGATAAATAAAGTCTTGAAATACATTTAAAAAAATTTTAGTCCCTTTTTATTCATTTTCAAGTACAAAAACTATAGTTTAACGTAACGCCTCAAAAATAGGTGGGCTAGGTATAGCTCCATCACATTCGGCAACAGCTTGTCCGAAACAAAAAATTCAAAGTCCATTAGATTCAGTATGCACCAGCTACAAAATGACCCTCGGATATAAAGTTTTATCAAAAAATAAAAAAATAGCAGATGAAAAACGAAAAAAGTAAAAAAACGCGTTTTTTCGCAGTTTTTCGCAAAAAAAGAGTAAAAATAAAAATTTTAAAACCATCGAGGCTCATGTTGTTGCGAATCATGTTTACAATATGTGGTTCAAATTTCTAGAGAATCGGTTTATTAGTTTTAGAGATACGATGGAGCTATATTTTGAAAATGTTGTTTCGAGAAAAACGCGTTTGAAGTTTATACGATGGGTCGGCCAGGCGCGCTATACGCTCAGGTAGACGAAATGAGGTCCTGACGTTCAGGTAAAAAAAAATACTTAGAAAGCTCGGAATTTCATAAAATTTTAACACAATATTTCTGAATGTATGTACTTTCAAAAACAGTAAAAAAAATCGATTTTTTTACATTTTCAAAGTGGACTGGCCCCTTAATGAAAAATAAAATAGCAGTGGTAATTTTCAACACCGGGTCTCGCAAAAATACACCCAATCAATTGTTTAGTAGACATTTGCCATTATCTTTTTACGTATTATATTTATATTTTAATATTTTTTATCTCATTAAAAAATGGAAGTAATTTTTGTTTAATAATTTCGTGGATGCTGTAAATCAGTGATTTTTTTGATTGGTGAAAAAAGACATTATTCAACCTCAGGTGGCCACACGTACTTTTAGCACCCACACCCCGCCAGACTTGATTCTTTCCTTTTATTTATTCTGTCAGGTTTCGTTTCGCTCGTAACTTATAAACAAATGCTTGTTTTTAGTTTTAATTATAGAGGAATTCAAGCGCAGGGCTCTGATTAACGAGAATAAGGATAGCACAACGTGCATAAATATTTGTCAAATAGTTATAACATTCTGCATCTTGTTTTGAGTACTATAACTTTTCAAACAAATATTCGTATGCGAAAAGTAAATAAAAATGCTATTTGGTGAATAAAAACGCCCGCTTCAAAGTTACCGAAGCAGTGGTTCATGTCGCTTGATAGTTGAATTCGGAATAATCTGACTGACCGATGTCGAATTTCCGTTGTGTATTCTCCCACCACCTTCCTGTACCACCTGATAAACGACGGAGCTTCGAAATATACCGTCGGTTCACCAGACCAGCCTATGACGTTATGGGATTGATGTGTAAAAAAAAATATTTTAAAACTGCTTTGCAATATAATTCTCAAATAAGTACAATAGTATAAATCCCGCAAGATAGTATATGCAATCGAGACTTCCAATGCGAATCGACCATTGAATCGCCTGGATCGATTCCTAACCTTGATCTAGCTGAATACATCCGATAATCATAAGCTCAGACTTCGTCTGTCTTTTCCAACACCTGCTGCACCGTTAGTCAATATTCATGTGTATGAATAAATGTGAAAAATGGCAGACAGAATAGACTGTGAAAATCGAAGGTCAAGTTCGTCACGACGGGATTTTCCTTCCATGCCGAACGTACGCGGTGAGAACGAGAACGAGAGTTATTACCTAGTCTTACTGTTCCTTCACTTTTACACCTAGTTACCGCACACACCAATAGCCTCGTACGAACCGGTTACATAACAGTTATCGACGTTGCCAAGCGGATTTCTCGTGTACCGATCGATTGCTACCAAACAAAGGAGCGTCAGACTTTGTACGTGACGTATCCGGGCTATGAAACTATTTGTTTTCTCGCAGTCAATACGCCAAATTTTCCATGTACAGTTGGAGCCTGTACAAGTGATTGGAGTAGAATATCTATAAGTTGAATATCCATGAATCGAATATCCATAAGTGCCAATATCCATAAGTACGAATATTCATAAGTCGAATGTACATAAGTGCCAATATCCATAAGTGGCAATATCCATAAGTGGCAATATCCATAAGTGAATATCCATAAGTCGAATATCCATAAGTACGGATATCCATAAGTACGGATATCCATAAGTGAGTATAGAGTAGAAATGAGTGCCAGAAATGGCGGGAGGTAGAGGAAAAGTGAGCATAGAGGGAACCCAAACAAACCCAAACAAACTCACTTATCTCTACCTCCCGCAATTTCTGGCACTCATTTTTACTGTATACTCACTTATGGATATTCGTACTTATGGATATTCGACGTATGGATATTCGACTTATGAATATTCGTACTTATGGATATTCGTACTTATGGATATTCGACTTGTACCGATATTCGAATACGTCGAATATCCATGTACATATGGATATTCGACGTATGGATATTCGACTTATGTATATTCGTACTTATGGATATTCGTCTTATGGATATTCGTACTTATGGATATTCGACTTATGGATATTCGACTTATGGATATTCACTTATGGGTATTCGACGACAGTGGTACAAGTTGAGGCAACGGGAATAATGCTTTTTGCGAGTCACCACAGCAACTAGCCCAAAGTCTGGATTTGGTGGATGAAATGGTATTTGGTGAATGAATGGAGGAACTTGAAAGCATGTACGATCCATTGGCTGGATTTCTCAATGACATCCAATTGAGTCAATATTCCATCACGTACTTTCCAATTGACCGTTTTTCACAAAAATTGGTGGGATTTAACGATTTTTTTAAAACACACTCTACGTGACAGTATAGGACACTATAAGCAAATGAATGAGCACTTGACACCCGAAGTGCAAGTGATTGAGGAGGTTGGGAAATTTGGGCTACGAGCCAGGCCGATTAAGCAAAGGCTTGGCGGTGATGAGCTAAGATAAGTGATAGCATGGACAACTACTTGATGAATTTTTGTAGGAAAATTCGATTGTTATTCCTCTGAGAACCGGTTGAAGCACTTTTTTAGTAAATATGTTGAGATGCTTTCTGTGGCACAGGACAGCTGATGAACCGACTTGGGTTTAGGTATCAGTAGGATCACTTGATGAATTTTCGTGTGGAACTTTCCAATTTGTTTTTCGGAATAATAGGTAACCTACGTGTTACTCGTGCACTATACCTGTCTGCAAAACGTTCGTTAAGGGGTTAGGCCCGGCTATAAAATCATGTGCGAATTTAACAATTTTTTTTCGTATGATAAAGTGATTCACTCATAAAATTAATTACACATCTATTTAGTATGAATATCAAGCTGTTAGAAAATATACATATATTTTTTTTTTCGATCTACAAAATGGCCGACTACTAATATTTGCTTTTGTTATCTTTTTTAGGGGCTCCACGGTGTGACATTTAGCATCCACAATGTTTTACCTAAACAAAAAAAAATTCTCGTCAATCTACATTAGAATACCTAAAGAAGTACGTACGGAATTTAAGAAATATTGTTTTATTCAAAAGTTGGAGGTATTCGAACTTAAAAAATGAATTTTCAGTGAAAAATTTCGTTATAACTGCTCATAAACTGCTCATAAAATGAAAAGCTTTCGATTAATCAGAAATTCCGTACGTACTTCTCTGCGAAATGCAATTAGGAATATAACTTTTAAATTTGAAATAAATCGAGTGAAAATTGTTGAAGTTATCTGTCACGCCAATTGTAAAAAAAGCTGTTTCGAGAAGTTTCGAGTAGTCGGCCATTACATCGAAAAAAAAAAATATATTTTCTAACAGCTTGATATTCATACTAAATAAATGTATAATTCATTTTATCAGTGAATCATTTTTTCATACGAAAAAAAATTGACAATATGCACTCTATAGACGAGAGAATAAGTCAGAATTGCTTATCAAACAGATGACATTCCTACTTAATGGATGTTCCTACGGAAATTCGATCGTATTTCCTCTGAGAACCGGTTGAAGTACATTTGAAATAAATCTGTTGAGGTGCTTTCTGTGGCACAAGACAGCTGATGAACCGATTTGGGTTTAGGTATCAGTAGGTATAGGTATCAGTACTTGATGAACTTTAGTTTTGAACTTTTTTGAAGTAGGTATAGGTAGGTTTAGGTATCAGTACTTGATGAACTTTAGTTTTGAACTTTGGAATTTGTTTTTCGCAGTAATAGGTAACTTACGTGTTGCTCGTGAACTATACCTGTCTACAAAACGTTCATTAAAATTGTGGTTTTCGCGTGATGAGGCCACTTTGGAATGGTATATTGGGAAAACGATCACTTGCTTGGGATTCGTCTCTACACAATAATGAGTCGAACTTCGATCTGACAATATGCACTCTATAGACGAGCGAATAAGACGGAATTGTTTATCAAACAGATGACATTCCTTCGATGTTTGGCATTCGATACAAAACCGCGCTTTCGATCACGTGTGTCAACACTCGGCCGAGAGTTTTGCAATGTTTAAAACGCTTCGAACAAATAACTGATAACAAACATCATCGTGTTGTGGCAGAAATACTCGAGCCGGTGTTTCAAAAAACTTGCTCAACTCGATTACGAGAACGTAGTAACGTTTCTATATGATTCTTTGCGTTTTCCACAGGCACGATGGTATCCGTTGGCCTCTTCAGTCACGTACTGAAGATCGATGATGCCCTCGTTGGAGTGATGAGTTGCATGAGCAAGATTCTCGCTTGCTTCGTATACGCTTTCGCCACGGAAGATTGGATGATCTATCTCGGTAAGTTTTACCGTTTTCACTTTACGCAAATGTTATTCAATCACGATCGAGGAGTTCGTCAAGGACTCGGCAATCGTTCGAGGACTGTTCGAACGGTGATTAATTACGGTAATTAATTGATTGTCTGATTCGCATATTTCAATGGATAATTACCATATTTCAATGTATCGAATGGTTAAGGGGTTAGGCTACAGTGAAGACCAGAAAATCAGGATTATTTGAAAATATTAATTTATTTTATTTACGTTTGGCCATTTTTTTGTATGTATTTGAAGAAGTTATAAACAACCTCGTGAAGGGCCTTTGAACGTGAGGGGCTCAACGGTGTACTTGATTTTGGCCACCTCGTTGTTCTGAAACGAAAAAAAAGAGTTTTTCCTTAAAATAGATAATATTGGCTAAGACTTGACCGAGCTTTTTTGTTATCGCGTTTCAATCATTTAGAAAACTCGATTATTTTTTCGTTTTTTCGATGAAAAATGACACTATTGTTAATAACTAATGAAAAAAATATGTTGAGAAGAAAAACGTCGGTCAAGACTAAACTACTATTACGCTGAATAAGTGTACCGAGTTTGAAGTCAATCCGTTTATTATATATCGAGAAATCGCGTACACCGTTTTCAAAAACACAGTTTCGAGAAAAACGCGTTCAAGGAGGTTGGAGCGTTAGCCACAATCCAAAGGCAAATTTAATTTAAAAAAATATATATTATTGTTTACCCTATACTGAGTCTTTACGAATTTTTTGAACTTTTTTCACGGCCAAACACCAGAGATAAAAAATAATATAATGTACGTAATTTAACGTGCGGTTAGATGGGCAAGACTTTCACACTAAAGGTTATGTAATCTTTATTGTTATTTAGCACCAAGATAAACCATTTCTAAGAACGGATTAACGCAAAATGAACCTTTGTGAACATTTAGAAAAAAAAATTCTCATCTTGCCCATCGTAAACCATGGGCCAATAACCTCGTGACGTAAATATGAATAGGCATAATTATGAATTACTCAAAATTTCAATGTGAATTGTATAAAACATTCGTTGTCCTAGTTTTTTTCATAATAATCATCGATAATGTTATGCTTTTTCAAGTTGGTAGTAACACAAAAGTTTTTCTACTTTACGTAATAAAAATGTTAAAATGCATAATTTTTTCCTTTAATTATATATTTTAAAAAATTAGCATATATAGAATAAATCTGTACCTCGTATGGATTTTTTTGAAGTTCATTGAAAAAAAAAAAATAAACCGTCATGTGACTCAACTGAATCGCTCCAACCTCCTTAAGGGGTCTTCTCTTTAGACTCTAAAAAAGGCTATTTTCATGAATATTTTTCATAGGTTTATATTATCGATATTGATATCAAAGTTGTTACACTTAATAAAAACATTTTTTTTTAATGTATTTAAGTCGCCATTTATAGACGAAAATAGTACTTAAAAAATGTCCTAAAAACTGTAGGTCTGCGCTGTTGATGAAATCTCGGAGACGGATCATCCGAACCAAAAAAATCAAACGGTTTTAGATTCAGTATGTCGATGGCTATAGCGCATATTATTCAATTTTTTATATATGCAAAAATAACAAAATGGCGAACATTTTTCGAAAAAACAAAAAAACTTGTTTTTCTTCACCGTTTTTTGGCAAAAAAATAGTAAATATCAAAATTAAAAAAAATCTTTTATATGCGCCATAGCTATAGTTGTAAAGAATATGTGGTTAAAATTTCATAAGCATCGGTTTAGTAGTTTCGAAGATTTTATCAACAAGCCGTCGAAAAACGTTGTTTCGAGAAAAACGCGCTTCGTGTTTGTTTGGGTTACATAAATTTAAAAAAGTAAAAAAATGTATGTATTTCGAAAGTGTATTTATCAAGTGTAACAACTTTTATATAAATATCTTTAATATAAACCGAACAAAAAAAATTCATGAAAATTACCTTTTTTAGCGTCCAAAGTTTGACTAGTAGTTCTATCGTTGTAATGATAAATTTACTTTTAATCTGAGATTTCTGCACCATGTGTTGAACGTTTCTCTTCAATTTGAGTGGCCTCAAGCGATTATCGATTTTTTGTAATTTTCACAGTAGCTTCACCCCTTAGGAGTTTTCATTCCATTATGCCAATTGTGAGTAAAAGGAGGAGTCTCAAAAAAGGGATTGAAATACAATTGTCTTGATCATTCAAATAGCAACGATGCTAATTATCGAGCTTAATCCTTGAATTGTCTGTTTCCACGTGAATTAGCACCCTTGGTCGAGATCGTGAATGGAACGTCCTTCATCGCTATGCGTTCAATAGCCTCGAAACTCGTCCCGACCGACGAATTAGGCAAGTCCTTAGGCTTCAAGATTCAAGTTATCCTTTCATATGCTCGCTCAATGCAATAACGGTTTCGTTTCCGTGGTTGCACGGAATTACGATTCTCTATATAACTTGTTCGTAACTGCAGGCAAAGTGAACTCTCTTTTCGGCGTTTGCGAGTCCCTCATGCCTCTGGTTTACGGGCCAATGTACAGTTCCGTGTACGCCGCAACCATGAACACATTTCCGGGGACCTTCTTCTTGCTCGGCGGAGGTCTCACCGTTCCCGCTGTATTTTCCTTCTTGTAAGTATCCTCACGTTTTCTCATTGGTCATTCAAACAGTATTAGCTTTTTTTTGCATATGCAATTCTGCCTATGGAATTGCGAAACGAGTAGGCATGAAATATCGTTTTGTCTTTATACGTTTCCGTTCTCATCCGGATGTGGACACCCGGAAGTTTAATTTTTTTGAGGTATCGTTCTCTTTTGTGCAATTTTCACGATCTTCCCAAGGCTACCATTGTTTTTAAGGGGAGATATACACCTAGGAGCCGGAAAAAGATAATTTTTGTGAATTTTTTCGAGGATAACTGTTTGAAATTGCGGATTGGGGTTTTAATTATCTAAAAGTTTATACATTCAAAAATATGTTTAATTTTTTTTATTAAAAAATATCAAAAATATACAAAGATATTGTATGATCCTTGGAGCGTCGTAAACAAATCGGCGTATACGGTACCCACTGGCGTTTCTTAAAAAAAAATCTGAAAAAAATAACCAAAAAGATTATTAAATTAGATACTATAATCCAGTACTTGTCATAGCCGATTTTGAAAATATCGATTTATGACAAAATGGCGGACGTTTGAACATAAATAGTGATTTTTGGGCCAAAAATTAGTTATTATTTTGCCTATAAAACAAAAACTAAGTAACGGAAAAAAAATCCTATGACAAGTACTAGATAATGGTGTATAGAATAAACACAAAAAACCTCAAGGCAATCGGTTCATTGGTTTTCGAGAAATTTTGGGTACCGATTTGAAAAATGTGGTTTTGAAAAAAACGCGTTTGAAAATTTGGGAATGAATAAATCATGAAATTTGTCAACTTACATGGAATCATCGATTCCAAGCCTATAGTGGAGGTCTTCTACGGTCGACGGAATGTTCATAGCTTCTATATCCTCGACCTCGACCATCTAGGTGTATATCTCTCCTTAAGGTAGTCCTATCGCTTCACACTAGTTATACCACTAATCATAATTGAGACTTGTACAATTTATATTTGTAACATATGCAAAACAAAATTTGTAATAACCAAATTTTCATGTGTAAACTGTTTAACTAATGTTCACATTTAAGTAGAAAAATGAAAAAATTGTTATTCCAACGATTCGCGCAGTATTTCTAGGTTTGATATTTGGCAATATTGGTTCTATCTCCGTCTCTTTTTACTTAAGGCGTTACCCCCACTTGTAGCGCAAAAAAAGGCCTTTTTCATGAATTTTTTTAACGAAAACTACAAAACTTTTTTAATCGATCAATATACCATCTTAAAGAACACATCTTCAAGAACTTTCAGTAATTTTTTTAGTGAAAAATATTACATTGTTTGGTGGCAAATGGCCGTCAATGAAATAATGTTTTTATATACACGGTTTGCGGTGACCAACATTGCGGCGAAGTAGATCATCTGAAAAAAAATGCGGATGGATTTAGTCAAATATAAGTATAAACTAGTCTTTAATCGAAGGATTTTGAAAAATATTCATTTTTCACAAAATGGCGTACAGTCAAAGTTAATGGTTCGATTTTAACGAAAAAAACGGCCGTTTTTTGGCTATAAAACGGCCATTTTTTTCGAAAAAAAAATCGAACTATTAAAGACTACATTTTTATGTATTAAATAAGCCTGCAAAATTTCAAGAATATCGGTTCATTAGTGTTCGAGTAATCTTAGTCACCGACTTCAGAAATGCCATTTTGAGAAAAACGCGTTTAAAGTTTCAATTTCCGGTCGTTTACACAACGGATTCTTCTCTTTCAACGCTCATATCTCAGTCAATTTTATTCGGATCGACTTGAAATTTTCAGGAGATATTCTCAGATACTTATACTTAAAAAAAAATGCAATAAAAAAAATCGATTTTTTCAAAATCGTAAGTGGGGGTAACCCCTTAACCAGGCGAATTTAACCTCCATGCTTTTCAACGTCGATCTGTCAAAACAATGCCGGGTGCGGGAAATGTAAAGCATTGTATTCGAGACACGACTGGTAAAAAGCGTGGAAAATTTGTGTCGGCGAAATATGTCGGTTAAAAATGAAATATGTGTAGAAATTGGAATGAGTGAGATGAGGTTAGGACTACAGTCAGCTGTTGCCTTGTTGTCATGTCTCTTTATCGTAGCAAGTGGTAATAAATCCAATACCGGAAGTTCAAATTAAACTCGATATTACATAAAAATTAGGTCAATAAGCGTAATTTTTTCCGAGAGCACTGGATTACTGCAAGTCTTAAGTATGTAAATCTGATTATTTTTAAGAATCTGACGGATTCCCACTATTATATACACTTTTGTAGCGACCGGAAATTGGGTTTTTGTATGTCGTCTTGGAATTCCTTCACAAAAATACGCGATCTTGATATTTCTTTTCTCCATATTAGGTCGATAAATGACCCTGAAATTTTACCGAGACGGTTATTAATATATTTAGTGAAGCTCAAAAAAAAATAAAACTCCTATGGATTCTCTGATAGGCCTACCTTAATTCTACTACTCGGAAAAATGATTCTCCTATGGAGTCTGGCGATAGGACTACCTTAATTGAAAATGCGATATTATTGATTTCTTGATGAATCAATCCTCAATAATTATTGTTTTCGTTCATTGCCATGTGCAGATGGTTGTACAGAGAGCACAGACGCGATCGTATGTTGCTGGAGATGGAAATGAAGAGAGAAAAGTCTCGTAAGTCCGAGGAAAGAAACGAGAATGGTGTGACGAAAATCAGTTCCGACAACGAAAAATCGAGCGTGGAAAGGTTCATCGATCCGAGTGTCGGTATAGCGAACCCTGCTTTCATCACGGAACATTTGTGACCTGGTGATTCCATTTCCACCACACGGTACAAACTTACACCATCGGGATTCGATGGATACAGAAAGGGCAAAATGTGTCGAAAAGGTATTGAAAAAATTAACCAATTCATTTGAATACCGAGTTCTCACTCTACGAAGGAGATTGGAGCGATTTAATTGAGTCAAGTGACGGATTATGAATTTCGTTTTTTTAATGAATCTCAAAAAATACTTGCGAGGTATAGATTTATTATGTAGATGCTAATTTTTCATAAAAAATACAATCAAAGGGCAAAATGATGCATTTTTATATTTTTATTACGTAAATAAAAAAAACTTTTGTGTTACTACCAACTTGAAAAAGTATAACATTGTCGATTATTATTGTGAAAAAAGTGCGTCAGTGAATGTTTTATATAGCTCAGAATGAAATGTTGAGTCATTTATAATTATGCCTATTTACATTCAAGTCACGAGATTATTTATCATTACTATTAAGGGCGGGGTAAAGTTAATTCGGCGAAAAAAGGCATGATTTTAAGATTTTTTTTTGGCGTAACGAATAGTGTTCGTTTATTGAAAAATTTACATATAATAAAGTAACATTTGAACGACATTCTCCTAAATTTGCATTGCAAAATATTCAAAATTGAGCGAGTGAAAATTAAACCCCGGAGGCGCCTCGAAAAAAAGTTGGTTTGCGGTGTGCACCATAACTCGCAACAGAATCATTTGAAACAAAAAAATCAAAATGCATTTGTTAAAGGAGATGTTTCTGGAGGTAATGACGGGAGGATTTTTTTTTTCGATTTTTCGATTTTTCGTAGCACTTGGGAGCCAAAAACCCGATTTTCGCTAAAAAAATCGGCTAATTTGTTGTTGAAAAATTAGTAATTATAAAAAAAAAAACAAAAAAGCTCTCGACAATACCTGGTGAATTATGTGAAGAAGTACTGTGCAAAATTTCAAAGCGATTGGTCCAGTAGATTTTGAGTTATCGTGCACACGGACTTCAAATATGACAAGTCTCAGAAAAACAGTTTGAAAGACGCAGAAGAGTTTGGTCGCTTAGCGCTCATTGCACATAAGTTTGAGAACACTTCTCGATTGCATAAAAATTTTAACACAATATTCTTGATATATTATGCATTCATTTAAAAAATTAGTAAAAAAATGAAAAAAAAAATGTTAATACTTTACCCCGCCCTTAATTAATATTAAATATTGCGTTGGGCAGCAATGCTCTTCATTCGCTAGCCAAGATTCGTAATCTTTTATCCAAACCTTGATGGTTCAATATTGAATATTTATGGTTTACGATGGGCAAGGTGGTTTTTTTCTAAATGTTTACAAAGGTTTAGTTTGCATTAATCCGTTGTTAGAAATTGCTTCTCGTGATGCTTAATACCCAAAAAAAAATTACATCAGCCGTAGCGTGAGCATCTAACCCCACGTAAAATCACATACATTAAGCTATTTTTTTATCTCTGATGTTTAGTGGTGAAAATTTTTCAAAAAAATCGTAAAGACTCAGTATAGTCTAGAAAATAACATATGCAGGGTGTTTGGCACATGGACCGACACAATTTTTCGGGGATTGGGGCGGTCATTTGCTACTTATTTCACCCTTAGACCCTGTGCCCTAAGTGTCACGGTAATTAAGATACGATATTTTTTAGTTTTTTTAGTAATTGCCCGAAATTTCGCCTTTAAATTGTCATAACTTTTTTATTTATTGTTGTAATAGCACGAAATAACTTTCGTTGTATTCTGCAATGTATGTTTATTATAAATGAATCATTATTTAATACAATTGATTTCAAAAAAATGACTCATGAGCTTCCAAAGTCTTAAAAGTATGTAAATATATGAGCAATGTCAACTTCTAAATTCATTGTAAATAAAACTGAAAGCTATTTTGAACTTAGCTTTGTTTTAAAAAGTTCTCTAGTTCATACTCGTTCCAACGGTATGCTACATGCCATAGAAGTAATTCATTATGTGGTCAAAATAAAGAGATTATGTTTTTTTTATAATTGATTTAGAAGTTGACATTTTTCTTACATTCGCACATTTTTAAGACTGGAAGCTCAAGAATCACTTTCTTGAAACCAATTGTACCAAATAATAATTTATTTATGACAAACATACATTGCAGAATACAACAAATTCATTTCGTGCGATTGCAACCTCAAACAAAAAAGTTACGACGATTCAAAGGCGAAATTTCGGGTAATTAAAAAAACGAAAAATAATTATATCTCAATTACCGTGACACTTGGGACATAGGGCCTAAGGGTGAACAAATTACCAAATGACCTCCCCAAGCCCCAAGAAAATGTGTCGGTCCATGTGCCAAACACCCTGTATATATTTTTTTCAATCTTGGATTTTGACTGACGCTCCAAACTCCTTCAGGGGCCAGCCCACTTTGGAGCCACGAAAAAAAGGCTATTTCGCGATTTTTTAAAGGATTTTATAAAATATATGAATTTAAAAGTTGTTGGGCTTGATAAATAAAGTCTTGAAATACATTTAAAAAAAATTTAATTCTTTTTTATTCATTTTTAAGTACATAAACTTTTTTATAAACATAAAAAATCAAAGTCCATTAGATTCAGTGCGACACCAGCTACAAAATGACCCTCGGATATAAAGTTTTATCAAAAAATAAAAAAATGGCAGATGAAAAACGAAAAAAGTACAAAAACGCGTTTTTTCGCAGTTTTTCGCAAAAAAAGAGTAAAAATCAAAATTTTAAAACCATCGAGGGTCATCTTGTTGCGAATCGTGTTTACAATATGTGGTTAAAATTTCAAGAGAATCGGTTTATTAGTTTTAGAGATACGATGGAGCTAGATTTTGAAAACGTTGTTTCGAGAAAAACGCGTTTGAAGTTTATACTATGAAAAACTCTTACCTAAACTCAATCGGCAATTCCTGCACCGTACAAAATCCCTTCTTGCTCATCATCGTCGATTTTTTCAAGACTTGGTTGCTTTCGATTTTTTTTAATTTTCAAAGTGCCCTGGCCCCTTAATTATGCACTTGAGAATTAAATATTTCCACTTGATTACAACTTAAAAGAATCCTCGTTGATCAACAAGGCAATTTTATCCTTGCCAATGGTTTTCCAAAATTCAATTTTATTCCTACATTCGGATCTTATTGCACGAGTAATGCCAACAAATATCTTTTCACGAGCTCATTTCGCCGCTACATTATTAATTTGTTTCCACAGGTACGTCTTGCAATTCCGGTAGTCAAACACGCGGTCGCGGGTGATTCACGATCGGACTAATCTCCCGTGTGACCTACTTGCTAAATTTTTACGATTGAGTTGGAAAAAGGATGTTCCGAGGCGAGATAAAAAAAAAAATAATCGTGTGCCTGAGTTATCGAGTGAATATCGATTCGAGCGTGTGGAAAGATGACATCAATAGTTGTAAATACGAACATTCTACTTATGTAAAAGTCAGCACCGCAGAACGAAACCCCAACTTACGTTACAATTTCAAACATTTTTGGGATTTAACGAGTGCAATTTTGTTAATTAAAATTAGGGAAGAGAAAGAGAGAGAGAGAGAGAGAGAGAGAGAGAGAGAGAGAGAGAATTGCGCGAAAAAAATGGTCTATATCCTTAAGAACGAAAAAAACAAGTCCAGGTGTAGACATTTTTGGTACTTAAATAAGTTATATCCACGATACGTTATTCACATTATAATTAAAATCGGTTGAATCCGATTAAAGATAGCAGTATTATTATCATATACATATTTAACTTTCTACAATCTATTCGACGAAAAATCACTACCGACGATAATTGATGTTATTGCGAGCATGAAATATGCCTGTACAGTTGCGATCACATTTAAGAATGGAAATATTTAATATTCCTACGATAATCATGATACTTTACGATTAAGTATTTAATAAGATATTTTCGCGCCTTGAGGAGAGTCGAGTGTTTCGTTGATAAATGTTAAGGCGATTCGATGGACGTGTCTCGTTGCAAGAAAAATAGCTCACGGGGTGAAGAAAACTGGACTGTCGCATCACCGTAAGATCGCGTAAAGTGCGCTCAGTCGATAACAAAAGCTGTAATCAACTATTTTCGAAGGTTTTTCAACTTTTTTTGGAAGAATGAAGGTATGGAATCGGCGTGCGTCGATTTTACGTACGATAACAAAAAAATTGGCTTGGCGAGAAATGATTGGCCGAGCGATAATAATTGAATCTGAACATCAATGGGGATGTCACTTTACTGTAACGCAGTAAAAAGTTTTCTTCATGGGGAAAAAATTTCATGGGGAAAATAGGGATGGCTGAACGTTTTATTTTTTGTCGATATATCAATGCAGTTAATTGAGTTGCTGGTGAACAAAACGGGACTTGCCCACACTACGTCAATTTTTTTTTTTAGTTTTGTGCCTAAAAACTGCCATTTTGCTCAAAAAGGCAATTTTTAACAAATTTGGAGGTGTTAGAGCCGGATTCAAAATATTTCGGGAGCTAATCAAGACGTGCTTGAAAAACACGAAAAATAAATAAAAAATTAACGGCGGGGTAAAGTTAATTCGGCGAAAAAAAGGCATGTTTTTAAGATTTTTTTTGGCGTAACGAATAGTATTCGTTTATTAAAAAATTTACGTATAATAAAGTAACGTTTGAACAACATTCTCCTAAATTTGCATTGCAAAATATTCAAAATTGAGCGAGTGAAAATTAAACCCCGGAGGCGCCTCGAAAAAAAGTTGGTTTGCGGTGTGCACCATAACTCGCAACAGAATCATTTGAAACAAAAAAATCAAAATGCATTTGTTAGAGGAGATGTTTCTCGAGGTAATGACGGGAGGATTTTTTTTTTTTTCGATTTTTCGATTTTTCGTAACACTTGGGAGCCAAAAACCCGATTTTCGCTAAAAAAATCGGCTAATTTGTTGTTGAAAAATTAGTAATTATTAAAAAAAAACAAAAAAGCTCTCGACAATACCTGGTGAATTATGTGAAGAAGTACTGTGCAAAATTTCAAAGCGATTGGTCCAGTAGATTTTGAGTTATCGTGCACACGGACTTCAAATATGACAAGTCTCAGAAAAACGGTTTGAAAAACGCAGAAGAGAAGAGAACGGCATGGAGCAATAGACGCTCAAATACTCATAACTTCGTCAATTTTACTCCGATCGACTTGAAATTTTAACACAATATTCTTTATATATTATGCATTCATTTAAAAAAAAATTTTAAATCTTTAAAAAAATTTAATACTTTACCCCGCCCTTAAGGAGTAAGGCCACTGTAACGGCCCAAAAAAAAAGGTTTTTTCACTAATTTTTTGCTCCCGAAATTGGAGGTATTTGAAAAAAAACTTTTAATGGTGTTATCGGGCATACATTAAACTTTATTATAAAATTTTTTTACAGTAAAAAAAAAAACAAAATGGCGGTTCCACAGCTATCTTCCCGGGACATGTTTTGCTTCCAGGGCTCCGCGGCACGCAGCACCACTGGTGCACTTTTGAATCTAGAACAAAAAAAAACCATTAATCTAGAGGGCTATAGCTAGAGAATGTCGATCGGATTTTAAGAAGTATCAATTTTTGTGGATTTGGCGTGCGTTTGAAAAAAAAAATTGATTTTTGACGAAAAAAACGGCAAGTTTTTTGTTAATAAAAAATCAATAAATAAAGTTCTTGAAAATTCCGATCGACATTCTCAAGATAATGTAAATGTTCACATCTGGTTAAAATTTCAAGTAAAAAAAATGAAAATTGTTCGAGTTATGCTGCGTGCCATTTTGAAAAACCATGTTTCGAGAAAAACGCGTTTAAAGTTTTGCGAATAGTTTTTTATTGGAAAAAATTTAAAAAAGAAGTTAAAAGGATTTAAACTATTTTTAAACTAGAGGGTTTAAACTATTTTTTAAGCCAATAAAAAAAATCGATTTTTCAAAAAATTTACAGTGGCCTTACCCCTTAACGTAGTGTGGATAAGTCCGGTTTTGTTCGCCAGCTTCTCAATTCTGATATCGAAGGACGAGACTAGCATCAGCTTTCGATAGCTGCATGCGATATGTAGGTTGCTGCCCTTGGTATAAAATCTCTCGATTTAGAGCACTGTCAAAATTCTTGGATTTTCCCAAACAGTAAAATCTTAAGGGGGAATACACCTTTGTGAGGGCAAAATCAACGGTCATTTTTGACAATTTATTTAAGAAAAACAAAACAATATTTTTCAATACGGTTTTTTATACACGTTAGTAAAAGTCTTAAAGTAAAATATATTTTTTTAAAATTATTTTGAAACAAAATGGCGGCGCAGTAGTCGATGAAAGAAAACTCCTTTTTTTTATAGTCCTCTACGGGCTTATTCGCACAGGTAATAATTTTCAAACTAGAAGAAAAAACGAAAAATATTTTGAAAGTAGATATAAAAAACTAGTCCAGTACGTAGGGGTTTTTCAAAATATTGATTTAAAAAAAAATGACGTTAATATGAAGAAAAAAAATCCTAAAAACATCGGTCGAATATCGATCATAAAACTTTTAAATTTCAACTTATCGAAAAAATCCCACGTACTTTATTAGAAAATGTTGTCAAGAAGCTACAGTTAAAATTTCAAGACAATCGATTGCAAACTCGAGGCGCTACGCATACGCCCGTGTCTAAAAATATAGTTTCGAGAAAAAGGCGTTTAAAGTTTTAAGTACTGTAAAATCATGGAAATATCGTATTTACCTTTAAACGCCGATGCCTGGACCGTACAATTGTCCTTCTAATTCAACATTCTCTTGCTCTTCTTCTATTCTCGCAGATGTAGGACAAAAATGCAAAAAAGAAGTTACAAAGGTATATTCCCCCTTAAAGTGCTTTTGACCCATTATAAATGTTGGATAAACGTCCGAAAAGCTGTCACACCCGATTTGGCTGAAATTTTTAACATATGTTCGTATTAATATATAAAGACATCCCCTAAAGGGATTTTTGGCGCTTTCCAATAGTTCACGATAAATCGAATATTAAAGTTTATTTTTTAGCCCGCACGAGTATATCTATATCGCTCGTCACGGCCGATCGATATCCCCACTCCTCCGACTTCACTGGTGGCTAACGTTCCGCGCTAACCCCTGAAAGTATATCTATATAACCCAAACAATCCCAAACGAACAAAAAAAAAACAAAAAACCCAAACAAATTCGATATCTCGTAAACTATTGGAATGCGCCAAAAATCCCTTTAGGGGATGTCTTTATATATTAACTGAAACATCTGTGCAAAATTGCAGCCACATCGGGTGTAACATCTTTTCGGAAGTTCACACTAAATTTTGATAAATTCTGTCAAAACAGGCATTTGCGCAAGAACTATCTTGAAGGATGCTGATTTTTTATGATATATCCGATAGAAGCTTCTATGTCATTGCATCTTTATCGAGAAAAAAATAATAATTTAGAAAAGTTTTTGTTTTATTATCAAGGGCTAGAAGTCATGCCAACGACGTAGGTAAAAAATCTGCGAAAGGTTTCAACTGCTAGAACAGTGACGATTTTCCATAAGCAATTGTCCTGGATTGCTTCGCTATTAATATTTTTTGCCGTGAAATCGAGCGATCGTGGGAAAAAAAAAAATTATATCGTTTAACTTTCATTAGCGAAACTCTCGGCCCTCCTTGAATGCTGTGAATGTTTTGGTAATATAACGGGACGTGTACAGTGGTATCAAATGAACAATTACCATTAAGATTATCAAGAAGCATCCACTCATTTGTGATATAGCTATACTACTTTTGTATGTAGTTTCAATAAATTATATTCACAAATTACGTTTTTTGTTTAAAATACTCACCATGCCTATAATAATTTATTTGATGATGAAAAAGTGCTTGTGAGACTGTTGATGAAAAATATTAGTTCTGTATGTGGTTTCAATAAATTGCAGCAAAAAATTATTACTAATCGATTTTTTTACATCAGTCGTGTTTTTAGAAAATAAAACAACAATGATTTAAGGTTGCTATGGGGTTAAGTCCACGTGTTACCATCGAGCTGACATTTTTTTCTGGACCTTTATAACCTTTTTGCTGATCATCCTGTGCAGTTTGAATACGATCCACAGGACCATTTTTTTAGAAAAAAAATCGACAACTCGACGTATTTCGTGGGCTAATAACATTACTCTTATGGAAAGCTCCCGATCATCTTTCGGTACATTGTTAATATCTGCTAAGTGAATGTTACCACGGAGCTGAAACAATCGGTAGGGTTCGACTAATTATCGGACCCTTGGTACCGTGAATATGAGCATTCACAGTACCGTTATAAAGTAATTAATGTTTGTGATAGAGGAGTTGTGCGAAAATCAAGCACACAAAATATTAGACTGCGCAATCATGGCAACGTCGTAGATGGCACAGATGCCTATCTTATCGGTATTCGGTAATTATGCCCGGTAACCTCAAACTACTCGGTCAGGATAATTAACAACGAATATTATTGGTACTTATTCTCGTAATTAGTAATAATTACTTAATATTAATTCGATAACTATGTTCAGAAATGATACATTTCTAGACATTTCTAGGCAAAGACAAAATAACGTGGATTTTTTTCATACATCAATTTTCATTTTTGAATATCGGAAAATTATTAAAGTTTTTGATTTCTTAGAGATTATAGACAGCTACAGTACGCACTTTTTATTTCCTGCGGAATTTTTTTTATTTGGACCGATATTCATTTTTTACGGCTCCTTGGGCCAATTTTGAGGTTACGAACGGAGCAGATATGTTTCTAACTCCGTGACACTTCTGCCAACCTGGGTATTATAATATACCACGATTTACGACATTGCCAATTCGTTTGCGTTAATTGAGCGAGAAAAAGTTATACAAAATAATTATACTAAGTAATGAAAACACGTGAAAATAGTTCGAAAACGCACGTTTAACATGACGATTATTTAAAAGTTAACAGTTGGTAACAGTCAATCGGCTTCGTGCATAAGCATAGGGCGCTCCCCTCGTACTTCACCCCCGACGGATAAACCCCATAACAACCGTAAAACGTGTTTACGAAATCATTGAAAAATGACATTTTCTTGTGTAAGCTAGTGGCTAGTCCCGTATATTGATTGACTGGTGATATGGAGGGAATCTGCGTTGTCGATAAGTGCCGCCACTACGAGCGAACTTAAGCTCTGAGAAGTTAGTCCCGGATCTTGGTAATATGGACAGCAAACTTTTTGTAGTTTTAATAATAAGTCTGGAATCATATCGTTGGGAAAAATAAATAAATTAATGCAATGTAAAGATTGTGCATTATTACTGCGTTTGCTCTACCCCTATATGGTAGACCTAAGATCGATCTGCTAACTTTTTGAAAAACTACTAGATTTTTCATTTACAGTAGTTTGCATTTCCATGGAATATTGTTTTACTCTCGACGAGAAATGATCATGAATAACTGCTACATGGTTGCGATGTTTTTTGGTTGGTAATTTGTGCATGAAAGAATCTTCTTGCGAAGTTTCACAACCATTTGCTACGTAACTATAGTTTAATCAGTTGTTATAAAAAATCTGCTGACTTGCTCGTTTGACTTCAACTTCAACTTCGACATCTTGCCAGCCTGTATAGCAACAATGCAAACTTTATTACATCAAAACTCACTACTTTTATCCTAATTGAGTTAACTATCAACAAACACGGATGAAACAGACATTTAAACAAAAAATACACTTTTAGCTGGAAATTTGCGGCTCAGTCTACCAATTATGCAATTTACGATCCATTGGTCATTTTCCTTATGGTACGCATTTGCGAAATTCAAATTTCGCTTACTTTTGGCTGTAATTGCAACTCTTACATATCCTTAATGTTAATATGCAAAATATATAAATTCAAACCGTAAGCCTTAATTCGTGACGAATTTTAAATACATTACAGACTTGTTTAAGGGGGAAGATACCTTCACGCGAGGAAAATATTTGCCGATGTTCATGATTTCTTTTTAGAAAAAAATTTCTTCACGATTTGTTAGACTTACGGTATGTTTTATTAATATATTTGGCTATTACATAGTATTTTCCTTTTATTAATCGTCAAAAATGGCATTTTCAAAACTGGCGTAACGTATACCTAAAAAACTAATCGACCGATTATGATGAAATTTGGTATAAATCTTTCTCACCTTATTGTCTAAAATATGAACCTATATGTTTTTGAAAATTAAACAAAAAACATATTTTTGATCGCCTAATAAAAAAACTTTTTTCGAAAAATTCAATCTTTTTGTTTCACAGCGTACCATTTCATCGATTTTAAACATTTCTCACTTTTTCTTGGTTTATATTCTGCGTATAAGTGTTGATGAAAGAAAAATCTTCGTCGGTTTTTTTTCAGATTAATCCCGCCGACGCTACGTATCACGCCGTCTGACAACATCCGTCGCAACCCGTTTAGAAGACCGTGCCACACTCTCGCCATTTATAATAACAAAAAAACTACTATGTAACAGTCAAAAGTAGTAATAAAACATAATAAACAAAACGAAAACAAAAATCATGAAAATCAGCAACTATTTTCCTCGCCTAAAGGTATCTCCCCCCTTAATGTTTTAATCGCAATGGATGTGTAGCAGTGAATGAATGCAAATATTTCCAACCCCTGATACCGTACGATGCAACTTTCACGCCGCTCTATACTTGCGCGTAGAAATTGATCATCTGCAGGTAACGAAAAAAAGGTAATAACGGATCCGTTCGTTTTAGCTACACTTTTCTACACTTCTTACGCCTTCCGTGGACTTTCTATTACTGTGCCCGGTGAAAGTATAGAAAGTGTAGCTAAAACGAACAGACCTATTGACCAATTCCGAATCATGCATCTAAGAGTGAAAATTTCGAAAATTATTGAGCAATAGTAAAAAAAAATTGGATACATTACTTTCAATGTTTGTTCTATTTCATTGGAGGGCCAATGAAATTGTCGAGAAGGGGAAAGCCTGAACGTCCATTCGTAGAGAAGAATAGTTCGAAATTCCGTCACGTTTCTGGGACTCTGCTTTATCATAAGAGCACCAAGTCGCGCGGCGGTAGAGCGAGGAAAAAAAGAATGCTCGACGGTGAATCTATATGGTAGGCTCATGACTTATGACCAGCAGAACGATTCATCACGTCACCGAGCTAGACTGTGGTCATGGCGATGGAACAAGTGGTGTGATGTGAGATTATATAGAATTGATTGAACTTTGATCAAACTATAGAGTAGTGCCCGTTGTGTGCGACGAGCCAACAAAATTTCTTCCTTAGTCGAGATCAGACTGTATCACGTGTAACTTCCTGAATTTCGTGTTTTCAAGCGTGTATATATTCAAGCGTGGCTTCCACAACATCTTTCCCCTATTATATATATTTTTCCCCCCCGTTTCATAATTACATTCGCGAGTGATCATAACCGGCGTGGAGGACAGTCCGTGAACAGTGGAAAAGAAACGAACGTATCGGAGGCCAAAGTTGCCTATATTTAAAAAATAATATATATTTATAAACGAGTGACACTAAAACGATCAAAGGTAAGGTTGTTAATTGAGTTCAAGGGCTTGGTCAGGTGACAGGCTCCAAAAATAATTGTTTATTATTATCGCTAGAAAATCGCAAAGTTTGGGGCTTTGATATCGTCAATATTTACAATGAGAAACTGGCAGTTTCATTCGCTAGCTTTTTAACGTCAATCGATTTCTTGCAAATTGATCATACATGATCGTCAATTATATTCACTATTCGTTTGGGGGGTTAGACTACTTTGACAATCAGAAAATCCGGGTTATTTACAAAAATTAATTTTGTAGGAATAAGCAAGATTAGTGAAAAATCGTTTGGACGTTTATTTGCATGTACATTAACAAAGTTGTGTGTCAAATTTTAGTAAAAAATATAAATAATTAAAGAAGTTGTAAACAATCTCGCGAAGGACCTTTAAACGTGAGGGGCTCAACGGTGTACTTGATTTTGGCCACCACGTTGATCTGAAACGAAAAAAATAATTTTTTTCTCAAAATAGACAATATTCGCTAAGACTTGACCGACGTTTTTTCGTTATCGTGTTTCAATCTTTGAAAAAAAAAAGATTGAATTTTTTTTCTCGATTTTTCGAGAAAAGTTGATATTATTGTTGTTAATAACTAATGGGAAAAAAGTGGTAAGAAAAAGAACGTCGGTCAAAACTAAACTACTGTTACTCTCGATGGGTGTACCAAATTTTGAGTTAAACCGTTCGTTAGATGTCGAGAAATCGTGTACACCGTTTTGACAAATATAGTTTCGAGAAAAATGGGTTTTAAGTTTTACTAGCGGTTATATCATTGCAATCATGAGTTTACCTTCAATCTACGATTCCTGCACTATATGTTGGACTTTCCTCTTCAATTTGGGTTGCCTCGAGCGACGAACGATTTTTGGAAATTTTCACAGTAGCCTAACCCCCCTTAAGGGCCACAGTAACGGGTATAAAATCATATACGAATATAACCATTTTTTTCGTATGAAAAAGTGATTCACTCATAAAATTAATTACACATCTATTTAGTATGAATATCAAGCTGTTAGAAAATATATATACATTTGTTTTCGATGTACAAAAGAGCCGACTACTAATATTTTCTTTTGTTCTTTTTTTATGCGCTCCGCGGCGCGACATTTAGCATCCACAATTTTTTACCTAGAACAAAAAAAAATGCTCGTCAATTTACATTAGAATACCTAGAAAAGAACGTACGGAATTTGAAAAATATTGTTCTATTCAAAAGTTGTAGGTATTCGAACTTAAAAAATGAATTTTCAGTGAAAAATTTCGTTATAACTGCTCATAAAATGAAAAGTTTTCGATTGATCAGAAATTCCGTGCGTACTTCTCTGCGAAATGTAATTAGGAACATAACTTTTAAATTTGAAGTAGATCGAGTGAAAATTGTGGAAGTTATTTCTCACGCCAATTGGAAAAAAGCTATTTCGAGAAGTTTCGAGTAGTCGGCTATTTTTTACATCGACAAAAATATATATATATTTTCTAACCGCTCGATATTCATACTAAATAGATGTGTAATTAATTTTATGAGTGAACCATTTATTCATACGAAAAAAATTGTCAAATTCGCACATGATTTTATACCCGTTACTGTGGCCTAACTCCTTAATAGACTCACTTGAAACAAAATCGTGTATTTCTTTAGATAAGATGTAATGAAAAAGTGGAAAGAGAAGGGGTATTGTAAAAAAGCGAAAGCTGTACATTTTGAATAAACGAATCGATCTATTTCTTTACACTGAAAAAAAAAATTCGTTCATCCATCCAAAATTCAGTTGGTTTAACAAAATGTATCTTTAAATACGTTCAACTTGATTTTTGATTGGCATAACAAAACCGTATAGTTGGTGGTAAAATAAAATTATAGAAGTAAAAAAAACCATAGTGGTGTGAACTGTAGCTTATTTAGCATGTCTGAGCAACTGTTAGAACAACAAAATTTCGAGACAACAAAATGCATTTTGCACACTCAAAGATTCTTTTTTCTCAGTGTAGATAAGTGACTTTTCGACGAATAATTATTACGAGCAAAAATAATTATAATTGACCATTTCATCACCTGTTGCCGCGAACTTTAAAACCCCATAACTTTTTATGGGGAGGGGTGAATTTCAGCTTCCCCCGACTGAATATCATCATTTATAACTCTAGATATAAAATGAGAAAACAGCAACAAAAAAAATGTTATGTTAATTTTTCGGAAAAGTCAGTGATCTAAAGAATTACCCAAATTCGATCTCTCGAAGTATTATTAGAATCGTCGCGCGTTTGTTCGTTTTCCAATGAAACGCAAGTATCGATGTCGAGGCTTTCGTATGATTAATTTCCGGTTGTAAATTTATTATTGATAAGACTGCGAAATATCTTTCGTAGCTTTGGAACTCTTCGGCTCGAAATAACTTTGCGATTTTTCGTACCATCGTGTGATTCGTGGAAATCGTAAACAGAGATGTGTTTAGAAACCGAATGGAATGAATGGGAGTCCTTATAGTGAACGAATTTGGCAGTTGTCCAATGAGCTGATAAGACATTTCACACTAATCTCCGATGGCTTGATCTCGTTAAAATATTTAAGAAAACATTTATTAATATTCAATTACACCGGAAACATGAAACCTCGGGACCTTTCACTTTCTTTTTTTCGAGTTGCTCGTTCAAACTTTGTATCTCATTTAGACACATAGCCAACGTTGAATAAAAATATATATTTATCGAAAAAAAAAAAAAATTACCGATGTGTACAATGCTGCGTGCATAATTCATTTGAATATAGAGGAGAAAGAGAGAGAGAGAGAGAGAGAGAGGCTCGTATCACTGCATGACTCATTAACCAGAGATTTATCAATGACGAAACTACTAACGAGACTCATAATAATCCAGGCCTTACTTCGCCCACATGATTTCGTCCAACCTACCTCAATTTTGTAAATATTCTAAATTAACCCTAGAACGGTAACCTGAGGTGAAAAACCACCCCAGGCGCGTTTAAATCTCGCGCCCTTTACGAATTTTTCATATTTTTCACCCTTTTACCTCATTTTTTACTAATTTTTCCTACTTCAAGCCGATTCACCGTGGGCCTACGTGATTCTGCATTAAAAAAAACGAAAAGAATGAGCCCAAGTTAAACCCTTTTCGTGAAATTTTACCGGTGACATGAATTTTTCAAAATTGCGGTGGTTTATCACCCCAGGTTACCACAATTGGTCAAAAAAATAAGGTTACCATTCTAGAGTTCGTATCAAAATTATAATCATTATAATGATAATCAACCGAAAGCTCAGAATCTGCCTTTGATCAACCATATAACCAAACGAGCCACCCTTATTCATGGATGATATCTTTTTTACGTAAACAGTTGCGTAAAAAAAGTAAACTAAACAAATCACAAAGATTTTATTTACAACTCTTGCCGGGACATTTCCAAATTTATCTTAAGGGGAGATATACACCTAGGAGCCGGAAAAAAAGTCATTTTTGTGAATTTTTTCAAGGAAAACTAATCGAAATTTCGGATTGGGGTGTTAATTATCTAAAAGTATATACATTCAAAAATATGTTTAATTTTCTTTATTTGAAATTATCAAAAATATACAAGGATATTGTATGATCCTTGGAGCGTCGTAAAAGAAATCTGCGTGTACGGTACCCACTGGCGTTTCTTCAAAAATCATCTGAAAAAAAAAAACCAAAAAGATTATTAAATTAGATACTACAATCTAGTACTCGTCATAGCCGATTTTGAAAATATCGATTTATGACAAAATGGCGGACGTTTGAACATAAATAGTGATTTTTGGGCCAAAAATTAGTTATTATTTTGCCTATAAAACAAAAACTAGGTAACGGAAAAAAAAAATCCTATGACAAGTACTAGATGATGGTGTATAGAATAATCACAAAAAACCTCAAGGCAATCGGTTCATTGGTTTTCGAGAAATATTAGCTACCGATTCGAAAAACGTGGTTTTGAGAAAAGCGCGTTTGAAAATTTGGGAATGAATGAATCGTGAAATTTGTCAACTTACATGGAATCATCGATACCAGGCCCATAGAGTAGGTCTTCTACGATCGACGGAATGTTCATAGCTTCTAAATCCTCGACCTCGACCATCTAGGTGTATATCTCTCCTTAACTTTGTGAAAAGTCCATTTTATTCGTCCTTTGAATTTGAAAAAATACATTCTCGCACTTGGATGAGAAAAAGAAAAACATTGCGTCGGTGTGCATGCATGTGTATGATACCTGCATAGCCGGGCATAACACAAACGGCATGTCCACTGTAAGCGCCTCGATTCGAACGGACGTTGTGACACGTGAACCTTGACACAGAGCCAAAGGTTAAGCAAGCCCGCATTTATTAAGAAAAAAATATACACATCGCTGAAGATGCTACAGGAAAAGCTGGCTTGCTCCTTTACGCGTCATTTCAACGTCGATTATGCAATTTTAGTAGATGTTTTTTAAGACGTTAGTGGTTAGAAGTTTACACCATCATTGATGACAGTCATCGTGAGGAATTCCCATCAAATTTCATTGATTGGAAAAGAGTTTTTTTTGAAATCCTTTGATATTCAATATCAAACATAAACTGTCGTTAGGCTAACGCAGTTGGTCGATGAAAAAAGTTGGACTTTAGCTTCTCAAGAGTTGGCATTGAATGCGTCCAACCTTCATTTGTATCAACAGCAAAATGCAATTTCGTTCGACGATATTTTTAAAGACATTCCATACGATTATTTAAATGTAACTTATTATGTCCTTGCGACGTTTTTACTAATAGTAAATGCGGCAGGGCTAAATTTTACTAAACGCGATATTTTTACTTATATCGAAATGCAATTTCGCTCAATAATATATATTTTTTAAATACTCTATATGATTATTGGAATGTAACCAATTGTATGCTCGTGATAGTTTCACTAATAGCAAATGTGGCAGGGCTAAATGCGACATGTTTACTGGTAGCAAATTTAGCAGGGCTATATTTGACTCAGATACATTTTGACACATAGCAAAATGCAATTTTGTTCAATAATATTTTTAAAGATATTTTATACGATTCTTGAAATGTAACCGATTATGTCCTCTCGACAGTTTTACTAATGTCAAATGTGACAGGCCTAAATTTGACGATACGCGATATTTTTACTATAATAACAAAGTGAAATTTGGTCCAATAATCTTTTTTAAGATATTCCCTACGATTATTAGAATGTTACCTATTTTGTCCTCGCGACATTTTTGCTAATAGCAAAATGCAATTCCGTTCAATAACGTTTTTTAAAGATATTCTATATGATTATCGTAATGCAAGCTATTACAGTACATTATCAGCGGAGTTTTTTCCGCCTCTTTCGATAAGGCTCTTGATGGAATGTATTCACCCCTGTACTATCCATGAACCGACGTCAGCGTATACATTATTGATAGCAATTCCGTAATCGATATCTACTCGTTTTCCATTTATTCATCGGGTCCTGTTTTGCCAGCTCCCAATGCACGGCCAAAAGTTTCCGGACACTTCAGATAATTGCAAAACCTTCGATCACTTTGGATAATTGCAAAATTATATTACATTAATATAATTAACTATACAGAGCTATATAATATACTCGTAAAATAATAAATTAAATGAACTATATTATTGCAATATTATTTGGCAATTTTCCAATGATGGAAAGTTTTGCAATTATCTGAAGTGTCTGGAAACTCTTGGACGGTAGTGCATGTAAGTGTATATATATACACACGAATGTATAAGGACCAAGGTGAGGAAAAAGGGAGCAAGGTAGGCACGTAAAAGGATCACCTCGAACGATAGAACAGATAATATGGTTTTTAAATTAAAAAATATATAAAAGGTCTAACGTCATGTCAGATGATCAAATAGTCAAAAAAAAAATACATTATATTTCCATGGCGTTGAAGTTTGTATCGTTATATTTTCTTCTCTTCATTTTTTATTTCTTTATTTTTATAAGCATCCAAAGTCTTTTTTGCCAACTGAGCTCGAAAATTGCTAATAAGAACAAGTACAAACGTTTGAGCAATTTTTACAGCCCAAATAAGCAACAAAACGATAACGTTGAAGTTTGCATCGTTGGAACGCAACGAAAATGATTTTTTCTTATTTCGCAAATTTTCCCTGGCACATGTAAGCAACGAATATCGGGCAACCACTTTTTTAGGCCTCTTATTTAGCGATCTACAACAAATCTGCAAAACATAATTGTGGATAATAACGAAAGTCAGAAATCAAAAAGAATTTTCGTTGCATTCCAACGATGCAAATTTCAATACCATAAAACGAGTAAATTAAAAAAAAATTCTTTTCGTTACATTCCAACGTTGCAAACTTCAACGACATATATTTATTTTAATAACAGAGGCTTCAAATTCGTTATATAAAAAAGTATTCAAACAGAAAAGAAAAGATGACCTTGAAGTTTACATCGTTGAGATGAAACGATTTTTTCGTTTCTTTATTTTTATGCTTATCCAAAGCCTTCTTTTTTGCAAATTGAGGTCGCCAATTTTTTATAAGAATACGTAAAATAGTTTGGGTTATTTTCGCAGCCAAAAATAATTCAAACAATTAATGAGAATTCATTTTCGTTGCATACCAACGATGCAAACTTCAACATCATAAAGACAAGTTCATGCTCACATGTAATACGTAAATAATGAGTACGGTCACTCGGTACCGTCAAGAAATAAAACGACGCTGCTTTGCTACACCTGAAATTGGAACGGAATTTCTACATTGTTTCTATCCTTTGTCATACAGGAGGGTCAGACAGAGAGGTCGAAAAACACAGGGTCTGCTATGCGTGTATATATACATATACATATATATATATATATATATATATATATATATATATATATATATATATATGCTGCACTAGTCCCATATCCTAACGATACAACTGGAAGAACCAGTCCTCTTACGAAACAAGGAAATACCTCCTTTCCACGTTTCCATATGGAGTTTGATTTTTATTTTTTATTTTTCGAGACCGGAACATCCGGACATTCGATAATAACAAGTTTAATAGTCAGCGAACTGTTTCGAGTATTACGTCGACACTAATCAGCAGTTGTGTTGCCGTGACTTGCGTGTATTCCTCGGAGCGCGAAAACAATCGTTCTCGTTCCAACCGAAAGTGCACATTACTATTGATATTTTTTCATTGAAAAGACCGGACGGTTGGTGAATTTTTCAAGGCTCCTTACTACCTTTCGCTGTTCAGTTTTCCGTTCTCTCTGTGTTTGGGATAACCGTTGTGTTCGAAAAAAAATTTTATCGCGAAAATAAAGATGAAAAAAAATCAGCTGCTAAAGGATGTTTTTTAAGGAAGGGGGCATCGATCGATTGACCCTTTTTAGCCTCGGGAATCAAAAACTGCTGACGTACTACTTGGCAATGTGAAATTCAAGAGATCGAGGCGAGCGCTCGCGCATCGACGAAATTAATGTCAGAAATCGACTCGATCTTATCGTCCAACATCAGAATGCCGGTGTTCAATTATTCCAGACCTCTTGACTCTACCATTGAAATCTGAATAAATCAGCTTGAGTTATTCAATACGATTAAAAATCGGAGCAAAAAAAGCGACAAAATGGTACATTATTGTGCGTAATTTAAACAGAGTAATATGGAAAACTCCGAGTTGTAAAATGTCTAAGGAGTTATATACAGTCAGGAGGCCCAAAAAGATCGATTTTTCAAGAATTGTTCTTGAGAAGACCTTTAAATCTATTAAGGCCTCAGGCCACAATAACGGGTATAAAATCATGTGCGAATTGAACAATTTTTTTCGTATGAAAAAGTGATTCACCCATAAAATTAATTACACATCTATTTAGTATGAATATCAAGCTGTTAGAAAATATATATCCAACAGCTTGATATTCATACTAAATAGATGTGTAATTAATTTTATGAGTGAATCACTTTTTCATACGAAAAAAAATGTTAAATTCGCACATGATTTTATACCCGTTAATGTGGCCTTAACTTAACTTGTGGCCTTAATTTAAAAATGTGTACACATATTATGATAACTTTTAACTGTATTAAAACATTTTTTGTTTGTAAAAATAATTATTTTCTCCGGGAGCACGTCTAAAAAAAGGCGTCTCGCGGTGAGCACGGTATCTCTGGCCTGGATCATCTAAAATGAAAAAACCAAAAATATTTCGTTAATTTCATGGATTATCTTGTAATTGATCTAAGGAATAAGCAAAATAATAATTTTTAACAAAATGGCGGCTTCTCAAAAACAATCGATTTTTGACAAAAATTTAGGCCTTAAATTGTTTATAAAATATTTATCGGTGAGAAAAAACCTTCGATTAACTACTAAAAAATATACTTGAAAAGATTGTGTTAAAATTTGAGACTGATCGGTTCAGCCGTTTCCGAGAAATCTTACTCACCGACTTTAAAAACACAATTTTGAGAAAAACGCGTTCAAATTTTCAAAAGCACTTTCGATAGCTCTGACACTTCATAACAAATGTACTTCGAGAATATTCGCCGAATTAACAAAAAAATTCTGTGTGTGTACTTAAATATATGTAAATTACGAACATAAAATTTAAAAAAATCGATTTTTCGAAAAAATTTTACTGTATATAACGCCTTAAGGTATTCCTTTCACAAGCCTGAATATTTAACAACCAGCCGATTTTCGCCTTTAATTAAGCAAAAATAGATCCCAGTATGCTGGTAAAATTTTAAGCCAAGTTACCGAACTTTTAACGAAAAATTACAACTCTAAAAATCGTCGCATTTATACGGCGCTTTATGGAGATGACACGCTGGCCACATTTCTATCGAATAAGTCATATACTAACTCCTTATACCCCCATAAAATACGACCCTCCGTTCTAAAGTGCTTTTTTAAACACATTTTTTGTTTTAAACCTGGGAAAAGTTATAATTTCACGATTTTTTCAGCTCATAATTCTTGACTGGAACAAAAAAAACCAATAAAATTTTCAATCGTTATATATTTTTCTTCTGGGTGAATTAAGAAAACGCGGAAAAATCGTCAAAATATTGCTTTTTTTCAAACTTGAAAGAAAAATGTGTAAAAAAAACACTTTAGCGTGCTATAAGATTTAAAAGAAAGACTTTTCCAACGACTTTTTTATTTCACTTAGGAGAGATTTTCATACTAAAGAGAATAAACTTTGGTTTGATTCAATAGGCCGTATAGTTTTTTTCCTATCACGCCCGCCAATTGGGAAAAATCGTGGAAACGAAAACTGAAGAGAGCGCGCTTCAAATTTTTCAATATGAGGAAATATCAATATCAAATATCAATCGCTTCTCTGCTTTTGTCCTTGTATCTTCGTAAATATTTACGAACATAAATTATTCACATATTCGTGAATAATTTATCTATCGATTTAAGCAATTAACCAAACGATTTTTCGGACCTTCTAATTTAGGCTCCGGCCTCAAGCCAATAGAAAAAAAAACGATAAATTTTTTCAGAAAGGTATATAAGGCCTGAAAGCCAACAACGTACTTCTTGGCAATGAATTAAAAAGGTCAGGCCCATAATTCGAATTTTGCGGTGAAGAATTCTGTACGTCGTACCATTGTGTTCCTCTTATTCAGCTGGCCTCTGGTACTTGACCCCCTTTACGTCGGCTTCGTAATTATTTTGCTAATTAATACTCGAGAAACAGCGTCATTGTTGGACAACCTTTGAGACGCGATTAAAATAGATTTTCATGCTTATCGATTATGAATTTAAAAAATCAACCGACGTGATATGAAAAAATAGTGACTGTTTCACTATTCAATAACGAAATACACTACGGAATTTCTTGAAATACAAATTTCTACATTTTCCGTCGTAAAAACATGATAAGAAATCAATTGCCTTCACTCTGGACAAGATTACATTCATGTAACTCAATCTGTCCTTCAATTTTCTTGTGTAATGTCGAGATTTCTACGCCTAGGTATGCAAAGTTGCGAAACAGCTGGCTATGAGCTTTGTTGTGTATTTAATCGATGTATACATCATTGCTACATGCACGACGAACGAATGTAAGACAACCACGTCAATTTGCCTTCGTTCAGTGGTCTCCAAAGTTCGCGGTTGGCAATTGTCGAGAAACAAATTACGAGCGATTAAAACGTAAAAAGGCCTGAGAGCAGTATCGTATGATAAAAACCACTGACCGATTTATCAGTGCGCCTCGATCGAAGCTTTCATTTTCACGGTGTGCGTGTGACAGCGCTCGGAACTACACGTCTCATTTTTTTTATTAGCGATATGACCAGTACGCTGATTAAGAAATCTCTTTCAATAACGACACCAAATTCAATCAGACGAAAAATCATACGAGTTTTGCAAAACAACATCAGTTCACATCAATGCAGTTCAAGTTATAAAAACCAGTTCAACTAACCTTTTTTGTTATACGAGGCTTTTTTTTTAACTGAGCAATAATAAACACTGCTTCAAAAGAGAACACCACTGTGTCGGGCTGAAAGAAGGTACTTTTTCGCTTTTTTTTTCGTCTACCAGATTATCCATTTAGGAATTGTAAAAAAAACACATGTTTTTAAGCATACATTGAACTTATTTCGTGTGAATTATTATTTTAAAAACTTGAAAATTAACAACGTTATCTGTATACAGGGTGTCCCTCTTATTTCTGCCACTCGAAATAACTCGGTAATTATCGACGTCACAAAAAAATGTTCCAGACAAAAGTTGTACGGTGTGAAGGAGCCGTCAAATGCGACCATTTTTTTCTTTATTTCGGTGGACGCGCTGACGCACAGTGAACCAGAATTTTTCAACCAGCTTGTGGAGCACCTCAAGCCACATAAAAAACATTAGGGGGTCAAAGTCGTTCAAGGTCATTCAAGGTCACCTATTAAAATGAAATACAAATCTAAATGTCATTCAAGAAAATTAAATACATGTTCAGAATACATACGGAAATTTATCATTCATTGAAATGAAATACAAATCTAAATATCATTCAATAGAAATCATTCAAGGTCAGTATCGACTATACAAATCTAAATAGGTGACCTTGAATGACCTTGAACGACTTTGACCCCCTAATGTTTTTTTTATGCGGCTTGAGGAGGTGCTCCACAAGATGATTGAAAAAAATGTACCATCCAATTTGAAAAAACGGAGGTGACCTTCACTGTGCGTCAGCGCCTCCATCGGAATGAAAACAAATGGTCGCATTTGATGGTGACCCTTCACACCGTACAACTTTTATCTGGAACATTTTTTTGTGACATCGATAATTACCGAGTTATTTCGGGTGGCAGAGATAAGAGGGACACCCTGTATGATAAAAAGCAAAGTCCCGATTGACTGACTGACTCATCATCGCCCAGCCTAAACCGCTAAAGGTAGAAACGTGAAATTTGGAGCGAGTGTTGATTTTATATTGGAGGCATCATTTAAACAGGGATTTTTCGAAATTCGACGCCTAAGGAGGTGAAAGAGGGTGGCAAAGTTTGTTTGGGAAATAATATTTCATGACCAAAGGTCATAGGCGGGTAAGTAGGGAAAAATCACCCCCGCATTTTCTCCAGCGAAATTTGGAGTATATTCTGAGGTATAAAAAAAAAAAAAAAAATTCTGAAAATTTCATCCCCGTCAACGCAATGGTTTTAGAAAAATTAATTTTTTTAAGAAATAAAACAACAACAAAAAATTCCGGAAACGCTTCAGTGGATCGATTCGATTTTTTTTTTGGTACTTGTTACGATCAAACGTGTTACGAAATAAAATTATAGAACATCTTGCGAAAGATTGAGGTTTAAAAAAAATAATGTTCCTTGTTTTATTTTTTTTTACTATAATCCACTTGAGGTACAGTAACGAAATTTTGTTCATATAATCTTTGGACACCTTATTAGATTATATAATTTTTTCAAGATGATCGGTTTGGTACGCCACAGTGAAAAAAAAGAAACAGACTTTAGTGATATATTTTATTTATATATCTATATAACTAAAATATATCAATAAAGGGTGTTTCTTTTTTTTTTCACTGTGGAGTACCAAGCCGATCATTTAGTCACATATCAGACTTTATTGATATATTTTAGTTATATATCTATATAACTAACAAGGGGACAGTACGGCAGTCGGATTTTTGTAATTTTTCGTACTCATGGTACGTGAAGTTCAGAGCTCGAATATTAATATCCCAAAGCAGTTCGACGCCATATTCAGAAATTTTCGAGAAAATTGACTTTGAAGTTGTCGAGCGCACTCTTATCCCACAAAGATGCAACGATATTCGAACCGGGCTCGTGGCGTACCCGGTAGCGCTCGAGTCTAGTAATCCCGGGGTCGCTGGTTCGAGTCTCACTTCGAAATTTTTTTTTTTGCATTTTTTTTAATTCGCATACCTCCGTCATTTAAATATCCTGATAAATTTTTGTTGTATATAATCACATATTATTATATATAATTAATATAATATATCTATATGTTTATATATGGACAAAATCCATATATAGTTATTTATGTACAAAATTCATTATAGTTATACATAATTATATATTTTCTCATATATGATCATATATTATTTATATATAACAATAGGTGATTATTTATAAAAAAAATAAATAAATAATCCCGGGATAAAAATCATAAAATCTATGCTAATTCACATATATGTAATTATAATTGTCAATGATAAATGCAAGTCTTATTTTTGATTATCTCTTGCTTGAAATTGCGAATAGGCGACGTAAAAATATCCAGTAATAATATTTACATAAACTCCCTTGTAGATTAATAGGAATATAAACTCCCTTGTAGATTGATAGGAAAAATTGCGAATGTAACAATGCAGCGTTTGTACAATGTGCGAGATGCCGTGAAAATTACTGTTTTCCTTGTTTTTACGATGGTTATCACTCTGGCTCGTGTAACATTACACCCGATGTATAAAACAAACGAATACAGACCGAATAATAAAGTATTCAATTCCTTACCCGACGTTTTTCATTTTCATCCTAAAAATGTTATTGGTTATAAATATTGATACTTGAAAATGTATGTTTATAATCAAGAGATAATTAAAAATATGACTTGCGTTTTTTCATTTAAAAAAAATGAAAAAAAAAAAAAAAAAAAAAAAATTTCGAAGTGAGACTCGAACCAGCGACCCCGCGATTACTAGACTCGAGCGCTACCGGGTACGCCACGAGCCCGGTTCGAATATCGTTGCATCTTTGTGGGATAAGAGTGCGCTCAAAAACTTCAAAGTCAATTTTCTCGAAAATTTCTGAATATGGCGTCGAACTGCTTTGGGATATTAATATTCGAGCTCTGAACTTCGCGTACCATGAGTACGAAAAATTACAAAAATCCGACTGCCGTACTGTCCCCTTGTAAAATATATAATAATTTATATATATATAACTCATATAATAATTATTGATATATTTGAGTTATATATCTATATAACTAAAATATATCAATAAAGTGCGTTTCTTTTTTTTCACTGTGGCGTACCAAACCGATCATTTTGAAAAAATTATATAATCTAATAAGGTGCCCAAAGATTATATGAAACAAATTTCGCTATTGTACCCCAAGTGGATTATAGTAAAAAATAATAAAACAAGGAACATGATTTTTTTTCAAACGTTATTCTTTCGCAAGATGTTCTATAATTTTATCTCATAACACGTTTGATCGGAACGAGTACCAAAAATAAAATCAAATCGATCCACTGTACCGTTTCCGGAATTTTTCTTTTTTTTTTCGATATTTAAAAAAATTCATTTCTCTAAAACCATTGCGTTGACGGGGATGAAATATTTAGAAATTTTTTTTTTTTTACACCTCAGAATATACTCCAAATTTCGCTGGAAAAAATGCGGGGGCAATTTTTCCCTATTTACCCGGCTACGGCCTTTACTTGAAAGTTGTTATTGATGATCTGTGGCACAATTAATGAAACACGTATATGGGCGTTTTTCAAAATACAACCCCTAAGGGGGTGAATGGGACTGGCAAAATTTGTACGGGAAAAAATATTTTTACGGTCAAATTTTCTTCACAAATTCGTGTTGTTCAGATAAAAGGCATGAATCTGACGTGGACCTGTGCCATTCTGAGCTTGTTCGTCTTCGCCACCGCACTTTCCGACGATCAGCTCAACAGTTTCATAAAACTAACCAAGTACGGTTACGAGGATTCGTGCACGAGGTCCGCCGAATTCGAATGGACTTTTGTCAACGAGCCATCCAACGAAACTCGTCGATTATGGGTAAGATCAGGAACATTGCAATCGAAAAGGCTTCAATTTTTTAAATTTGAATTAGACAGTCGAGCCTTTCACTGGTGAAAGTTAAAGGGATAGGCTTGTCCAGTGAAAATTTAATTTCGAAATTTCTATAAATTCCACGACATAGATTTCGAGAATTAAACAGATATGAGAGTCTGTACAATTGAGTAGTTTTTTAAATTCAATAATCGTGAATTTAGATGTAGTTTATATTTGTTCAAGACATTTAAAAAATGTACGGAAGGTTCGAGCCCAGGCTAAAGTGGCAAGAATTTGAAATTCATAAATATATGGCCTAAATGGGAAAGATTAGTCGTAAGAGGCATAATATGTCAACCAAGCCCGACATTTCCGGTTGAAAGTGTTTTTTAGTACTTCCATCTGTATTTGGCAACGTTTAAAATGTTTTCCCTCAAAACAGCCGCTGTTTTTAAGCCACTTAACTGTTTACAATATTTACACATTGGTTGCACCGTTTGGGAAAGCCGAACAAGAAAATAAGCAGAATTTCAGTCCGATCAAATTAATCGAACTACAATTATGCAGTGAATGATTATGAAATGACAAAAAAAATTCCTTACATACATACATAAATTTTCATACCCACACGAAAAATGTATAAACTTTCGTACCAATTTTTCATTCTTTTCTCGTCACATCCGGGAGAAAGCAGCGTTCCATAAGAACTCCTGCTATCGAAACTTGAATATATTATAATTCTTCAACGGATTAGTCGACCGATCCCAAATTTTGCATACAGAATTCGAACAGAGCAGCTAATAATGAATCCAATTTTTATCATCACGTAGCATTGCAGTACCACTCCATGGGACTGGAGTTTGCATCGTTGGAATGCAATGAACAATATTTCCGAATTGCTTTAATTTCTCGTGGCAGACTCGGCCTGAAAAAGTTCTTCAACCATTTTTAGAAAATGCATTTTTTGTCTAAAATATAAATCTGCAAAAAAGCGTTTGCATAATAAAAAAAAGAAAATAAAGAAGAAATTGTCATTAAAAAAATGTGTTGCTTTTCTACGATGCAAACTTCATCACCGTAGCTATATTGAAGTTTGCATCGCTGGAGTGCAACGAAAATTCTCTTTGTTTTCTTGTCTGCTTCAATTTCACCAACATCCAAAATCTTGTCTTGTAAATTTACGCTTTAGATCTCGGACAAGGATTCTGAAAATCGTTTCGGTGGATTTCGAAGCCCAAATTCGCCAAAAAAATTCGATCCAAGAAATTTTCAAACTTCAACATCACATCACCGTGCCATTCCGATACATTCACAACTACTGTCAATATTGTTAAAATTCCAATTAATATTACGATTCTTCGTGAAAAAATTGTGCTACTTCGCCTAAATTTGAGGGCCTTTTTCCCCAAAAAAAAAAAAAAAAACGATTTAGTGAATCTTATGAAAACTTCGATGTTGAAGACTAAGTGGACATACGTATGTCTGAAAGAAATCAGTATCCCCCAACATTTATCTGGCAAGAGTTCGAAGCCCTTCGATCTGCGAAATACCATAACGACCGCATGATATGCGTTTCAGGAAAATGCAACGAGCGATTACGCGCTCCACAAAGTAAAACAGGCGAACGAGACGCGTGAGAAAAAGGTCGAACCTTTGCATAGCCCCACCTTGGAGTACGCCTACAACCTTGTCATCAAACCGGGCGACGCTTTGCTTGCCACTGAAGACTTCAACGAGGTAAAACATGCTAGCGTCGTCTTAAGGCGGGATATACCATTTAGACAGGAAAAAATTAGCAATATTGAGGCATTTTTTAAACTAAGAAATAATTATTCTACAATTATCAAACTTTGGGTATACTTTAATAGTATATTTAAGTATACAAAACAATTTTTTTTTAAATTAATTCATCATCAAAATGACGAAGCTGTGGCGTAGACTTTGATTTGCAAAAAAGTTCAAACATTTTTTCAGTTAGAAAATCTATAGTTTCTATGTGACGGTAATTAAAATGAATAAAATGGAAATTTAAGAAAATGGCACGCATTTGCAAAAAAAAATCAACATTTCACGCAACATTTCTATAAAATGTGAATGAAAAAGTAGTTTTTTTTTCTTCAATTTTTCGAAAACAATTTTCGTCAAGTACCAATATTATCAATATTTCGCTTTGAAACTCTGGGAAAATATTTTACATATATAGTTCCATCGGTTGAAGAAAAAAGAAGAAATAAATTTTTTGAACGTTGTAAATGTATATCGCGTCTTAAGGGGCCAGTCCACTTTGGAGCCACGAAAAAAGGCTATTTTCGCGATCTTTTTTTGGGGATTTCATAAAAGATATGAATACAAAAGTTGTTGGGCTTGATAAATAAAGTCTTGAAAAATATTTTAAAAAAATTTGTATCCATTTTTATTTATTTTTGAGTACAAAAATTATAGTTTAACGTAACGCCTTAAAAATAAATGGGTTAGGCAGCTCCGTCACAACTCGGCAACGGCTTGTCTGAAACAAAAAAATCAAAGTCCATTAGATTCAGTATAACACCAGCTACGAAATGACCCTCGGATATAAAGTTTTATCAAAAAATAACAAAAATGGCAGATGAAAAGCGAAAAAACGCGTTTTTTCGCAGTTTTTCGCAAAAAAAGAGTAAAAATCAAAATTTTAAAACCATCGAGGGTCATCTTGTTGCGAATAATGTTTACAATATGTGGTTCAAATTTCAAGAGAATCGGTTTATAAGTTTTAGAGATACAATGGAGCTAGATTTTGAAAACGTTGTTTCGAGAAAAACACGTTTGAAGTTTATACTACGAAAAACTCTTACCTAAACTCAATCGGTAATTCCTGCACCGCACAAAATCCCTTCTGATTGCTCATCGTCGTCGATTTCTTCAAGTCTTGCTTGCTTTCGATTTTTTGAAATTTTTAAAGTGGACTGGCCCCTTAAGGCAGGATTCTACTTTGAAACCATGAAAAAAACGCTATTTTCGTGAATTTTTTCTGAGAATACTATTAAAGATATCGATATGGGGTTTAAACTGTTCAATAAATACACTCTTTAAGTACATAAATTTTTTTTTTTTAAATGTATTTTATTCATTTTTTGTACACGTAAAATATGTTTAAAGCCAACGCCTCGAAAAGCAGGTACCGTTGCCGTGGTCGTGAAATCTTCCCGACGGATGGTCTGAAACAAAAAAATCAAATAGTTTCATGTTCAGTATGTCTTCAGGAACCGACCTAACTAGAATATTTTATATACCTGCAAAATTAACAAAATGGCGGCTAAAATACGGAAAAAAATGCGTTTTTTTGGGTCTTTTTTGCAATAAAAAAATAGTTCTAATCAAAATTTTAAGTTGATTGTAGTTAGCTCGGTTGGTACACACATATAGAATATGTGTTCCAAATTTCACAAGGATCGGTTCAGTACTTTTTGAGTTATCACGACCACGGTACTTGAAAATGTCGTTTCGAGAAAAACGCGTTTAAAGTTTTGGTGATTGATAAATCGTAGAAAAAATTATCTTACCCTCAATCAGCGATGCCTAGGCCATATAATATGCCTTCGACGTGTTCCAGGCGGGTGTTTTCATCCAATTTCAAAGTTTCAAAGTTTCAAAGTAGAATCCTACCTTAAGGGCGGACACCCCTATAACTGCCTATTTTCGACCGTTTTTTTTGGAATTTTTTTTTAAAGAATGCAATAAAATACATGGTTTAAAAAACTTTTATGCTTTACTAGGTATATACTGAGGAATGTAAAAAAAATATTTGTCAAAAGATTACAAAATGGGGGCGCACGACTCGCTATAGCACTATTTGTTTTCGAACAACCCTCTACGCGGCACGCATTAGAACTGCCGTTAATTTGATCCTGAAACTAAGATTGAAATATTTTCGTTAATTATATTGGTTTTAGCAGTCAAGAACGGGGGAAAGTAAAAAATAATTTTTAAAAATAGAGCCGAGTTTGAAAAGAAGTTTTTTCGACCATAATTTTCGTATAAAAAGTGATATGTTTTTAACAATTTTCAATTAATCGAAAAGGAAGGCTCGTACTTGACTGTTAAAGCAATCTAAGAAGCTACAGTTAAAATTTCAAGTTGATTGGACGAAAATAGTTCGAGCTCTGCTGCGTGCAGGTTTGAAAAACATGGTTTTGTTTGGGTTTACAGTGTTCAAAGTTGTTTAAAGTGTTCGGGCCACGTAGGAAACAAACGCACGAGTGAATTTGCATAATCGTGAGAACCTCTTGAGTCGGAGGGTTGCGTGATCCTCGTTGGGAACTGTTTTGACTTTGGAAACTCTCCCTCAATAATAGCTCGAAAACCACTTTAAAACTGTTTTTTTTCAGCTATAAACGAATATGCACAATTTTTTTGAAGGTTCAACATTTTTTTAAAAAGTGATTCCATAAAAACGGTTTTTCGAAAATGTTACAGCGGTGTCCTTCCTTAAGGCGGGAGCCTGAATTATAAGCTCCAAAAAAGCGATCTTTTCGGGAATTTTTTTAAAAGGGAAAAAAACAAGTGAGCCCATTAAACATTGAGGTATCTTATCATGTATATTTGGAATGTGTAAAAAAAAATTTCAACATGATAATCAAGTCTTGCCACTGCATTTCCCAATCGGCGGCAAAGATGCAGCTCGTAATTCTTGACTGAACCAAATAAACCAATAAAATTTTCAATTGTCATATTTTTTTTCTTCTAGGTGAATTAAGAAAAAGCTGAAAAAATCGTGAAATTATAACTTTTTTCAGGTTTGAAAAAAAAATGTGTTTAAAAAAAACTTTAACGTGCTATAAAGATTATGTAAAAAGACTTTACAACGACTTTTTTAATTCTCTTAGAAGTGATTTTCATACTGAAGAAAAGAAACTTTGTTTTGATTCAATAGGTCGATTGATTTGTTTGCTATGACGCCCGCCAATTTGAGAAATCGTGAAAATTTAAACTGGAGAAAATGCGCTTCAAAGTATTTAATAGGAGGAAATATCAATCGCTTCTCTACTTTTCGCCTTGTGTCTTCGAAAATATTTACAATTGGCCTCTGCAACTTTGTGAATATATTCTTGGATAGTTTGTCTATCGATTTAAGGCGAATCAGTAGATCTGCCACGTGACATATGAGTGCAAGAGAGATAGCTGAAATTTTCGAACAGAGGTTTTCTCAGAGATTAATATTATTTAGGGCAAAAGGAAATCATCAAGCTCTGCGCCAGGGAATTCTCCAGAGCCTTATGCTTTGTTTTTCCTAAAAAAATTTAATCATCTGTGAGAAAATTGGGCTGGAAAATTCGTGAGGTTATGTTGACCTTGAACATGCCCTTAAGGAGGTTCGAGCGTTAGCCACAATCCAAGGTTAAATTTAATTAAAAATACATGTTATTGTTTGCACTATACTGAGTCTTTACAAATTTTTTGAACTTCTTTCACCCCCAAACACCAGAGATAAAAAATAGTTCAATGTATGTAATTTAACGTGCGGTTAGATGGGCAAGACTTTCACACTAAAGGTTATGTAATTTTTATTGTTATTTAGCACCAAGATAAACCATTTTTAACAACGGATTAACGGCGGGGTAAAGTTAATTCGGCGAAAAAAAGGCATGTTTTTAAGATTTTTTTTTGGCGTAACGAATAGTGTTCGTTTATTGAAAAATGTACATATAATAAAGTAACATTTGAACAACATTCTCCTAAATTTGCATTGCAAAATATTCAAAATTGAGCGAGTGAAAATTAAACCCCGGAGGCGCCTCGAAAAAAAGTTGGTTTGCGGTGTGCACCATAACTCGCAACAGAATCATTTGAAACAAAAAAATCAAAATGCATTTGTCAAAGGAGATATTTCTCGAGGTAATGACGAGAGGATTTTTTTTCTTTCGATTTTTCGATTTTTCGTAGCACTTGGGAGCCAAAAACCCGATTTTCGCTAAAAAAAATCGGCTAATTTGTTGTTGAAAAATTAGTAATTATTTTAAAAAAAACAAAAAAGCTCTCGACAATACCTGGTGAATTATGTGAAGAAGTACTGTGCAAAATTTCAAAGCGATTGATCCAGTAGATTTTGAGTTATCGTGCACACGGACTTCAAATGTGACAAGTCTCAGAAAAGCGGTTTGAAAAACGCAGAAGAGAAGAGAACGGCATGAAGCAATAAACGCTCAAACACTCATAACTTCGTCAATTTTACTCCGTTCGACTTGAAATTTTAACACAATATTCTTGATATATTAGGCATTCATTTAAAATTTTTTAGAAAAATAAAAAAAAATGTTAATACTTTACCCCGCCCTTAAGGGGTAAGGCCACTGTAACGGCCCAAAAAAAAGGTTTTTTCACTAATTTTTTGCTCCCGAAATTGAAGGTATTTGAAAAAAAACTTTTAATGGTGTTATCGGGCATACATTAAACTTTATTATAAAAATTTTTTACAGTAAAAAAAAACAAAATGGCGGTTCCACAGCTATCTTCCCGGGACATGTTTTGCTTCCAGGGCTCCGCGGCACGCAGCACCACTGGTGCACTTTTGAATCTAGAACAAAAAAAAAAACCATTAATCTAGAGGGCTATAGCTAGAGAATGTCGATCGGATTTTAAAAAGTATCAATTTTTGTGGATTTGGCGTGCGTTTGAAAAAAAAAAATTGATTTTTGACGAAAAAAACGGCAAGTTTTTTGTTAATAAAAAATCAATAAATAAAGTTCTTGAAAATTCCGATCGACATTCTCAAGATAATGTAAATGTTCACATCTGGTTAAAATTTCAAGTAAAAAAAATGAAAATTGTTCGAGTTATGCTGCGTGCCATTTTGAAAAACCATGTTTCGAGAAAAACGCGTTTAAAGTTTTGCGAATAGTTTTTTATTGGAAAAAATTAAAAAAAGAAGTTAAAAGGATTTAAACTATTTTTAAACTAGAGGGTTTAAACTATTTTTTAAGCCAATAAAAAAAAATCGATTTTTCAAAAAATTTACAGTGGCCTTACCCCTTAATGCAAACTGAACAGTTGTGAACATTTAGAAAAAAAAATCCTCATCTTGCCCATCGTAAACCATGGGCCAATAATCTCGTGACGTAAATATGAATAGGCATAATTATGAATTACTCAAAATTTCATTGTGAATTGTATAAAACATTCGTTGCCGTAGTTTTTTTTCACAATAATCATCGATAATGTTATGCTTTTTTCAAGTTGGTAGTAACGCAAAAATTTTCCTACTTTACGTAATAAAACTGTTAAAATGCATAATTTCGCCCTTTAATTATATATTTTAAAAAATTAGCATATATAGAACAAATCTGTACCTCGTATGCATTTTTTTGAGGTTCATTGAAAAAGAAAAATGAATAAACCGTCATTTGACTCACCTGAATCGCTTCAACCTCCTTAAGCAATAAAAAAAAAGAAGATTTTTCGGACCTTCTAATTCAAGCCTTAACATTTTTGTTTTATAAACGTTTTTCCTTTGCAATCTTCAATCAATTTTTCCTCCTCAGCTCGTGTCTTTCTCCGGTGAAGCTGAGCTTTCTCGACTCACCGGATACTACGTGACCGGAAGCGAAAAACATTTCAGACAAGGTGAAACGACCGAAATCAATAAAATATCGACAGATTTACTCTTACGAAAAATGTAACAATGTTTTAATGTTAAAACAAACAACAGACGCGGAACGTCAGTTGGCACGCTATGGAAATGCGAAGGATAAACTTTCTACTTGGACAGCATGGCATCGAACGATGTCACCAATGGCAGCAAACTTTTCCCACAGCCTGCAGCTGGTTGAAAAAGCTGCAAGAGCAAACGGTACGTACGAAAGTGACTTTCTTTTTCACGAGGTCGTAGTTTGCATCGTTGGAGCGCAACGAAGATAAATATTCCTGAATTCCTTTGATTTATTTTGGCAGATTTGTCTTACAAAAGTTCTTCAACCGTTCTTAAAGATATTTATTTAGTGATCTAGATCATAAATCTGCAAAAAAATCTATAATAATAAAAAAATGGAAAATAAAATATAAAAAAAACTTTCGTTGGGTTCCAACGATGCAAACTTCGACATCGTTCTTTTTCGCGCATGTGCGTGCATCCAAGTACAATAGTTGTGCGGAAAATCAGTCGCGCGGAATTTTTCTCTCGACATATTTCGCAACAGCGAATACGACGTCTCCACGTCGGGAAAATTGCTCAAGCGTGCAATGGACGACGCAGCTTGAATAAAAATGACCATTGTTACATCGGGAGAATCAAAACTCGAGATGAGATTATAATCCCTGGATTGATTCAATGTCCAGGCTCCGACGTCCAAAGGTTTCGTTGTACATATGTACAAATTAATTGGCAATTGTGACAAGGAACGGTAATTCTTTAGATAAGTGACTTTTCCGAAAAATTGTTGGTTCCAAACAAACCCAATATAGGCGTCGAAATGTTTTAAAAATGCCCTATTTTATCACGTGTTTCCGCGAAATTTAAAACCCCGTAACTTTTACTCGTACTTTAGCCCAAACAAGCCTAATATAGGCGTCGAAATGTTCAAAAATGCCCTATTTTATCACGTGTTTCCGCAAACTTCAAAACCCCATAACTTTTATCCATACTTTAACGCAAACAACTCCAAACAAACCCAATATAGGCGTCGAAATGTTCAAAAATGCTCTATTTTATCACGAGCTTCCGCGAAATTCAAAACCCCATAACTTTTACCCATACTTTAAACCAAACGAACTCAATATAGGCGTCGAAGTGTTCAAAAATGCTATTTCATCACGTGCTTCCGCGAACTTCAGAATCCCATAACTTTTACCCATACTTCAATCCAAACAAACCGAATATAGGCGTCGAAATATTCAAAAATGACCTATTTTATCACGTGTTTCCGCGAACTTCAAAACCCCATAACTTTTACCCATACTTCAGTCCAAACAAAGCCAACATAGTCGTCGAAATGTTCAAAAATGCCCTATTTTATCACGTGTGTCCGCGAACCTCAAAGCCCCATAACTTTAAACCAAACAAACGCAATAAAGGCGTCGAAATGTTCAAAAATGCCCTATTTCATCACGTGTTTCCGCGAACTTCAAAACCCCATAACTTTTACCCATACTTCAATCCAAACAAACCCAATATAGGCGTCGAAATGTTCAAAAATGCCCTATTTTATCACGTGTGTCCGCGAACTTCAAAACCCCATAACCATAAACCAAACTAACCCAATAAAGGCGTCGAAATGTTCAAAAATGCCCTATTTCATCACGTGTTTCCGCAAACTTCAAAACCCCATAACTTTTACCCATACTTTAATCCAAACAAACTCAATATAGGCGTCGAAATGTTTAAAAATGTCCTATTTCATCACGTGTTTCCGCGAACTTCAAAACCCCATAACTTTTTATGGGGCGGGGGGGGGGGGGGGGAATTTCAGCTTCCCTTGACTGAATATCATCATTCATAACCCAATCAATGAGAAACTAGCAACGACGAAAAATGTTGATTCATTTTTTGGAAAAGTCACTTATCTAAAGAATTACCCAAAAACACTTATAAAGAAGTAAAAAAAATATGTTGATAAAATGAACCGATTTGAAAAATTCTAATAAGTCCTTCGAATTTTCATTGCAAGTGAAATTGACCGATGCGACTATTGCTCTTCTAGGCAAAAGTAGTATCCGCGAATATTGGGAAATGCTGAGTGGCTACGAAAATGGCTACGATCGCGCCAAACACGAATGGAACAAAATATCGACGGTCCATAATAAGATTTTGGGCTTTGTGAAAAAGCGGTTGAGGCTCAAGTACGGTGATCAAATCGAAAACAATACACTTTCCGCTCATCTCCTAGGTAAAAATCCAAAATTATGATATCGTGTACAAAATTATCGTATCGTGTAAATTCGAAGGTTGAGTTTCTTTTTTTATTGTATGCAGGTTCACTTCGGGGCTACGACTGGACAAATTTAGTTCTGGCCGTTGCACCGTACAGCGACGTGACGTACAGTATTGCAAAAAAAATGTGGGAAAAGGTGAGTTTTCGCATCGAATGTCGAGCTACTAATTACAAGCACTGATAATTTAATTATATCAGGATAATGATGATAATTGATGTATTACAGAAAATAGTTGGCGAGAATCTGTACAAAGAGGCCTCGAGACTCGGCCATATTTTGCTCAAGCACGTGCCACAAGCGAACTTCTGGAAGGAAAGCAACTTTCGGGGCCAATGCCCTTCGCATTTGATCGACCTCTGCAAAGAGGGCGAAATGCGGTTCGTACCTGGAATTGTTCTTTCCTCAATAAGATTAACGAAACAGTCGAGATATCGTTTATATCTTTTCTCGAAAATTGATTGAGCGCTGATGCAAAAATGTGATTATTCGTTTGTAGAATATCAACCTGTTCCGAGGCATCGATCGCAAATTTTATCTCAGCTCATAAAAACGTCGCTAAGATTCTTGCCACTCAAATGTCCCACGGCGCCGAGCCGATTCTCAATGCCGCCAACAGATTTTCAGGTTTGTAACTATCATTTTGGAATGTGTAAGCACAGGTTACCCTTGTAATTAGGAAAACAAAATCACAAATACTTCATGAAAAGAGCATTTGAGGAGAGAGCATTCAAAAAAATTGCGTTCTGAATAGCATCAAAGCAAATTTCATTTCGAATAGCAAGCAAATCACGTTTTAACTGGTATTAAAAAATAGCAAGAAAATAGCATTTTGGATAGAAAGAAAATTGCAAAAAATAGATTTTGAATAGAAAGAAAATTGCAAAAAATAGATTTTGAATAGAAAGAAAATAGCATTTTGAATAGCATTAAAAAATAGCGTTTTAAATAGCAAGCAAATCACATTGTGTATAGCAAGAGAATAGCAAGAAAATAGTATTAAAGAAAATAGCATTTTAAAAAGCGTTTTAAAAGATAGCATTTCGAATAGCATTAAGGCTTTAGGCCACAGTAACGGGTATTAAATCATGTGCGAATTTAACCATTTTTTTCGTATGGAAAAGTGATTCATAAAATTAGTGTGACTCATAAAATTAATTACACATCTATTTAGTATGAATATCAAGCTGTTAGAAAAAATATATATATATATATTTTTTTCTTTTCGATGTACAGAATGGCCGACTACTAATATTTTGTTTTGTTATCGTTTTTTTAGGCGCTCCGCAGCGTAACATTAAGCATCCACAATTTTTTACCTAGAACAAAAAACAAAAATTCTCGTCAATCTACATTCGAATACCTACAGAAGTACGTACGGAATTTAAAAAATATTGCTTTATTCAAAAGTTGTAGGTATTTGAACTTAAGAAATGAATTTTCAGTGGAAAATTTCGTTATAACTGCTCATAAACTGCTCATAAAATGAAAAGTTTTCGATTAATCAGAAATTCCGAACGTACTTCTCTGCGAAATGCAATTAGGAACGTAACTTTTGAATTTGAAGTAAAACGAGTGAGAATTGTTGAAGTTATTTGTCACGCCAATTGGAAAAAAGCTGCTTCGAAAAGTTTCGAGAAGTCGGCCATTTTTTACACATTTATTTATAGTTTACTAATTACTAATTACACATCTATTTATAGATGCGTAATTAATTTTATGAGAGAATCACTTTTACGTGCGAAAAAAACTTGTTAAATTCGAGCGTGATTTTATACCCGTTACTGTGGCCTGAGGCCTCAATGAAAATACCAAGAAAATAGAATTCCAAATAGCATTTTTAATCGTATTATAGCAAATAGTAGGCTAGTAGGAAGCAAATCACATTTTTAATAGCAAGAAAATAGAATTTTAAATAGCAAGAAAATAGCACTTTGAATAGAAATAAAATAGAATTGAAAATAGCATGAAAATACAATTTTGAATAGCACGAAAATAGAAGTTTATAAAGCCTTTTAAAAGATAGTCTTTCGAATAGCATTGAATCAAATAGCAATAAAATAATAAGAAAATGACATTTCAAATAGCGTTAAAAAGATAGCAAGAAAATAGCATTCTAAAATACAAATTTTATTCATATACAATAATCAAAGCCGTAAATTCATATACAATAATCAAAGCCGAATAAATACAATAATCAAAGCCGAATAAATAAAATATTTGTATAATGTATATATCCTTCAAATGCACTGATTCGCGTATCTCAACGCGTTCTGTGCGTTAAGCAGGAAAATCAGTCGAACGGAAAAACCCACGCAAATTGAGAATTAATCATACACTTTTATTGACTCACGTTTCAAAGCTGCCAGAAGAGTAGGTTTAAAAAAATGTATTCTTCTTCCGACAGCTCTGGAAGAGGGCGTGGCTGAATTTTTTGGCATTCTGTCTGTGAGTCACGCTTGGTTCAGTACCCGCAGTTTGATCGACAATACTACGGATTTCGACCAAGTACAAATTGTCTCGTTGATGATAACTGCCTTGGATGTTTTACCGCGTATGGCCTATTACCTCGCCGCTGATGCTTGGAGAATTGACGCAACGACGAACAGAACGTTCCACGAAAGTAATCTCACATCCACTTGGTGGAAGTATCGGTAAATCGATTGTTTTCTTTTTTACTTAAAAAAATGTTTATCACAAAGATGCTCAGAAGCAGCTGTTCGGGTGAAAGAGAATACGAATTAATTTATAAACCCAATATGTTCAATCATACTGAACTAAATACAATTCTAAAGAGAAGAACAAAGACATTGCATAAGTTTAAGGCCATATATCACATGCTGTGTAATTTCTGATTGCACGAGATCGATAATATTTTGAGCTACTTGGTCATATTTTCATAAAGTCAATTGAAACAATGCTCAAAATGTGTTTTTCTCACTGTCAAGAGTCTAACGGTCTTGAAATGTGCATGTATTCGGTGCATCAGTTAGTAGTTCAAAATTCATTCTATGCTAACTAAAATCTGTAGTTTTTTTCAACATTTGGGAAAATGTCGACCGTCAGGCTCTGCAACAATATCGCACGTACACGATAAATTTCATCTTAAGGTAGTCTTATCGCCAGGCTTCAATCCATAAGATGTTCATAATTTTTTTTTTTGAGCTTCACTAAATGTATTAATAATCGTCTCTGTAAAATTTCAGGCTCGCTTATCGACCTAATTACAGAGAAAAGAAATATTGAAATCGCGTATTTTTGTGACGGAATTCCGAGACGACATACAAAAACCCAATTTCCGGTCGCTACAAAAGTGTATGTAATAGTGGGAATCCGTCAGATTCTTAAAAATAATCAGATTTACATACATAACACTTGTAGTAATCCAGTGCTTTCAGAACAAAATTACGCTTATTGACCTAATTTTTATATAATATCAAGTTTAATTTGACCTTCCGGTATTGGATTTATTACCACTTGCTACGATAAAGAGACGCGACAGCAAGGCAACAGCTGACTGTAGTCCTAACCCCATCTCACTCATTCGAATTTCCACACATATTTCATTTTTAACCGACATATTTCGCCGACACAAATTTTCCACGCTTTTTACCAGTCGTGGCCCGTCTACAATGCTTTATATTTCCCGCACCTGACATTGTTTTGACAGATCGACGTTGAAAAGCATGGAGGTTAAACTCGCCTGGTTGAGTAAAAAGAGACGGAGATAGAACCAATGTTGCCAAATATCAAACCTAGAAATACTGCGCGAATCGTTGGAATAACTATTTCTTCATTTTTCTAATTAAATGTGAACATTCATTAAGGGGGGATTGCCTTTTTTTTCGCAAAATTTACCGCTTTTTGGGAATTTTTTTGTGAGGAAAGTATACAACGGAAAACTTGTGAAACTTGGCATATAGTTTTATTGATCTGTTTACTACATACAAAAAAATGTTTAAACAATTTCATCAAAAAATCCGCCTCCCACCCCCCTCGACGCGCGATGGTCCTTTTTTGATGGTGTGCACGATTACAGCCTTCACGTTCATCCTGCAACAAAAACCCAAAAAGCATTTTACTTTAGACACATATAGCTATCGTTCGATGAAGGGAAAAAAAAATTGACGATTTCGTGACGTTTTTAACTTGAAGTATCGATTTTTCGAAAAAAATTGATCGATTTTTTGTTATAAATAAAAAACTATTGAACGTATTGCTTTTTTGCTTCGTCAAACGATAAAAGGATGTCAGCTGAGCATTCTGTCCAAATTTGAAGGCAATCGGTTGAATAGTTTTTGAGAAATCGTGCACACCATCAAAAAAGGACCATCGCGCGTCGAGGGGGGTGGGAGGCGGATTTTTTGATGAAATTGTTTAAAAAATTTTTTGTATGTAGTAAACAGATCAATAAAACTATATGCCAAGTTTCACAAGTTTGCCGTTGTATACTTTCTTCACAAAAAAATTCCCAAAAAGCGGTAAATTTTGCGAAAAAAAAGACAATCCCCCCTTAAACAGTTCACACGTGGAAAATTTAGTTATTACAAACTTTTTTTTTCCATATGTTGAAAATATAAATTGTACAAGTCTCATGTATGACCAGTGGTATGACTAGTGTGAAGCGATAGGACTACCTTAATTGATTGTATCGTTTCATCGAAATTGAGTTCGATATTTATAAGTGATGATAGATGGTCGTGTGGTGGTCTTAACAAAGGACACCAAGGATTCATTTTTTATGGTTGTTTCTTTAAATCATGTGATGTTTTCTGAAAGATTGGAAAATCTTTGTTGACGCAACGTAAAATATTTCGAAAAAAGAAGATATATAGAGGACTCACAGTAGACTTTATCGTGTTTCTCAAGCATGGAGTACGAGGGCATCAATACCAGCGTGTCGGATCTTCCAACGTTTCTCGACGACGAATACATTACCAACAACAGACCTTACCTATCGTAAGCTCATTCTTCTTTCTGAAATTCCCTCCTTTATCTTCGTATCTAATATATACACAGGGTGTCCGGTTATGAATGGATAATCCTGCAACTGTCGATAGATCAGATCATGTCCTACTATATGCTGGAATTTCAGTTTAGTAAAAGTTCCACGGTTTTCGAAATAAAAATCATCTTCTTTTGGTTTTTCGCATGCCATTTCTACAAATGATAACTTTTTTTTAACCGGTTTAAAAAAAAATACTCTTGGTTATTAGTTTTATGTAGAAAAGTCTTCTTTTTAATCTTAAATGTTAAGGAAACTTTATGAAAAAAGACCTAATGCAGAATTTTCATACAAACCAATTCACACATCTGACTTTGATATCCTGCGGTGTAAAAAAAAATGTACTTCGCATATCGTGCCAATTACTTTAAAAAGTTGCTTAGTTATTGTCGATTTTTGACATTTGTAGAAATGACACGCGAAAAACCAAAAGCAGATGATTTATTTTCAAAAAATAACATATAGCACAAAATCTCGAAATCCGTGGGACTTTTACTAAACTGAAATTCCAGCATTTAGCATGATTTGACCTATCGACAGTTGTAGGATTATCCATTCATAACAGGACACCCTATATATATATATATATATATATATATATATATATATATATATTAGACTGATTCACAAAAAAAATTTCCTTCTGGATTCTCGTGCTATTGTTGGGCACTGATAAAACAAAATTTCTCTAAAAAGATGGGCGCCGTCACTCAATTTTTAGAGGTGGCTATCTCGACTTTTTTGTATTTGAATTTTTTTAACAAACGTATTGCATTTAAGCATAGTCATGGCTTCGGATTACGGATAAAAATCACATCCAGCAGCTTTTTCGTAACAAAAATAAACTCTAACAATTTGAAAAGGGTGCGATATTCACAATTCAAATCCAGGTAGATCAATAACGGCGTCTATACTACTCTCGTTACTCATGTAGATTTATTTATACGCATTAACATTTCGCACTTTTTACGAAAAATTAAATTATAAGCTTTTATTCATAAATCGTATATTTACATTTTCAAAATGCTACGCTTATATTATCTTCAAACTCATTTACATTTCTTCCCAGCCATTCTCAAGTTCGTTAACATTTTGGGCAGAACGAAAATGTGCAACGTTGAACAGTTTGTCCAAATCTCTCTTAAATTTACGCTCCTTCGATATTTGTGACGGCAAATTCTTTTTAACTCGATTTTTTAAAAGTTGTTTCCAGACTAGATGGAGTTTTATTGATTTCAAGATTGCATTATTCAGTCGACGCGTTGGAATTTCAGCACATTTCCATTGTTCGAAAATTTTTTTCATCGTTTCGTGTGCACTTCGTCGTATGGTCAGTTTTTCTCTGTTATGTTTGTAAAAGAACAAACTCGAAACTTTTCCGATTTTTATCCGTAATCCGAAGCCATGACTATGCGTAAATGCAATACGTTCGTTAAAAAAAATTCAAATACAAAAAAGTCGAGATAGCCACCTCTAAAAATTCAGTGACCGCGCCCATTTTTTTAGAGAAATTTTCTTTTGTTAGTGCCCAACAATAGCACGAGAATCCAGAAGGAAAAAAAATAATTTTTTTTTTTGAATCAGTCTAATATATATATATATATATATATATACACACACACACACACACACACACACACACACACACACACACCCACACACACACACACACACACATATATATGGGTCATTCCATGTCAAATCGACAAATTTTTTACCTGACCCCCTTTGATTTCGCTGAAAATTTTCTATCTTTTTCTACCCCCCGAAAGTTATTTTTCAGAATTTTTTCAAATTTTTTTTCCCGACTCAAAAAAAGTTATGAATTTAAAAAAAAAACCGCTCTTTTATTTTTAAATTGCCAGAACTTTTTCAAAAATTGACCGTTTGGGAACTTTTTTTTTTCAAAATTTTTGTTTTTAAATGTAGTTTTCGAAAAAAAATATGAAAACATTTTCAGAATCCCAGATATATGAAATATTTTAGTTTTTTTGAAAAAACCGTAATTTTCTCAAAGTCCGACCGTTTTTTTTTTGTTTTTTTTTTGCTCTAAAAATACTTCAACTAATTCTGCAATGATCCCCGTTAATCAAAAGATGTGACGACAATCGCTTCTAATTTTTTTTCTTGACTATAAAAAAAATTTTGTTGAATTTTTGCTGCTTTTATATAACTTTGTTATGAAATTTTTTTTATTTCCTCGTGAAACCTCAAAAGTTGAAAAATAAAATTTTATTGGAGAATTTCAAGTGATTATCGTGCAAGAAATTGTTATTTTTTTTCAAAAAAGTAAAAAAAAGGACTTTTCATACTCTTAAATAAATTCACCGTCTCTTAACATCTTTAAATAAATTAAAAACATTTTTTTGTATGTGTTCAAATTATATTATCTTTTATTTAACTTTCATCAGAAGTATTGTCAACAGAGGGCTGAAGCATTTTTTTATAACATGAACTACACATTCGCTCATCAGTCGACAAATTGTATCGAATTGCTAAATGCTCCGGTAAATTTCGCAGGGATATTTTTTTTCTATGCTTCTCCAAATTAAATGGATTGCAACATCGATCAAAAAACTTCGGCATTGTAATCACTCGTTAACAAAATATAAATTAACAGCACTTTATGATAAATAATAGGTACTTTATTTAGCAATAGTAAGTCTACGTGACACGATGAACACAACGACAATGTAATTATTCTGAAAACATAACCTCCATATTATTTAAATGAAATGTAGATGATATCTTTTTTACCGACAATCGATAGCTCTTAAATTATCACATTGTATCAACTGGAGGTAACTTTTAAACCCATTGTATTTTTGAAGTTGTCATATTTCAGTACCAAAAAAAAACGTCCATAAGAGTAAAAAAATAACGTCAATGAGAGAAAAAAATTATTTTTTTTTTAAAATAACAATTTCTTGGACGATAATCACTTGAAATTCTCCAATAAAATTTTATTTTTCAACTTTTGAGGTTTCACGAGGAAATAAAAAAAATTTCATAACAAAGTTATATAAAATCAGCAAAAATTCAACAAAAATTTTTTTATAATCAAGAAAAAAAATTAGAAGCGATTGTCGTCACATCTTTTGATTAACGGGGATCATTGCAGAATTAGTTGAAGTATTTTTAGAGCAAAAAAAAAACAAAAAAAAAACGGTCGGACTTTGAGAAAATTACGGTTTTTTCAAAAAAACTAAAATATTTCATATATCTGGGATTCTGAAAATTTTTTCATATTTTTTTTCGAAAACTACATTTCAAAACAAAAATTTTGAAAAAAAAAGTTCCCAAACGGTCAATTTTTGAAAAAGTTCTGGCAATTTAAAAATAAAAGAGCGGTTTTTTTCAAAAATTCATAACTTTTTTTGAGTCGGGAAAAAAAATTTGAAAAAATTCTGAAAAATAACTTTCGGGGGGTAGAAAAAGATAGAAAATTTTCAGCGAAATCAAAGGGGGTCAGGTAAAAAATTTGTCGATTTGACATGGAATGACCCATATATACATACACACACACATTAGGGTGGCCCAAATTTGAGCTCTATTTTTTTCCCGTTTTCTCACCATCCAATTATCTTCTTGGGAGAAAAGAAAAAATTGTCGCGAAATCTGCGAGCGGTCAAATAATATTTAGAAATCGCTCAAGCCTCCCAAAAATGCAAGTTTTCATTTAAAAATACAATTTTTTTTTTCGTTCATTTCTCACCTATGAATTCTACGCTTTATAATGTTTAAATTAAGCTCGCAAAAGCTCTAGCCGGCCAATGAATATTTAGTGGTCGCTCAAGAGCTTCGAAATTTCCAATAATCGCGAATTTTTTTGTCTTCTCACTTATAAATTTAACACTTTGCAAAATTATCAAAACAATTAGTCTTTTTTTTTTCTTTAAAATCAGATTTTTCAAATTGACCTGACACTTATAACCCGATAAAACGGGGGCCCTATAATTTTCTTTACGGACAAGAGCGTTAAAGAATTATTTTATGAGAACAAAGATTATAATTCTTGGGTTAGTAGTTTGAGGTTACTTTAACAAATCTGTGTCTAAAGAAAAACGATTGATTGTTTTGTAAATTTTACAAAGCGCCAAATTTATGAGTGAGATGAATTTAAAAAATTGGCGACGATTGGAAATTTCGAAGCTTTTGAGCGACCACTAAATATTCCCTGACCGGCTGGGGATTTTGCGAGGTTAATTAAAAAAATTTAAAGCGTAAAATTCATGGACGAGAAGTAAACAAACAAAAATCGATTTTTTAATGAAAATTTGAATTTTTGGGAGGCTTGAGCGACCTCTAAATATTTTTTGACCGCTCGCAGATTTCGTGGCAATTTTTTTTTCTCATTAGAGAAGATAATTGGATGGTGAGAAAAAGAGGAAAAAATAGAGCTCAAATTTGGGCCACTCTAATATACATGTGTGTAAATTAGTAATAATTGAGTACAATAATCAAACAAATAAGCGTATGAAAAAATGATTGCAGGAAATTTTTGGGCGCAATATTGGGTTTTCAAATTTACGAATACGTTATGGAATCGACCGAAGTGAGGTACGAGACGATTCAATCGACATCGGGAAATCTCCACTTGGCGTGAGTATAAAACACATTGAAAAATCCTCCACCACCGCCCGTGAAAAAATGGACATATATAAACATATATAATTATTTATACTCATATATAACATTATATACAATTATATACGCCTTAAGGGGTAAGGCCACTGTAACGGCCCAAAAAAAAAGTTTTTTCACTAATTTTTTGCTCCCGAAATGGAAGGTATTTGAAAAAAAACTTTTAATGGTGTTATCGGGCATACATTAAACTTTATTATAAAATTTTTTTACAGTAAAAAAAACAAAATGGCGGTTCCACAGCTATCTTCCCGGGACATGTTTTGCTTCCAGGGCTCCGCGGCACGCAGCACCACTGGTGCACTTTTGAATCTAGAACAAAAAAAAAACCATCAATCTAGAGGGCTATAGCTAGAGAATGTCGATCGGATTTTAAAAAGTATCAATTTTTGTGGATTTGGCGTGCGTTTGAAAAAAAAAATTGATTTTTGACGAAAAAAACGGCAAGTTTTTTGTTAATAAAAAATCAATAAATAAAGTTCTTGAAAATTCCGATCGACATTCTCAAGATAATGTAAATGTTCACATCTGGTTAAAATTTCAAGTAAAAAAAATGAAAATTGTTCGAGTTATGCTGCGTGCCATTTTGAAAAACCATGTTTCGAGAAAAACGCGTTTAAAGTTTTGCGAATAGTTTTTTATTGGAAAAAATTTTAAAAAGAAGTTACACAGGACCTTTTTTTTCTTATTCTAGAGGGTTTAAACTATTTTTTAAGCCAATAAAAAAAAATCGATTTTTCAAAAAATTTACAGTGGCCTTACCCCTTAACATGACATCATGAATGATCATAATATGTCGATATATTACTATGTATAGTATTTATTTTTCCTAGATGTGGACCATATATGCCCATATATGATCATGTATGGGGCCGTCCATATATTACGTCATCGATTTTTGCTGATTTTCGACCCTCCCCCCCCCCCCTACAATCATCCTATCGTCATTTCCTAATGACCCCCCCCCCTCTCGCAAAATTGACGTCATTACCAGTTTGGCAAAATTAAAACATTTGCGGATTTGAGAAAAATTGGGTAACATTAAAACATTTTGTCATAGAATCGTCTTTTATTATTTTGTACTTTGGCAATATTTATTAATATAATAATATTATTCTTCCCTATTCTTTAGTTTTCTTTGGATAGCTCCCACATTTTGTTATAGAATCATCTTTTATTATTTTGTACTTTGGCAATTTTCATTAATATAATAATATTATTCTTCCCTATTCTTTAGTTTTCTTTGGATAGCTCCCACGGAGTTTTCACCCGTTCTTGCAAATCCTGGATCACGGGTAATATCTCCGTATCCTCCCCATATTCATTTTGAATATGGGGGGGTCATTCACAATGACCCCCCCCCCTCTCGCAAAATTGACGTCATTACCAGTTTGGCAAAATTAAAACATTTGCGGATTTGAGAAAAATTGGGTAACATTAAAACATTTTGTCATAGAATCGTCTTTTATTATTTTGTACTTTGGCAATATTTATTAATATAATAATATTATTTTTCCCTATTCTTTAGTTTTCTTTGGATAGCTCCCACATTTTGTTATAGAATCATCTTTTATTATTTTGTACTTTGGCAATTTTCATTAATATAATAATATTATTCTTCCCTATTCTTTAGTTTTCTTTGGATAGCTCCCACGGAGTTTTCACCCGTTCTTGCAAATCCTGGATCACGGGTAATATCTCCGTATCCTCCCCATATTCATTTTGGCTCGATCGAACTATTTTCATAGGTACGCTGTTATTTGAAGTTCTCGAATATAATGTAGACAGACCTTATGTAATAAATAAATAAATAATGAGTTCAATAATTAATACCATTAGGTACTTGCAAAATATTTGTCATCACTCATGCGGGGAAACCACTCTAGTTGTACAATATATTAGGTGTACAAATAAGTTTTAGGACAGTTTTCAAAAAATTCAAGATTTATTAAAAAAGAAGTAAAACACAGTTATTCATCGAAGTAATCTCCATCGCACTGAATGACCTTCAGCCATCTCTCAGGTAACTCGCGGATGCCTTTCGCAAAGAAACTTTCGTCTTGCGAGGTGAGAAATTTAGCGACCCATTTTTCCACTTCTTCAAATGTTTTGAATCGCTCGTCAGACAAATCGTTCTGCATTTTCTGGAATAAATGATAATCGGATGGGGCTAAGTCTGGTGAATACGCCGGGTGTGGTACAGCTTCCCATCCAAGCGCTAGTAACGTATCCTTGACCGGTTTACCCACATGAGGCCGCGCGTTGTCATGGAGCAGTTTTACTGGACGTTTTCCTTTACCAGAAAATGGACGTTTCTCCTCAATTTCTTGATTCACTTGCATCAATTGATGACAATAGCGATCGGTAGTAACTGTTTGACCAGGTTTGAGAAGTTCATAATACAGTACGCTTTTCATATCCCACCATATGCACAGCATGACTTTGTTACAATGAACATTGCGCTTTGGCGTGGACGTTGTCGGCTCGCCGGGGTCAACCCAATAATATTTGCGTTTCGGATTATCACAATAAATCCACTTTTCATCGCCGGTCACAATTTTCCACAAGAAAGACTTTCTATGTTGCTTGTTGTAAAGACTCACACAAATGTTAAGACGGCTGTTTTTATTTTCTTGAGTCAGAAAGTGTGGTACCCACTTTGTTCCTTTTCGAATCTTACCCATTGCTTTTAAACGATAAGAAACAGTTTGTTGAGTTACTCCAAGCTGTTCCGAAAGTTGTTTCTCCGTCTGACAATAGTTTTCATCCAGCAACGCTTGCAGTTCCTGATCGTCCACCTTTACAGGAGGCCCCGTGCGTTCACGGTTACTAACGTCGAAATCACCTTCTTTGAATCGCTTATACCAATACTCACATGTACTTTTAGATACAATGTTGTCTCCAAGAACAGAACATATCGATTCACACGCTTTCCTAACACTTTTTCCTTGATGGAATTCATAACGAATGCAGTGTCTAATAAATAGCTTATCGGTCTGCATGTTTAATTTACAGAATTTATAGGTTATGTTTACGACTCCTTTACGTTTCGATACTACATATCAAGCGCCATCTATTATAAGTGAGCGGGACCTTTGAATTAATTTAGAATAGCTGTTATGATACAAAATCGAAGTGTCCTAAAACTTATTTGTACACCTAATACTATTGTACATTTTGAAGTAACTGGTATCACAAGAATGACGTCAATTTCGAAACGCCCCCTCATCCATCATTTACCGTCATCCGCAGACGAACTTCCCCCCCCCCCCAAATTTAGAATGACGTAATATATGGACGGCCCCTATGTTCAAAAGTTGGTACTCTGAACTCGTATATGAACATATGGTTGTATATATGAACTCATATATGATACAACATGTACATAAGCGTATATAAGTGTATATGAGACCATGTATATGAACCTATATATGATGTACAAACCATCTTGGTGTCATATATAATCTTATATGTAATCGTAATTATCCGCAACAACCATATTTGAACATATATAATAGCGAAAACATATAAGACCATCGATATTGTTCCATATATGAGGCATTCTTTATCAACTAGGCCACTCTTTTCAACCTCTCCAATTTTTTTTTTTCAAAATCTGCCAGTTTGAAAAATATTAGTCAATAGAAACGTCCGTGATTTTTTAAAGATTTTTTTAGGCGTCCGTTCAGGATTCGCGATTTTTCATTACGAACCCTGTATCCGAAAAAATATTCATCAAACAAAAAAAAATATAAGAATAAAAACTTTTTATTTTTTCCGTTTTATCGAAAAAAATCAAAATCATAATTTTTCAGCATTGAAAAAATTGAAATATGGCAAAAAAGATGAGAATAACATTTTTTTAAACCTAATAACACACTTTCGATTTCGGTACAAATTTTACAGGATGTCTGTCATTGGGTAAAGATTCTGTGAAAAAATTTCATAATGGTACCTGGCAATGGTTAGGATGAAAAAAAATAAAAACCCTACGAAATCTCATAACCGCAGATGTGCGATTATGAAAACCCCGCGTGATCTCATATAAAGAAATAAAAACCTTGCGAAATCTCACAACCGCATATATGCGGTTATGAGATTTCGCAGGGTTTGTATTGTTTTCATCCCAACCATTGCAGCTACCATTCTGAAATTTTTTTCACCCAATGACAGTTATCCCGTAAAATTCGTACCGAAATCTAAAGTGTGTTATTAGGTTTGAAAAAATGTTATTCCCATTTTTTTTGCCAAATTTCAATTTTCTCAATGCAGAAAAATTATGATTTTGATTTTTTTTCGATAAAGCGGAAAAAACAAAAAGTTTTTATTCTCGTGTTTTTTTTTGTTTCATAAATATTTTTTTGGATAGTGTTCGTAATGAAAAATTGAAAAACCTGACCGGAAGACTAAAAAAATCTGAAAAACATCACAGACGTTCCTTTTGCCTAATATGTCAAACTGGCAGATTCTGAACAAAATTTGAGAGGATAAAAAAAATGTGGCCCAGTTGATGAAGAATGCCTCATATAATACCACTACAGACTATTTCGATATCATATAGGATCTTGTATACTGCGTGTCATTTTTCATATAATACTGTCTTTAAGCAGCAAAATCAGCATGTGAAGCTGATAATATTTTATTGTTTTATTATAAACGTACTAAAATGGTGATTTAAATAATTGTTAATATATATATATACAAATCATAAATATTTTTTTTCGGTATTATTTATTTACCAGCATAATATCACAAATAGGTCAACACATATTGTACTTCTTCATGTAATCATATTTTAAACTTGTCCGGGGAAAAAAGTTCATATCTGAATATATCTGAGAATGTATGATCATATGAGAGATCCATTTTGATAATTTTGAGCGCAGACCCGTCCATATCGCAGCAGGTCTGACCAGATCCAATCCCCAGGCAAGATCTGATCTTGTTGGGCCAGATCTGATTTTATTGGGCCAGATCTGATCATGTCAGGCATATATAATCTTATTGGACCAGTAGACCTGGATATCTATGAATATAGACCTGCCCATATGATAGAATCATAGTTTATCTGAACCATCGGACCAGGTATGACTCCGAATATATCAGAGCAAATATTACCCTGTTGAGACAGATCAAATCTTGTTGGTGCAGTCATGAAGATATTAAAATGTTTACATATATAGAGCGGGGTTATTAACACGTCATCACTTGACGTGTTTATAATTAATAACATTATAGTAACTCACATGATCACATATAATACAGTAAGGTGAGGTGCCATATCTGATCGGATATCGTCTCATATCCTCATATACCATTTCATATATTCAGATGTTTTCATGTGTAAACAACTGAACTGCATATACGACAAGATATGAGTGCATAAGACTTCGTATATTTTCCAGGTTTGGTATCGTATCTGATGGGATAAAATTTTATGTGAACGTGCCTGCTCATATATCACATCATATATGTTCAGATATGGTTTCACGCTGCCAACTCGCCTTGGTAACTGACCAGATAAAAACATATATGAGATCTATATAGCGGAGTCTGGTACCGTATTTGATCGGATATGATCTTATACGAACAGATACGTTCACATATCACATAAAGTATGTTCAGATACGAATTTACGGTACCAACTCGCCTTGGTACTCAGCCAGATATAAACAGATATGAGTTCATATATGGTCAGGCCAGATACTGTATTTGATCAGATATGATCTTCTATATGGATATGTGATGTGGAATATGATCAGACCTAATCATATATGATACTGTAAAATGTCAGATATAAATATATCTGATACATATATGACAATATCTGAAACATACATGACAATATCTGAAACATATATGAACATATCCACTCAGACATGAACTTTTTTTCGTGGGGTATTATAAAAAAAATATTTGTACATTTGTATCTGTACACCAGGGAAAAAATGGACATATATAAACATAAATAATCATGTATGATCTTGTCATAAATGATCATGAACGAAATTTGTCTCTATATAATCGTGTAAAGTAATATATAGCCATATATGATTACACGTGATATGATCATACATGATTATTTGTGTGTATATATGTCTATTTTTCCCCGAATCTTTGCAGTCCGGAAGTCTCGACCGTTCGTATCGTTGCAGAAAAATGATACGTCAAGATTTCGCCGACAATTGGACGGCAGTGATGAAGAAATCTTTGAGTCTCGAGGAAGTCAACGCTGACACGCTCTTGTCGTATTTTTCCACGTTGATCGATTACATCGACGAGCAGGAGGAAACGAACGAGAGTTTTCCAGTGGCCGACGAGCAGGAAAAAGAGTTGAACATTGTCGCTGATAAATACCGAAGTTTGTTCAACGCACCGCCGACAACTGCGCAAGCGACAACAGTCACGATGACGAGTACGACATCAAGACCGACCAAGCCAAAATCGGCGGAGAAACTTCCAACGAGAAACGATCATCGAGTGGAACCGGCAAAGTCACGGGTGACCGAGGACAAGGCGAAGGATTCGACGAGTTCGAGAGACCCCGAAATTCCACCGGCCAACGAGACCAAGGAAATGCCGATTGCAACGGACACCGTGCTGTCGGAGGAGGCCGAAAGTAACGACGAGAAACCGAAACCAAACACCAGCAAAGCCGTTTGGGCTGTCGCTGCTGTTCTGGTAGCTACTATTACCATTTGCATAATTGCCATTTTCGGCCGAAGAAGATGCAGAAAGGTGCCAAAGAATAGAAGATACGTGTAGGGACGAGACAAAAAGTTCGTTTCTTTTTTCGCTCTCGATAATCGACGATGTCGCCAGAAATCGAGTTTCTGGCATTGTCGCTGGAAAGTTAGCCGATTACTCGGCGTACGGTTCTTTGTTCACGTGCTATTGAATTTAGGGTCACTAATGGGAAAAATGGACTCGATACCAAACGATTTTGCGACACTGTCTCCGTGATAACTCTTCGCACATTGCATATTTTTTTAGTTTCTTTTTCGCCGATGCCTTTCTCATGCCCAAGCTGCATCAGAACCATTCAGTTTCCACCATAGATTCGCGTCCAAACGCAATGGGAATCTTGCTTTGCAAAAAGGCCTAATTCGGTTGTTCATCGAATGAAAAATGAAAGCAATGATCACAAGCATTGCCACCGATGACGTGATTGTTTAGTATGTCCATTCCGTCATTCAGTTGACGGTGGGCTGGATACGTAGGATTATGAAAAGGACCTTCGACAAACAAAAAGTGCCGCGACGAAATATTTCGTTCCGAGTAATACGTTGATCGGCGTGTTACGGTCTTCCGGGTCGATGATAATTGCGGACGGATGAAGAATTCCCACAAACATCACGTGACTTGATTACGTCAAAGCTGTGATTGACTTGGGCTGATCAGAAGCTGAATGTTCTTTTTGTTTCCGGCGAACGGGGCCGGGTTGGAATTCCGAGCTTTGAATGCTCCGAGGGTTTAAAATTCTGAATTTTGATAAATAAAAAAATCTTGAAATAATTCGTCGATTTATTGAAAATTTTGAAACTTTTGAAACTTCCATAGACGAATTATTTTGACGGTGTTCAGATTTTCGGAGTTTTGGTTCTTCGTGTAAAATTCTTTCGGAGTTTTGATCTTTCGGGGTAGTATATTTTCGGAGTTTTGAACGTTCTGATCATTCAAAGTTCGGAATTTCGACCCGGCCCCGTTCAGATTTTCGGAGTTTTCGTCTTTCGGGTAAAATTCTTTCGGAGTTTTGATCTTTCGGGGTAGTATTCCGGGGTATTTTCTGGATAGTACAACCCTCATCGAATTTCTCAAAGTTGGTAGCAATAGTTCGAAGATTCTGCAGGCCAGGCTCGTTGAAAAATACTCCACCATTGAGCCCTAATATACCTTTGGATGGTCGGAAAAGAAGACTTTGTTGGGATTTTTGTTTTTGATAATCGTTATCGAATAATCGAAAAGAGGTCTAGAGGATTTATACGACACATCTGTAGATACGTAAATCAACTTTTTATTTTCCTACAAATACAAAATGGCGACCCAGTGGCCGGTTGAGAGAGAACGCCTTTTTTGTGGTCCTTCGCGGGCGGACTTGTTGGAGATGCACATGAGCAACTATTGTTGATTTTAAAATTTTTCTCTAATTCTATTTTACTCGGGTAGACTACGAAAAAAAAAATCGTAATCTACGCGAATAAAATAGAATTTAAAAACATAAATAGAAAAAAAAGTTGCTCAAGTGAAATGAAAAATCATGTAGATTACGATTTTTTTCGTGATCCAAATGAGTAAAGTAGAATTTTAAAAAATAAAAATAAAATAGTTGCTCATGTGCGTCTCCAACGAGCCCGTCCGTGCAGAATCTAAACAAAGCGTTTGTTTTTCGTATGAGCAACTATTTTTAATTTAAAAAAAATTTAATTCCATTTTACTCGTGTAGACTACGAAAAAACAATTCGTAATCTACATGAATAAAATAGAATTTAAAAAATAAATAGAAAACAATCATGTAGATTACGATTTTGTTTTTCGTAATTTAAATAAGTAAAATAAGTAAAAAAATAAAAATAAAATAGTTGCTTATGTGCGTCTCCGACGAGCCTGCCCGTGAAGGATCTAAACAAAGCATTTGTTTTTCGTAATCTACATGAGTTTTCCTAGCGAAGTACACAAGATTACCGCGAAATATTGATTGTTGCTAAATTGCCATCTTTTTGTAAAAAAAAAAACGTCGCATTTTCGACTAAAACAAGGACCTCCATCTGTTTTGTAAAAACCGTAACTGTTGGAAGATCGTTCAAATCGTGTGTACTTCGTTAGAAAAACCGTCTAAGAAGGTACAGTCGAAGTTTGAAGTCAATCAGTTGAAAATTGTAGGAGCTACGAGTCCGCCCGATTTTGAAAACGCGTTTTCAAGGAAAACGAAGGTTAAAATTTTCATACAATTTTTCTTCGGACCATATAATTTTTTGGATATTTATACATCATTCAATCCAATAAAAAAGAACTGCACATTTTTTTTCAGAGATATATAGGACCTTGAACTGCCCCGAAGTTGTAGAATATTTACGATTCACCAAATCGTTCATGATAAAAAGTATCCAGTCTGTAGAATTGCCGAAATTTTCACTAAAGAGTATATTCAACATTTCGACGAATTCATGGACGATGTTTTTACAAGTGGCATGAACTATATCGCTAATTCCAATCGGCCTATTATTGTTGATTATCAGATTAACAAAATGCAATGGAACATTCACCTTCCGAGTCAACATATTCCATAACTTAAATTACGTGATCTTCGTGGGAGTTTCTCGTCACCAGTTCCATTCGCATAAACTGGAAGCTTATCGAATCGAAAAAGGCCAATAACGCGGCTCGCACTTGAGAGAGAGTTTTGAAGTAAAAGCTTTCGAAAAGTGCATACTTTTTCGACATTACCGGCCAGTAAGTCCTTAATTGTCCTTTATATAAAATGTACATAGCGTGCTTATTTCGTTGTTTTTTTTTTCCGGGTAGCAGATAGTTTGGAAGTTGACAGTATTTTAAAAACGGTTGAACGCCGTTCCAATCCAATAAACGTCATATTTATGCAAGCAATATCTATATTGCGGTTGACAATGAAGAGATTGTCTTCGTTGATGCGAACAGTTTAAGAAGTCTACCGACAGAGCACAAAAATGAGAAAAGACGATAGATTTAATAGCGGTATTTAATTTATCGAATCGATAGTCATTTAATGAGCTTTTCGCGGTTTAATAATATAACTAATTCATTAATGTTGAGCAGAGATGGGACTAGAAAAAAGTATTTCTGGATTATTATTCTGAAGGTTTGGGGATATTACGATATCTGTGGCCCCTCATTGTGACCACGCAGCCTTCGTACTTGACTCAAAATAAGACTTTTCAAAAGTTGTGAAAATCGTAATTCGGCCCTTAAGGCGGTGAAACAGGGGTTTCAAAGTTTGTATGAGACAACACTTTTGTTGTCAGATTTGCTTGAAACTTAGCATAAATATTCTACAATACAAATAATTGAACACGTGTTTCAGGATTTCCTTAAATTCGACCCTTAAGAGGGTTAAACGGGGGTGTTAAAGTTTGTATGACAAAACATTTTTTTGTCAGATTTACTTGGAACTTCGCATAAATACACTTAAATACAAATAATTGAATACGTATTTCAGCATTTCCTAAAATTCGACCCTTAAGAGGGTTAAACGGGGGTGTTAAAGTTTGTATGACAACATATTTTTTCGTCAGATTTACTTGAAACTTCGCATAAATACACTTAAATACAAATAATTGAACACGTGTTTCAGCATTTCCTAAATTTCGACCCTTAAGAGGGTTACACGGGGGTGTTAAAGTTTGTATGACACAACATATTTTTTGTCAGATTTACTTGAAACTTCGCATAAATACACTTTAATACAAATAATTGAACACGTGTTTCAGCATTTCCTAAAATTCGACCGTTAAGAGGGTTAAACGGGGGTGTTAAAGTTTGTATGACATAACATATTTTTTTTGTCAGATTTACTTGAAACTTCGCATAAATACACTTAAATACAAATAATTAAACACGCATTTCAGCTATTTCCAAAATTCAACCTTTAAGGGGGTTAAACGGGAGGGTTAACGTTTGCATGAGAAAACATATTTTTGGACCACATTTACTTGAAACTTACCAAATTTATTTTATATATAACACCGTATGTTTTTCTCGGTGCGTGTAGACAGTCAAGCAGTATTTTAAACCCCTTAACTGTGTTTGTTTGGGTTGGCATAAATACGCCAAAGAAGCCCAAATAAATACATGTTTAATCATTTGTATTGGAGTTTATTTATAATTTACCAAAAAATTTGTAGTCTCGTATAAACTTCAAAAACCTTCGTTTCACCCCCTTAAGGATCGAATTTCGATTGTTACCACTCTTGAAAAAAGTCTTATTTTGGATCAAATACGAAGACTATACTGCCCACGGTTTAGTTACAATTGAACATTTCACGGAACGGATTCGGAGTATTTGTGAATTACGTACGATTACGTTTTACTCCGCAAGTCATTATCGAAACGTTAACTGTCGTCAGTTATTTCCGCCACTGGTTGTTCTTTCTTCAATTGTCTATTTCGTGCAATGTGACGGAGAAATAATTGCATGATGCAGCATGGAAGGATCGTGCGCTGTCACAAACGTCAATGGTCACTTTTTCAATAACAATTAACAATCGAGAAAATGAATAAAAAATGTATGAGGTCGCCCATTTCTGCCAACTTCGTCGCGCTAACCCCCGAAGTAGTTCCTTCTATCGATTTAAAAGCACAAATTAGATTACGTTAAGTAGCCTGCACAGCTGATATCGGAAGTTAAGTTCGGTGGATTTTTTGGCAAATTATAGATAAATACACGATTTTGAACTGACAAGATCAAGAATATTCAATAATCAAATTGCCATCTATGACAAAATATACGTAATTTTTTTTTACAAACGCAAGATTGTTGTAATTTTGTAAATGACACTATCTATAGAGAATCATCGAATCTAACTTTCGAATAAGACTGCAAAGCCTGCGCATCTTTAGTACGTATTATTAAGTACATAGAATGTAAGAACCATGAGATTGAAATTTGCATAGTTGGAATACAATGAAAATGAATACTTGAGAATTTATATTCATTTCTATCGGCATATTTCACCTAAAAAAATCCCGCAATTATTTTCTGTAACGTTCATTCAGAGATCCACAAATTAAATATGCAAAAAATAATTTGGCATAAAAACGAGAATGAGGAAATTGAGAGATCAAAAAAAAAAAACTTTCGTTGCATTCCAACGATGCAAACTTCAACAGCGTTAAAAATCGACTAGATCGTTTTTCATTTATCTCTTGTCGATTTATTCGTAATACCTTTTTTTTCTCAAACGGAACAGATATTCCACGATGTTTTTTTTTTTGTTTTCCTTTGAATTGCCCATATTTCCGTTTTATCACGGTCATTTTCCACAGCAGTACGAAGACAAATTTATCTATTTGTAAATACTGTTCTGTTACTGGCGAAAAATCGTCTGGGGAGAAAGGAAAATAAGTAAATAGAAATGGGTATATTTTTCTACGAGCAGAGAAAAAAAAACAGAAATCGCACAAGGATTTATATTTTTCTAAGAGTATTTATTTTGTATTCTGCGTGTGTGGGATTTGAAGGGAGGGCGAATACCAAGAGAGCAATAAAAAAATCTGGTTGAGGCACGAATGCAAAAAAAAACAGTTGTCCGAATTTAATTTACGTCTGAAAATCCCACCGAGGAAGAAAAATCCTCCCGGAGTGTCTCTGCGAGCTTGGTTCCCGTGACTATTTTGACGATGTTAACGTCGTCGAAGGCACTCCACGATATACGGGATCAATGAGAACGGAAGAGAAAACAAGGTTAGAGAGTATTTTTGCATGTGAGCTTGATGGAAGACTGCATATTTCGACGTTCGTTCGAGAACGAAAGGCAAATCAAATATCTCACCGTGTTGAGCTACAGGGAAACTGCAACCGGAAAATCAATATAAGCCCATCGGAGTAAGGTCTCCCTCTTTCTGTCTCACTCACTCTCTCTCTCTCTTCCTCCATCTATCTCTGTCTAGCCTAGTTGCCAACTGGGACAACTGCAGTGAACGCCTCGAAAAGTGCACGAAAATATTTTCCAACTGCTAGAGATTTATTAACAATTCATTCCTTATACGCTCAACGGCTTAGTCCAATTCGATACGACCTTGCAAAATATGACTCTCCCCTGCAAAATAAAAACTTCCTTTTGGAAGTTTTTTATTTTGGAATTTTAAACTTCCTTTTGGAATTTTAAACATCCTTATGGAATTTTAAGCTTCTTTTTGGAAGTTTTTGTAATTTTAAACTTCCAATTTAAACTTCCAATTTAAACTTCCAATAATTTGAACTTTAAACTTCAAATAAAATAAATTTGAAATTTAAACTTCAAACTAAAGGAAATTTGAAATTTAAACTTCAAACTAAAGGAAATTTAAAAAAATTATGAATGGAGGAAGTTTAGGAAAAGGTTTAAACTAAAAATAAAGGAAATTCAAACTTCCAATAATTTTGGAATTTTAAACTTTCTTTCGGAAGTATTTAAAACTTTAAAAACTTCCAAAAGAAGTTCTTACGCGAAACTCTATCCGTTCTGTGAAGCATGCACTCCGTACAGCATAAAAATGCACTTGATTCATATGTCAAGATGAGAGAGTGATTCTTATTCAGACTTGTCACCCGGATGAGGAAATTCAGTTTGTCTTCAACTCCATTCCATTTCGTAGATTCAGTCTTGTCATTCTTATAGGATCACGAGAGATGTGAAAAAAAACTGGTCAGTGGGTCTAGTTCAATCTTTTAGTTTCTTAAGGGGTCTTCTCACTTTAGACTCTAAAAAAGGCTATTTTCGTGATTTTTTTGATAGCTTTATATTATAGATATTGATATAAAAGTTGTTACACTTAATAAATACACTACATACAAAGATACATATCGAAATACATTTAAAAAAAAATTTATTCAAGTCACTATTTATAGACGATAATGGTAGTTAAAAAATATCCTAAAAAAATGTAGGTCTGCGCTGTTGATGAAATCTCGGAGATGGATCATCCGAAACAAAATAATCAAACAGTTTTAGATTAAGTATGTTAATGGCCAACACGCATATCATACGATTTTTTACATCTGCAAAAATAACCAAATGGCGAACATTTTCCGAAAAAAAACGTGTGTTTTTTACCGTTCTTGGCAAAAAAAAATATTAAGTATCAAAATTTAAAAAATCCTTGATTTGCGCTATTTCTATAGTTGTAAAGATAATGTTGTTAAAATTTCATAAGATTCGGTTCAGTAGTTTCGAAAATTTTATCAACGAGCCGTCGAAAAATGTTGTTTCGAGAAAAACGCGTTTAAAATTTGATGTATTTCGAAAGTGTATTTATTAAGTGTAACAACGTTTATATCAATATCCACAATTTAAACCTATCAAAAAAATTCATGAAAATAGCCCTTTTTAGCGTCTGAAGTGAAAGACCCCTTCACGGGGTCTCTCACTTTAGCTTCCTCTCTGGAAGCCCAATTTGGAGGGTCAGAATGATGAATTGTTTTCTAGCAACACATTGGTTCGAATAAATTAATTTCTTCCCAGCATATTGTACACATGTTTGTGGTTACAATGTAATTTTTTCGAAAGAAAATCTTTCACAGTGTTCGTGGTGCTGCAGTTGGCGTTGCAGTCCTCCAGCGGCGAGGCTCGAAACGGCGATATCTCTACCAGGCTCAAATGTAATTTAAAACCAAAACAAAAAATGTTTTCTTCAAATATATCCAACCGGCTATGGGTTCGTGATCCACTTTTGGAAATTTCGAGAGATACGAAAAATGACAGCTTCTCCAAAGGAAACCTCATTTTTCTCTTGAAAAACAGCATGCCGAAGTCATTGTTATTAACAAACGGTTCATCCAATTAAAAAAATGCGATCGTGAACCGAAAATGATTACTGTTTGAACGCCAATTCGAGTGCAAATTGTGCAAATTTGTGCAAATTCGAGTCAATAGTGTGAAAGTTACTTAAGGGGGGATTGTCTTTTTTTTCGCAAAATTTACCGCTTTTTGGGAATTTTTTTGTGAAGAAAGTATACAACGGAAAACTTGTGAAACTTGGCATATAGTTTTATTGATCTGTTTACTACATACAAAAAATTTTTTAAACAATTTCATCAAAAAATCCGCCTCCCACCCCCCTCGACGCGCGATGGTCCTTTTTTGATGGTGTGCACGATTACAGCCTTCACGTTCATCCTGCAACAAAAACCCAAAAAGCATTTTACTTTAGACACATATAGCTATCGTTCGATGAAGGGGAAAAAAAAAATTGACGATTTGGTGACGTTTTGAACTTGAAGTATCGATTTTTCGAAAAAAATTGATCGATTTTTTGTTATAAATAAAAAACTATTAAACGTATTGCTTTTTTGCTTCATCAAACGATAAAAGGATGTCAGCTGAGCATTCTGTCCAAATTTGAAGGCAATCGGTTGAATAGTTTTTGAGAAATCGTGCACACCATCAAAAAAGGACCATCGCGCGTCGAGGGGGGGTGGGAGGCGGATTTTTTGATGAAATTGTTTAAAAAATTTTTTGTATGTAGTAAACAGATCAATAAAACTATATGCCAAGTTTCACAAGTTTTCCGTTGTATACTTTCTTCACAAAAAAATTCCCAAAAAGCGGTAAATTTTGCGAAAAAAAAGACAATCTCCCCTTAAGATATCAATCACGCCATGTCAAAATATGTAGTTTTGATATAATCGCGTTCAAACCCGATGCACACTGTTCCACCGAAAAAGGTGTAACTTCGTCAATTTTTAGAATTTCAGGGTCCGGTTGGTCTGGAAATATTTTTCAAAGTTCACACTATAACAATATGCAAAAGAAAAATGATTTTCGAAGTTTCCAGAGAGGGATACCCTTAACCTGAATATTGCTAATACATTTTAAAAAAGGACCATGATGCTTTTATTTTGACCGCCGGTAGGCCCTTTGAGAGTTGCCTCGACAAGGATGCTTCGATGCATTTCACAATGAAGAATGGAAAATAAATGAACGTAGGTTAGCACGTAAAAACTTCAAGAGCAAATGACCCTCGGAGACCTTCGTATCGAATCGCTGAAAATCAATACGTGCTTCCCGCTTGGCTTCTCCCTGAAACTAAAGTCCCTATGCCACCCTCCATAAATGTATGCACACAGGGGGGCGGCGAGAGAAAGTCGATCTCCGAGAGCTTCCAATATGCCAGGCAAACGTATGTGCGGTTTCGGAACAAATGAAAACACGTCGAGCCGGGTCAATCGTATCGCTTGAACTCCAGCGAGTTCGGAGAGGCACAGAAATTGCGCGAAAAGGGCTCCAGCTCTAATGCATCATCCCCTTGAACGTTGGGAGCTGTTCGGGACGACGAGAATGATGTCAGGAAACCATTTTACCGACTGAGCCAGCAATAGCCTCGAACACTGCGAAAGAGGAAGCATTTTTTCACGCCCTTGCTAATCTCCTTCACTCCCGAGATTCTATACATAGGACGAGCACGCAGCTTTAATCGGTCGAGGCTGTGGAACCTCGGGCTTTGATTCGCGGTGCAGAACGCTGCAGCTATTTTTTTTTTACTTCATCTCGACAGGAAACCCAAATTTTTGTACAACGAATAGCAAAAAATGTTTGGTATTCGTGATGTGAAGTATTTTTGAAAAAGACCTTTTTCACGATTTTCTCCAACATTAAGGGGAGCGAAACATTTAAAAAAAATCGATTTTTTTGCCTTTTTCGACAGTTTATGCTTTCAAGAATATCGTTATCATTTATATCATTTATATCAGTATCATTTTATCTTGCAAATATCGATAGTTGAATCTTTAAACGAGTTTTTCTCGAAATGAGATTTTTCAAATTTGCTGACATTGTAACTCAAAGAGCAATGAGTACTCTTGAATATATTTACTCTACAATGACGTAGGATATTTTTGACTGGATGAACATTGACAATTTGACATTGAAAAAAAACGACCCTTTTATAGGCAAGAAAACAGACTTTTTTTCATAACTACGCCATTTTGTTAGATTTTGATATTTTTCGAAAATCCTACGTCATTGTACAGGAAATACCTTTCAGTTTGACGACATTTTTCCTTTTTCGGTTTCAGCTACTCAATCGGCCGGAATCATGTCAGCAGTGGAGGAGCTTTTTTTGGCGCCTCCGAAGACAACGCATAAGTCGCTTGGATCTCAATATTTTTCTATGAAACAATTATGTAACATAGGTCAAATATAGCCAAATATATTCATAATTTTTTGAAAAAGTTAATTGTGTACTTTTCATCCAAAAAATTCCCGGAAATCACCAAAATTTTCAGCGTTCACACTGGTATAGCCCCTTAAGAAATGGTCTGTTGTATGCAACGAGCAAGTATGGGGGACGTTATTTATTCCCGATGCGAAACATTTAAAAAGAACACACCCCTTTACGTTTCTCCCCAGCTTTGAACGTCTCTCGAGCGTACCGAAAAAACCGAAACAATCGAAGTACACTCGGCGTACGAGGTTCTAGAGTTTATTGGGGAGAGAATTTACCCAAGGGAATACATCTATCTAGAGGCCCAAAAAATGGCCAAATTCCGATTTTTTTATCTGGGTAAGATTGGTGAAAAAGTAACGCATTTTTTACAGTAGTTAATTACACAAAATTTAGATGATATTAAGGTGACTAAATAATCTGGACGACACAAAGGTACATACATCGAAAGCCTTTCAAACAATCTAAAAAAAATACAGAAAAATGACAAAAAACTTGGCCGTCAGCAGATGATGATATTTTTTTCGCGACGTTTGGCGGTGGACACTCTCCAGCTTAAACAGTCCATCCGAAATCTAAAAACCAAACGGATTATTCAAGTTGACAATAAATACTAGTCGTTGACGATCGTGGATTTTTGAAATTACTTTTTTAAACAACGTGGCGACGAATTGTAACTCGCGCATACAACATTTATGAAAAGAGTTGTAATTTTTACGTAACTATTAAAAAATGAAGATCCCTTTTGAAAAAGTGAGATCGTCAACGACCTTTATATGTTTCTGATCGTATGTCCTGTAAATTTGGAAACAATCCATCAAGTGGTTCTCGAGATATCATGTCCACTGATTTTGAAAACAGTGTTTCGACAAAAACGCGTTAAAAGTTTGAAGTATGGCGCTGCTGTTTTCGATGCTGAAATTTTCAAAGAATATAGAAAAATGATACTATCGAATAAATATATTTTTGGAAAATGCAATTTTTTGACCCACCTTGGTACATGTAGCCCGTTAACGCGAGGAATTTATACAGTTATTTGTCGATTTTTAGACCTTTCGCAGAAGAATTTATTCCAAAGTGACAAATTCACCAAACATCTTTTCCTACTCCAAAGCTGTTGATTGAGTTACAAGGCGAAAAATCAATGCAAATATCTTCGCCTAATTCGTCATTTTCCTCTTCGTATTAAATTTATAAACAAATAAATTTTCCGTCTTTTTTCATGAAAATAATAATTTATTTACTTCAAAACAAGGTATATTTTAATCGGGAAAGTAATCTCCGTTTGCTTCCAAACATTTCTGCCAGCTGTCAGGCAGATGGCAAATTCCAATGACGTTAAAAACATCGTGGTTTTGAGTTCAATAAAGTCAGTAATGGAATTTTTGACTTCATCGAACGTTTTGTAGTGGCTATCAGCCAATTGATGTTGGAGCGATCGGAACAAGTGAAAATACGGTGGATCCAAGTCTGGTGCATACGCCGGGTGTGGCAAAACTTGCCACCCCAACGAATGTAGAGCATCTCTGGTCCCTTTTGCCATGTGTGGTCTGGCATTGTCATGCAGCAATATGACCGGCCTTGGTCGTTTGCCTGTGTAAGGCCTTGACGAATCTTGCCGAGCTTTTTTAAACGACTGGAAATGTCTCGTTGGGTAACTCCCAATGTAGTAGCAAGCTCCAATTGCGTTTGGCAAGGATCCTCGACCAGCAACTGCTCCAAATTCTTATCTTAACATTTTTTTAGTCGTCCTGCTCTTTCGCCATTCTTGAGGTCAAAACTTCCTCTCCGGAATCTTTAAAACCTCTCCTCCATGGTACTGATGGATACGACGTCTTTCCCCAATACCCAAATCCAAACAAACCCGAACGCGTTTTTTCTTGAAATGTCGTTTTTCAAAACGGTGTACACTCTCAAAGGAAGAGTTTTGAAGCTATAGTCTCAAATTTTGACACAACATTCTTCACGCCATTCTTTATCTTGCTGTGGAAGCGTTTTTTAAATCTCCATATTTTTTTTAATGAAAAACTGTCGAAAAAATAGGCTTAATTCGATAATTTTTTTCAAACCGCCGCCATTTTGTTAATTTCGATTTAAAACAATTTCCATAGCAAGATAACGGCTTTTGTACTGATTAATAATCGTTTTACAAATTTTGTTTTAGATGATATTTACGGCCACAACCGTGTACACCGTAAGGACTCTTTTTTTTCGAAGACATTTTCAACCGTTACAAAAAATACAAAAAATAAAAATAAACGCTGAAAAAATTGTTTTCTGTTCTTCATGTGTGCTTCAGTTTGACATATAAAAAATCAAACTGATTAGCGTCTTTTAACCATCGAAAAAAAAATCGCGAAAATCAGCTATTTTTCGAGCGAAAGCAACGTTTTTTTTCGGGAATTTTTTTAGAAGGGAAGAAAACAAGTTAGCTCAGTAAACATTGAGGTATCTTTTCATGTATATTTGAAATACATGAAAAACAATTTTTAACATGAAAGAATAAATGATTGCAGATTTATCAGCCTATTCCTTGTGGGCTTGCCACTGCAGTCCCCAATCGGCGGGAAAGATGCAGCTCGTAATTCTTGACTGAACGAAATCAATAAAATTTTCAATTGCCATATATTTTTCTTCTGAGTGATTTAAGAAAAAGCTGAAAAAATCGTGAAATTATGTCTTTTCTCACGTTTGAAAAAGAATGTGTTAAAAAAACATTTTAACGTGCTATAAAAATAATTTAAAGATATTTTTTCAACGTATTTTTTATTCACTTTGGAGAGATTTTCATAGTGAAGCAAATAAACTCCGGTTTGTTTCAATGGGTCGTTAAGTTTTTTTGTTATCACACCCGCCAATTTGGAAAAAGCGTGAAAATGAGAACTGGAGAAAACGCGCTTGAAAGCTTCCAATAGAAGTAAATATCAATATCAAATGTCAATAGCTTCTTTGCTTTTGGCTCTCTATCTTCGAAAATATCTACTATTGGCTTCTGTAACTTTGTGAATATATTCTTGGATAGTTTATCCATCGATTTAAACAACAAAAAAAACGATTTTTCGTACCTTCCAATTCAGGCTCCCACCTTAATTAAATGAGTCCGCAATTATGGCAAAAAGTTATTTAAAAATTCGTCAAAAGAGTGAACGTTTGCAAACACGGACGAGGCGGTCATTTATGGGATATTGTGTTCCACACATAACCTCCATGTTTGTACCTCATATTAAAATACAAATATCCGTACTTTTCAAGTAAATAATACGTTTTATTAATAAATCAAAACGCCAGGTGATTTTGAGACAAGACACCTCGACATTGCTAATTTCATCATTATCGAGATCTCTACCTGAATATCCAACTTCCCGTGGCTCTGCAGCAACGAAGCCGTGCCTACACCAGGAAAGCCACCATTCCAAGCCTTCCGTAACACAAAATGTGTCATCCCTTTAAGGCGTTACCCCCACTTGTAGCGCAAAAAAGGCCTTTTTCATTAATTTTTTTAAAGAAAACTACAAAACTTTTTTAATCGATCAATATAACATCTTAAAGAACACATCTTGAAGAACTTTCAGTATTTTTTTTATTGAAAAATATTACATTGTTGAGTGGCAAATGGCCGTCAATGAAATAATGTTTTTATATACACGGTTTGCGGTGACCAACATTGCGGCGAAGTGGATCATCTGAAAAAAAAATACGGATGGATTTAGTCAAATATAAGTATACACTAGTCTTTAATCGAAGGATTTAAAAAAATATTCATTTTTCACAAAATGGCGGACAGTCAAAGTTAATGGTTCGATTTTAACGAAAAAAACGGCCGTTTTTTGGCTATAAAACGGCCATTTTTTTTCGAAAAAAAAAAAATCGAACGATTAAAGACTACATTTTTATGTATTAAATAAGCCTGCAAAACTTGAAGAAGATTGGTTCATAGTGTTCGAGTAATCTTGGTCACCGACTTCAGAAATGCCATTTTGAGAAAAACGCGTTTAAAGTTTCAATTTCCGGTCGTTTACACAACGGATTCTTCTCTTTCGACGCTCATATCTCAGTCAATTTTGTTCGAATCGACTTGAAATTTTCAGGACATATTCTCAGATACTTATACTTCAAAAAAATGCAATAAAAAAAATCGTTTTTTTCAAAATCGCAAGTGGGAGTGGGAACCCCTTCGCAAGTGGGGGGGGGAACCCCTTAAGGGCAGGGTAGGGGTGTCAGCGTGAAAAAAACACTTTTTGCCAATTTTTTTCATCGATATGGATAGAGTAAATTTATTGAAACCTTTTGTACATTGTTAAGTGTCATTTTAAGAACAGTCCGTGAAATTTGTACGCGAAAATATCCATAAACAAGCCGGTGTCGCATTTTTCTCGAAACCACTTTTTCAAAGTCCGTGTTCACTGCCATTTGAAAACTACATGACCGATTTATTTCAAACATGAAACACACTTTCTACATATATAGTACCTCCCCCCAACGGTTAGTTTGAGTTTTTTTTTACATTGAGGGGGTTTTCCACCCCCAAAATGGCGAAATTTTTCGTGAAAAATAGCACTTTTCACTTTACATGACGATCAAAAATTTAGAAATGAAAAAAAAAAATTATCAAAGACCGTTGGGGAGAGGATTTGATGATACTTTGACTAAATTTTAATGGTACTTGATTTCAGATAATTTCTAGCTGAGATACAGTGAACACCGCAAATTGTGTTTTTCCAAATGCGTTCTTGGAAAAGCTTTGTCACCGGCTTGTTTGTGGATATTTTCGCGTACAAATTTCACGGAATGCTCTTGAAATGACACTTAACAATGTACAAAAGGTTTCAATAAATTTACTCTATTCATATAGATAAAAAAAATCGCAAAAAAGTGTTTTTTTTTTCACGCTGAAACCCCTTCCCTTCCCTTAAATATACCGTGGCCCGTGCAAGACTACCGGGGTACCGAAAGACTTCCTTACCATCCGAGTCATCGAATGAACGAAAAATAAATCGCTATCGACCTTCCAACTATCCAAGGCCTATCACTTTCCTCCTCCATCGTGTATGCTACCAACACGTGCTCGGGGGTAAGTGGCAACCCCATATTTCGCCGGGCAAGTGCTCGTGCGTGGCATGGTGTGGGAACAGCACTCTCTCGAGGTAGAAACTTGTACAGCGTGGAGCGAGAATATCATCCCCTCGTTTATCGGGAAAATGGCCGGTGAGGCGCACAATTCCAAACTAGGCATGCGCGTACAACGTTGCAACGGGGGTTGTTACGTGCCCAGGGAGGGGCACACTATCGTAGCGCGTGACTCCGTCGCTGTCGCTTCTAAACCCAGAAATACAACTTTCATAAAATAAATCCTCGTATTCCGTTCCATGCCGGAAGTGACGTGTTTCATCCCTCGCCACGATTCCCATTGATGACATTCGAGAAGACTTTTTTCTTAATCGAGGAAAAAAAAGTACACGGTATCGAGAGGAAGACTTGGGATACGATGGGGAAAAAAAACATCGGAATCATGGACTAGTGTGAATACTGTGCAGTTCGAGTGCGCAGAATTTTCGTATGGATTGGCCGTTGCGGAGCACTTCAGCACGAACGTGAGTAGGAGAAATGATTTTCTTTTTTTTTGTACGGCTAAACATTGGTTTTTATGAAGGAATTTCAGAAAATTCGCTCGAATTCCCTCTCGAGTTTAGGCATTTGATAGTTATTTTTTAACCCTCAACGGTCATTGGGGGTTGAATCAACCACAGCCGTTTTTCGACCTGCGATACATTCCAGAATTTTTTTTCGACATTTTTCTTTTTATATAAAAAATTACACGACTTGAAAATAATCGGCATGGTCTCACGCACAAGGGTTGAAAATACATTGTAGTATTTTTTTCTTCATTTTTTCAATTTTTTATCACTCTGCAATGACTATTACGTCACAATCTGGAGGGTAAAATGCAAGGGTAGCATTTTAACAAGGGTTAACATGGAACGATTTTTTTCAACATCCAGCTCAATTCAAGAATCTCTCCGTCTTGTCTTCAACAAGGGAAGCAGTGAAAAATGCCTTGCTCCATCATCTCGAAACGCACGCCCTTGACTTCTTTCAGGCAACTCCACATCCGATATAGAATCGGGCGTTCCAGATTCAGAGTTTGCTGTTGACAGTTCCGTCGACGAAAAAATCTTAGAAGGCGTTTTCAAAGCTCCAATTATGGCCTTCTAGCTAATCAAGAAAAACTCTGACTTCACGGTGCATACTAATCGTAAGAAACTATATGCATCGAGTCTGAGCCCTATATGAAACAGCATGTCCCGAAAACCAGAGCAGTGAGTCACATTTTTGACAGGAGAAAAATCTTAAGAAACGTCAAACAGCAAAGGCAGTCAATGACCCCTGAGGTTGCCCGGAACTTTTAGCTGTTGTTTTTTTTTTTGTGAACTGGGTCTACGATGTACATTTTTAGTAGGCTAATCTGTCAGGAAAATCTTCGGGGATAATGTTTTATGCACGTCCGGGGCGGAAACGTGGACGACGCTCAAAGTGGGAGATTGAACGACGAGAAAGAACGAGAAAGAATATTATAATACTACGCACTTGGGTTCGACAAAGCCACTGCGGATAGAACAGATCTGGCAGCCTGGCTAAAGAGAAAACGAGCCACGGCTGACAATTGCATCCGCCTCTGCATATCCAATTATCAACGTGTCCTTGTCGTAAGTCACAATCGTAATAGCGTTCTCGCTGGTCGTTGGTACGTTTCTTCGTCCAAGATCGTTCAGTCTTGCAGCATCGTATCAAACAATCCACATTTTTCAGATCGTTTTGATCTGAAAAAGGTTGACTCGAGCTTTTAAGGAACTTCTACGCTGTCAAAAAAAAATTAATTTTAATGGAATTTATTTAAATCAAATAGATTTTTTCCTTGTCTGAGGGCCTACTACAATCTTATTTGTTTCAAAGATGTTGTTTTATTTGTTTCAGCTATTCTTTTCAAATATTAAATATATTCAAATTGAATAAATGAAGATTCGATCCAAGTAAATCTTTATTTGCTTACAATGTCGTCTGTAAATATAAGTGTACTATATGCATAAAATATTCCATACATCCAAAATGAAATGAAACACTTAAGGAGGTTGGAGCGTTAGCCACAATCCAAGGTTAAATTTCATAAAAAATACATGTCATTGTTTACACTATACTGAGTCTTTACGAATTTTTTTGAACTTTTTTCACCACCAAACACCAGAGATAAAAAATAGTTTAATATATGTAATTTAACGTGCGGTTAGATGGGCAAGACTTGCACACTAAAGGTTATGTAATTTTTATTGTTCTTTAGCACCGAGATAAACCATACCTAACAACGGATTAACGCAAACTGAACCTTTGTGAAAATTTAGAAAAAAAAATCCTCATCTTGCCCATCGTAAACCATGGGCCAATAATCTCGTGACGGAAATATGAATAGGCATAATTATGAATTACTCAAAATTTCATTGTGAATTGTATAAAACATTCGTTGTCGTAGTTTTTTCATAATAATCATCGATAATGTTATGCTTTTTCAAGCTGGTAGTAACACAAAATTTTCTCTACTTTACGTAAAAAAAATGTTAAAATGCATAATTTTGCACTTTAATTATATATTTAAAAACATTAGCATATACAGAATAAATCTGTACCTCGTATGCATTTTTTTGAGGTTCATTGAAAAAAAAATGAATAAACCGTGATTGACTCAACCGAATCGGTCCAACCTCCTTGGTTGGAGCGATTCGGTTGAGTCAATCACGGTTTATTCATTTTTTTTTCAATGAACCTCAAAAAATGCATACGAGGTATAGATTTATTCTATATATGCTAATTTTTTAAAATATATAATTAAAGGGGAAAATTATGCATTTTAACATTTTTGTTTTGAGCGTTTTACCACAACGAATTTGTATCGTAATTCGTTATCAAAAAATGAATAAACCGTGATTGACTCAACCGAATCGCTCCAACCTCCTTGGTTGGAGCGATTCGGTGGAGTCAATCACGGTTTATTCATTTTTTTTTCAATGAACCTCAAAAAATGCATACGAGGTATAGATTTATTCTATATATGCTAATTTTTTTAAATATATAATTAAACGGGAAAATTATGCATTTTAACATTTTTGTTTTGAGCGTTTTACCACAACGAATTTGTATCGTAATTCGTCATCAAAAAATGAATAAATCGTGATTGACTCAACCGAATCGCTCCAACCTCCTTGGTTGGAGCGATTCGGTTGAGTCAATCACGGTTTAATCATTTTTTTTCAATGAACCTCAAAAAAATCCATACGAGGTACAGATTTATTCTATATATGCTAATTTTTTAAATATATAATTAAAGGGCAAAATTATGCATTTTAACATTTTTGTTTTGAGCGTTTTACCACAACGAATTTGTATCGTAATTCGTCATCCCTGGCCTTCGGAAATTATTTTTCCCGAAGAAAATATTTCCCCTATATGAAATTGAACCTAGAACCTACCTACTCATAGCTACGCACGCTGCCCCTGGCTACCGAGTACTTGTAACATCTTGGTCGCAGATATGATATAAGACACAAATTGCATTTCCGTCAATTATTTGTCGTATCACATAAACTATATCAATTAGTTAATATGATTGTGATAAGTAGAGAGCTTTATCGAGTCACATGCTATAGATTTTTCAAACATAACCTATATATATATATATTGGATAATTTCAAATTGGAAAATGGAAATGGAAAATAATGGATTTCTTTTTACTACACATATATATATAATTTCTCTCTACTCCCACTCCCCTTTGATATGTGTGCTGCAATAAAGACAGACCATTAGTTCAATCAAATAGAAGGATGGTTGATTCTACGAAAATTCTATTTAATTTAATTTTTTTATAATCAAATATTAGATACGCTCTGTGGATTCAACTAAATTGTTTTCCGAATAGATGAAACGGAATCACAGATTTATTAGGATTAAATAAAATATTTAGTTATTGGATGATATTAAATAGATTTTGATTCGATTAAATAGATATGTTTAGAATAAATAATTCCAACAATGGAAGGCAATAGGAAAAATTTGATTTCACGGAAAATCTAGTTAACTCAAATTTAAAAAAATCAAATAGACGCGTATATACAGTATAAGGGCTTGGCCATTCCAGATTCCTAAAAGGAAAATCTATACGCTTTAGTATATCGCGCTGCATTGAGATTGAAAGAAAAAATCATTTTTACTCGACGACTTGGAGTTGCATCGTTGGAATACACTGAATATTCAATTTTTTCAGTCCCTCAAATTCCCTATGGCAGAATTGAACTAAAATATTACACTAAGATTTCTTGGCTTCGTTTTCTGCAGCCTGCAACCTAGATCTGCATAGCATGAACCTGGATAATCTTGTCATAAGTAATAAGACGAGAATTGTAAAGAAAAAAAATGAATTTTCGTTGCATTCCAACGATTGGAGATCGAACACCATAATGAGGAGGGCAAGTCGAATGACAATTTACACGGATGTCTTGATACCCGAAAATCATCAAGACACTGGACGTTGAACCAAGTTCCTTTGACGCTTCGCCCTGGAATCCAGGCCACTTGACACTAGGTCGTGATTTTTTGCTTTCTTTGAAATTCATTCGGTTTTAAGCCTCTGCAGCCACAGTCAGAAAATGCACTTTGCCAACCGGGTATTGGAAATGTTCCAACCGGTATTCGATAGTCCGTAGTCCCGTGAAAGTGGGCGGGTGTACAAGTTCATGCCAGTACCAAAAATATTTGTAGCGTAGGAAGAGAAAAACAGTCGAATAGTTGGAATATCGTGTGTCAATAAAAGTCTTCTGGAATTTACGATATGTATTGTTTTTTTTCTTGCACAAGGTGAAACGATTACTGAGGCTTCGGAAATTTTTCGGACGATATAAGTTGTAGATATTAGCAAACAGACCCGCCAAAATAACCGAGCTCAAACACTGGCTATGATTTGCTATCGTGATGACTATTTTAGTAATTATACTAGTAATTACATTAAGGGGCTATATCAGTGAGAACGCTGAAAATTTGGATGATTTCCGGCAATTTTTTGGAAGAAAAGTACTCAATTAAATATTTCGGAAAATTAATAATATATTTGGCTATATTTGACCTATAATACATAATTTTTTCATAGAAAAATATTAAGATCCAAGCGACTTATGCGCTGCCTTCGGAGGCGCAAAAAAAAAGTTCCTCCACTGCTGACATGATTCCGGCCGATTGAGTAGCTGAAAACGAAAAAGGAAAAAATATCGTTAAACTGGAAGGTATTTCCTGTACAATGACATAGGATTTTCGAAAAATATCAAAATCTAACAAAATGGCGTAGTTATGAAAAAAAGTCTGTTCGCTTGCCTATAAAATTGTCGTTTTTTCAATGCCAAATCGTCAATTTTCATCCAATCAAAAGTATCCTACGTCATTGTAGAGTAAATATATTGAAGAGTCCTCAGTTCAAATTTCAAGTCAATCGGATAATTGCTCGTTGAGTTACAATGTCAGCAAATTTAAAAAATCTTATTCCGAGAAAAAAGTGTTTAAGGGCGGGGTAAAGTATTAAAAAAAAAAATTTCATTTAAAATTTTTTTTTTTCATTTAAAAAATTTTTTTCATTTAAATTTTTTTTTTAAATGAATGCATAATATATCAAGAATATTGTGTTAAAATTTCAAGTCGATCGGAGTAAAATTGACGAAGTTATGAGTATTTGAGCGTCTATTGCTCCATGCCGTTCTCTTCTCTTCTGCATTTTTCAAACCGTTTTTCTGAGACTTGTCATATTTGAAGTCCGTGTGCACGATAACTCAAAATCTACTGGACCAATTGCTTTGAAATTTTGCACAGTACTTCTTCACATAATTCACCAGGTATTGTCGAGAGCTTTTTTGTTTTTTTTAATAATTACTAATTTTTCAACAACAAATTAGCCGATTTTTTTTAGCGAAAATCGGGTTTTTGGCTCCCAAGTGCTACGACAAATCGAAAAATCGAAAAAAAAAAATCCTCCCGTCATTACCTCGAGAAACATCTCCTTTAACAAATGCATTTTGATTTTTTTGTTTCAAATGATTCTGTTGCGAGTTATGGTGCACACCGCAAACCAACTTTTTTTCGAGGCACCTCCGGGGTTTAATTTTCACTCGCTCAATTTTGAATATTTTGCAATGCAAATTTAGGAGAATGTTGTTCAAATGTTACTTTATTATATGTAAATTTTTCAGTGAACGAACACTATTCGTTACGCCAAAAAAAATCTTAAAAACATGCTTTTTTTCGCCGAACTAACTTTACCCCGCCGTTAAAGATTTAACTATCGATTTTTGCAAGATAAAATGATATGAGATACGGACTTGAAATTTCAACAGGATATTCTTGAAAGTATAAACTGTCGAAAAAGGCAAAAAAATCTCTTTTTTGAAAGTGTCGCACTGGTATAGCCCCTTAATATTAAAACTATTTAGTAATTATTTTAGTTATTTAAATTTCATAACGTTTTGGTAAATTTGTGTATTCGTGTATTCGTTGACCAGTGTGGTAAATATTCGATTCACGATGTAAGGAAAAAAAAAATGCACGAGGTGAGACATCAACGGTGCAAACCTCTCCTCGTTGATTATTCGTCACCTTAGGCTAATAAATCCTCGAGAGACGATACACATTGCTGTGTGACGACTACCAGGAATACTGGCAATGGAGAAGAAAGTCGATAAATCTCTTTTAAAGCAGTTCACCGAGAAGGCTTATGTTGCCCCACTGTCCAAAAATGGAACTCTTCACAGACCCTATCTTCGTCCCCGTCCCGCACTCTTTCTATCGCTGTTAATACAACAAACTAGGAAGACTTTTCTCAGCACCCCAGACCGCGATCGCTCCTCGAAAAGTTCAAAGCGCACCCTTTTCCTCGCGTCGCTGACTCACGAATTCTCGAGCGATGTTTTTCTTCGCGTCGTTTTAAACGCGAAGTAAAACAAAAAATCCACAAATCTCCGGAAACGGTAGATCTAGTGAAAAATAGTAGATCGCATGAACAAATCATTTTTCGTTTTACGTTTAGTAAAAAAAAAACGGCAGTAATAATGAATAATTTTGACGATGTACAAATAATGGATAAGTATAAATAAGAGAGAAAAATGAAGCATTTGCATTATCGTAAAACGTTGGTATTGAATTACAATATTTCTTTTTTAATAATGACGACATTGGTAGAACTATGTCGAAGACAAGTAGTATTTTATTCATACGCGAAAAAATGAGAAATACAAGTGGGATCTTCAAAAATAATTACCATGTAAAAAATGAATTACTCCATTTCGGAGTAGGTGATAATTCACACGGAATGAACTCTTTGATCAAGCAATTGCATATCGGATTGGAAGTATGCGGTTCATCGAATCCTTATCGGTGTGTACGCGGTAAATTTCCTCGGAGGGAGCGGACTAAATCACTCGACTGTAAATACTTATACCGCCGGTGATTCGTCATCTTCGAGCACGATAAAGTAGGAGTGGGTTCCAGAGGCTCGAAGAGTCTTTGGCGTTGAGAAATCAACTAGGAAGTAATGTCTCGAGTATCTGGCTAAATCAACGTATTTGGTACCTCTCAACAATATTTTAGTGGCTGCAGGGCTCTTCACAGGGCATTGCTTTTTTTTATATTCATGACTCACATCAACGTCTCTCGAACAGGATCCAACAGAACAATGGAATTCCATCATTTTTCCATAAGATCACATGAAAGTCATTTAAGGCCATACACTTGTAGCGAACGAAGGGACGTGATTTGTTTGATTTTTTTTTCGACGGGACAATAAATGTTTATTGAAAAACTGTGAACAACATCGATCAGTACATATTTTCATGTACTTGTCCAATTTTTTTTCTTCAAAAATATTTCAAAATGGCGGAACTCCAGCTGTTTTTCAGGAGCTCCTTCTTCTGAGTATCAGTTGCGGTGGACATGATAACTCGAGAACGGTTCATCGGAAATCAGAATTTGAAAAAGAATTCATTAGTATATTGCATTGGCTTGGACCCGGACGAAGGATTTGTCAATTTTTTAAATAAAAAAAAAGACGACAATTTTAACAAAAAAAAAATCATTTTTTTAAGTGCTAAATTTTCAGTTTTTTTTTTGTAACAAACATTTTTTTTTTCATAAAAATTCAAAATCGCAAAGGTGTTTCTCAAAAAAGACGGTTCTGAAAAAACGGCGTTTAAGATTCAAGTATGTTTGTTCTACATTTAAAGTTAATTTACTCATACTAACATGGAGTCGTCGATTCCAGGGCCATACATTAATCCTTCTGCATCCTCTAAAACATTGATTTCATACTGACTACGAGCCATTCTTCCTCCTCTTGTGGCTGCTTGCGCTTGCTGCTCGGCAAACGTAACACGCTTCGTGCGGTTGAAATACCTATAACTGCGAATCTAATGCTCCGATCTTTCTAAAATTTCGTAAGAATATTCTTGAGATCCTGTCCTTGAGGGGTTAGGCCACTCTAGAGGCCGAAAAAATAGGCTTCTTGGGAAATTTTTTTTTCCGAAAAACTACAAAATAAATCGAGATTACAAAAAAGGGGGGTTATCATATACGGTGGCTGTATACAATAATTTTTTTGAAGCCATTACTTTCAAAATGGCGGCTGTGCAGCGTTTTTGCGATGACGTCTCCGTTTTTCCAGGGTCCACGGCCGGACACACAGCTCCTGTAATTTTTGAATTATAATGAGCCAATGAATTTTTTTCGATTATATATAATAACTGCCATAGAAGTACGTAGGATTTTTTCGATATATTGATTTTTGGCCAAATGGCGCACTTCTAAAGTAGAAAGTGGAAAAATTTGCCTAAAAAATCGCTAGATAATTGTTAATAACAAATGAACTATGGCAATGTAAAAAAAAATCCTACGTACTTCCATAGACAAGGTATTTTTCAAGATACATTCAACATTTCAAGTGAATCGGTTGAAAATTGTCTGAGTTATGTTTCCGGCCAACTTAAAAAATGCAGTTTTGAGATAAACGCTGCACAGCCGCCCTTTTGAAATGAATGGCTTCAAACAAAATTATTGTATACAGTCGCTGATATGTACGATAAACACCAGTTTTGTAATCGCGATTGATTTTGTAGGTTTTTGAAAAAAAATCCCCAAAAAGCCTATTTTTTCAGCCTTCGGAGTGGCCTAAGGCCTTAAAGAGTATGCAATCAAAATTTTTTCCATTTTTCTGACCATCACAAGTATATATAGGGCCATGTGATGGTCAGAAAAATGGAAAAAAATTTGATTGCATATTCTTTAAGGCCTTAGGCCACTCTGAAGGCTGCAAAAATAGGCTTTTTGGGGATTTTTTTCTTCAGAATTTCTTTTTCAGAATTTCAGAATTTTTCTTCAGAATTCTTGAAGAATTCATTAAGTATATATAGGGCCTTAATGAATTCTTGATGGCGATTTGATTTGGAAGTAAGCCTCCTTTCTCAATTTTTATACTGGAGTTTCCCAGGGTAGAAAAAGTTGATACACACGCATCAATTTTCGGTAGAAGATAGGTTTGAGCTAGACGCACGAATTTTCGCTCCCCAGTCGCTCTTCCTTGCTCCCTGCATATGTCTTTTGACTCCGTCTGCTTTGCCAGTCAGGGAAGCGAGTGAGAGAGCGAGAGGAAGAGAGGGAAAGCAAGAATCATGAGGGTTGTTATTTTAAACGGAGTATTTCTCCCACATGTGTGCTCTCCACATGCCATGAGAAGATACGGACGATATACAACAGCACAAAACGAATATAGAAGTGGTATGGAACGATACACGTGGCCCCCTGAAACGCTGACGCTCTCATAGAAATGCCGACAAAATTTTTGCGTGAATTGACTGCCCCTAACGTACACACCAATCCCCAACATATATGCACCCTTCCACAAGCGTGACAAATGCCTCGACCTGAGAATGAAGCCCCTGCGCTCATTTGTTTCTGCCTTCGGAAGATCTTGGGAAAATCGAGCCACGAGCCAATTACGACATTCTGGAGAAATCATTGTTGTCTACATTGAGATCTGTCAAAAAGGTGTACAATATTGCCCTACCGAGTTTCACACTGCTACGCATGCCAGCAATTTCCATTAAGAGATCATTCTGTTTGATCACATCATCTTCCGTACATTTTGGAAATTGATGGGATGTTCAATTTGTCCAACGATTTCGACAAGGTTCTCTCCATCACTGGTGTTTGGCATAACGAATGGCAGTTGAAAGTTTGAAGTTTCATGTATATGTTTTTAAATGACATCGATATTGATGGATTCTGCTCGACGGTCCTTCGAGTTAAAGAGCGGCGCGCATAGCCGATACTCGGAGCGGTGACCGCTTAGCCGTGCATTAAATCCTTCTAAGACGTTGGTGTAGATACTTTAGTTAAGGAATTATCACAGTGCAGCGGGTCGAAAAACAGCTGATTTTTGCGATTTTGTCGATGGTTAATAGTGTTCGATGTTTTTTTTTGCCAAAAAGGCTGAAAAAACACGTTTTTTCGAAAAATGTTCGCCATTTTGTTATTTTTGTATATAAAAATAACTGTTTATAAAAAAAAATAACTGTTATAAAAAAATATTGTATAAAAAAGGCTGAAAATACCGAATCTAAACCGCATACTGAATCTAAAATCGTTTGATTTTTTTTTCCGGATGATCCATCTCCGAGATTTCATCAACAGCGCAGATCTACAATTTTTTAGGACTTTTTTTTAACTACCATTTTCGTCTATAAACAGTGACTTAAATAAAGATATTTTTTTGTATGTTTTTCGAAAGTGTATTTATTAAGTGTAATAACTTTTATCTCAATATCCATAATATAAAACTATCAAAAAAATTTATGAAAATAGCCTACTTTTTATCGTCTAAAGTGAGAAGACCTCTTAAGATGGCTGTGTGTAGAGAGTGATAGGACAGAGGATTGGGAAAGGTAATACGTAAAAACCCGCAAGGACATACGTTGGAACTCAGGAAATATAAAATATTTTAAAATGACGTCGTTCTGTTTCCATTATATTGGTAAAATATTGTTATTTTTTTTTAGACGGAATGACACCTCATCGCGGTCGGTATGGTAGAACAATTGCAGATATCCCACAAATTTTCTTAATTTGACAAAAAAAAACGTAGATTGGCTTATCATAAGCCAACCTACATTTTTTTTTCTCAAATTCAGAAAATTTGTAGGGCAGACAGCTGTTCGTCTATCTATTTGACGTCGTTTGGCAAAGTTTCGACGGGATCTGAAGACCCGTTTCAGAGATTTTTGGGTATCTGCAATTGTTCTACCATACCGACCGCGATGAGGTGTCATTCCGTCTTAACTCGTGGCTATGTTTTACATTTAGTGACGAGCGGAAAAAGGGTAGTTTTTACCGATTTTTTTGTCTACAAGATGATTTATTTTGGATTTGGAAAAGAAGGTATTTTATTAAGCATACATTGAACTAATTCAGCGTAAATTTTCATTGACAAAAAACATTAAAAATTAACAACATTTTTGAGGTATAAAGATAGCTGCTGTATGAAAAATGTGGTCCAACGGCCGGATCGATAACTTGACAATGGTCGGTCTGAAAAATGGAAAGTAAAAAGTTTTATAATCTATATTAATGTCCTTTTGTACATAGCCGTTTTGGGAACAAAATTTGTTCACATGATGGCAGGTTTAAAAAAAAGTATAATTTTGGCGAAATGTTTTCTTATTTTCGGGGGCTTAAAAATAAAAAAATTTCAGCAAAACAAAAAAAAACGGCTACGTGCTACGATAGCTACAGGAATTACGGAAATTGTGATTTTTTTAAATTTAAAATTGTCCAATTATAGCTAGAGTTATTCCGGCTAGGTCGATAAAGTCGTTTCAAAAAAACGCGATTGAAAGTTTTAGTATACTTAAATCGTTGCGCAACCCGGTCTCACTAAATCGTCTGTAACTTGGTCAATTTTCAATATATAAACTTGAACATTTTTTCACATATTCTTGAATTTGTATACTTTGAAAGAAAAAAAATGTAATCGATCGTTTTATCCGTCGCAGTCGTGTCCTGCCTTAATGGAGAGCTTTCTTATAAATACTGACAGGTAAAATTCTCAAATTCTTATTAACGGATCTCGATGAAACGAAGTGCAGAAAAATTCTGAAAGCGTTAATTTTTAAAAAACTAAGATTTAGGGAAGTCTCTTTCACGCCAACTTTGATTAAACAGACTAAATTTTCGAAAATAATCAACATAATCATTTCAGCATCGTAAGGCAACCCTACCAGCTTAATTTCAGCCTAAAAAATGGAATCTAACTGATACTCCAATTTTAATATATCCGTAAAATTCAGCAAATCAAACTACAGTCGATTTTCAGAAAGAGCCGTGCTCACTAAGAACTTATTTCTAAAATTACTTTCATCTTTGAAAAACTTTTTTTGTCTGCCCAGCGCCGGAATTTCTTCTCTCCGTTATATGGATCTTTTTGTTCAGCCTGATAAAACCTCGCCAGCATTTTTCGATGACAGAAATAGTATCACGACTATGGTATGGATAGAGAAACCACATGTCTTTCGTCAAAAACGACGTTCAGTCTCTCAGCCACTCTCTATCACTTTCCGTGCTTATCCCCAGGGATCGTGGCAATTACGATGTTCCCACACATCACTGAACGCCGCGGTTGGGTTTTGTTTTTCTATCGAAAACCTTAGGGCAACTGTTCCGCTGCACTTTTTCTTTTAAGGGGCTGTACCAGTGTGAACGTTGAAAGTTTGATGTTCGGGAATTTTTTTGGAAGAAAAGTACTCAATTAAATGTTTCGAAAAATTAAGAATATATTTTGCTATATTTGACCTATGTTACATAATTTTTCCATAGAAAAATATTGCGATCCATGCAAAAAAAAAAGTTCCTCCACTGCTGACATGATTCCGGCCGATTGAGTAGCTGAAACCGAGAAAGGAAAAAATGTCGTTAAACTGGAAGGTATTTCCTGTACAATGACCTAGGATTTTTGAAAAATATCAAAATCTAACAAAATGGCGTAGTTATGAAAAATAAGTCTGTTTTCTTGCCTATAACATGGTCGTTTTTTTCAATGCCAAATCGTCAATTTTCATCCAATCGAAAATATCCGTCATTGTAGAGTAAATATATTCAAGAGTACTCAGTTCAAATTTCAAGTCAATCGGATAATTGCTCTTTGAGTTACAATGCCAGCAAATTTGAAAAATCTCATTTCGAGAAAAACACGTTTAAAGATTTAACTATCGGTTTTTGAAAGATAAAATGATAGAGTTGAAATTTTTACAAGATATTCTTAAAAGTATAAACTGTCAAAAAAGGCAACAAAAAATAAAAGCGTTTTACATCAATTTTCGCTGCCTTTTGTTGCCTTACAAAAATTTTTGTTGCCTTTGTTGAGTCATTTGTTGCCTTACGAAATTTTTTGTTGCCTTACAAAAAGGCAACAAAAAATAAAAGCGGCAACAAAAAAATCGATTTTTTGAAAGTGTCACACTGGTATAGCCCCTTAACATAGGCTCCCTAATGAAAATTCAATCGGTACGATTCACACTCGTTTCGTCTTGGAGCGCCGATCGGACACACGTTTTTCCCTCATTGGCTTCACGATCTTTTCCGATTTCAATCTCGCTCGTTCACCCAGCAAAAAAAAAACAGACCCGTGAAACTTTTCACTGACAACGTTCGCGTCTCAAGTGAAAAGACTTTCCGCGGTTGAATTTAATTCTTTTTTTCGAGAAAGAGAAACGTCGTTCTCACAACAGGAAAAAAAGGAACGGTTCTCAAGCGTTTCTCTACGAGAGAGTTCAATTTGAATGATTATGCCTTGCAGCGAGTATGCGGTTGCGAGTCGAGACAATTCCTCCGGCAAGATAGAATAAAACCTTCCGTCTTAATGGACATAGAAGAGAGTCTCGAGGGCTCAAAAAGTTTCAGACGCTCGACGAAACTTGCGGTGAGGAAATTTAATTTTTGAAATTTAAAACCAACTTACGATAATTCGAATGTAATTTTAAGAGGAAGGCTCGTTTTTGAAGAACGGGTGAATAAATATATCTGAAAATAAATGCAAGAGATTGTATGTATGAGTATAAGTGAGTCACTAATTACCATAAACTAATAAATAAAGAAAGTAGTTAATAATAAATGGTTACAAAAATAAATATACAATAAAAGTGGACTATTAATTACTATAAGTAAATAAGAGATTACTGTATGGAATATAAGTAAACGTAAAAGTATGTTTATTGTTAAAAAAGGCGATAAGAAAGATTCGATTGGAAAATACATTTTCCATAACTTGAGCAGTGAATATCCATATAGAAAATGCTTAACTAATCTAGGTTCTTTTGCAATTTAAGAAATAACATCAATCAATCACCCTTCGTACGTTCACGACAGAACTAATAAATACATTTTCTCTACCCACTTATGAAATAAAGTATCAAGAGACTGTTCAGAACTCAAAAAAAAAATGCGAACATTTTAACATGCGCGTATATTATTTTTATCTTCTAGATAAATCGGATGTCCCATTTTAATCTAACCCTCGATTCACCTCGAAAAATACTGCTCCCATCAAGTATTAAGTAGAATAAAATGTTTAGGGGACCGGTGCGATGGTCTAGCGGTTATCGTGCTCGCCACCAAACCAGCGGACCTGAAGATCCGGGTTCGAATCCCAGTCGCACGTACATTTCGTCGTGAAATTTTTTTCTTCGGCATTTCGCGGCGAAATAATACTAGTTCCACGACTGGGGGGAAAACTCGTGACCGGCTGTATTGGTTGGATAGGTTTCCGCAGTTTCCCTACACCCATGACATAAATGTCTTGGGCCTAAAGTAACCTAGGTTAGATATGATCCTTACGAGGTGACCTATCACCCCCTTAAGGGGAGGGTAGAGGTTTCTGCGTGAAAAAAAAACACTTTTTTGCGAATTTTTTTCATCTATATGGATAAAGTAAATTTATTGAAACCTTTTGTACATTGTTAAGTGTCATTTCAAGAACATTCCGTGAAATTCGTACGCAAAAATATCCACAAACAAGCCGGTGACAAAGCTTTTCCAAGAATGCCTTTGGAAAAACACGATTTGCGGTGTTTACTGTATCTCAGTTAGAAATTATCTAAAATCAAGTACCATCAAAATTTAGTCAAAGTATCACCAAATCCTCCCCCAACGGTCTTTGATAATTTTTTGTTTTCATTTCTAAATTTTTGGTGGTCATGTAAAGTGAAAAGTGCTATTCTTCACGAAAAGTTTGAAATAAATCGGTCATGTATTAGGAGTACAACTTTGCAGTGACCGTTTTTTTCAAAAGTTTAAGGCTTTATTATAAAAAAGTGGCTACATATTTTTTAATCAAAGTATTGCCCGTCGCTAGCTACGACCTCGGCCCATCTTTCAGGTAGCATTCGAATCCTGCGTCGATAAAAGTCTTGGTCCTTGGAGGCAATCCAGGAATCGACTCAATTTTTGACTTCTTCGTAAGTACCGAAGTGCTGGTCAGCCAAATCGTGTGCCATTGACCGGAACAAGTGATAGTCGGAAGGGGCAATGTCTGGAGAGTACGGCGGGTGGGATAAAACCTCCCATTTCAGCGTTTCCAAGTACTTTTTCACGACATTTGCAACATGGGGTCGGGCATTGTCATGCTGCAGTATCACCTTGTCATGTCTTTCGTTGAATTGTGGCCGCTTCTCTTTGAGTGCCCTACTCAAGCGCATCAACTGACGTCGGTAGAGTTCCCCTGTGATGGTTTCGGATGGTTTGAGCAGCTCATAGTTCACAACGCCCAGCTGGTCCCACCAGATACACAGCATCACTTTGGATCCGTGAATATTCGGTTTGGGCGTCGATGAACCACCGCCGACACGTTTTCTCACTAATAGAATCCTCCCCGTAAGCATCTACAATCAAACGGTGGGCCTCAGCCGCAGATTTCTTGATGTTGAAGAAGTAAATCATAACCTCCCGCAAATGCTGAGAATTCGGCTTGTAGGTTGCCATGTTTGAGTGCCTATAACTTTATAATGCATACACGTATCCGTTAGCTTTTTCAAATTGTTTACATTGGCAGAGCCTCTAGTTTAAAATGCCACTTTTTTTATTGAGCTAGGGCCACTACTTCGGCCGCAGTGGCTCTCTAAGTAAAACGGTCACTGCAAATTTCAAATGGCAGTGAACACGGACTTTGAAAAAGTGGTTTCGAGAAAAACGCGTTTGAAGTTTAGAGAAGTCGGAGCTCCAGTGTCAGAGAAGCGGGACTAAATAGTCAATAACTTCGAGAGTTTTGCTCTGATTGACTTGAAATTTTGAAATTATATTCTTGCAATGTTTAACTCTAAGAAAAGACAAAAAAATCGATCTTTCAAAAGTGCAAACCCCTACCCTCCCCTTGAGGTTTTGTACCGACCTTCCTAACACCCTGTATATATATTTCTGCAGCACAGTATACTTTTGCTAGAACGGAACCAGGATAATTCCTTCGGTACCTACGCAGACCGATAACTCGTAATCGATTATGCTTCAACGTTCCCTATCGTAGATATTTTTTAACACGGTGCAGCCATCGCACACGAGCACGAAAAATATATATTTCGAAAGTTTTTCGATGATAACTTGTGTCCGGTTGATGCGGCAATGGTTAAATTCAATGAAGCCGGGAGAGTTGTAAAGAGTCTCGTCTCTATTCGTGGCAAAAGCGGGCGGGGTATTATTAATAGAGATTAAACTTCGCGTCGTGTAGTGTCGTGTGCAAGAGCTCTCCCGCGCTGCTCTCACGCAAGCGAGGCAGTCTGAGTCAGACTGTGGACCACGATACGCATCTACACTCTTACGCGTTTTATGCTCTTCAACCCTGTACACAGTCGGTTCTACTCTGGGCAATCGTGGCTTGTGAAAGACAGAGAAAGAGTGCGCCGCCATTTTTCATCGCGAAGATAAAACGCCGTTCTTCCGATAGTCAAGTTTGTTTTTTTTCTCGCTCTCTCTCTCCGGTACAATTTACGGTGCGCGATACATCGCGATTGATTGGATTGATTTTGGAGATTCGATCGGTAGCTCTCTCATCCCCGTGACTGTTGTGAAAAATCGCTCGATGTCTCGATAGACTTTGGACTCGACTCGGACGCTTATCAGCGTATTGTGCTTTTTTTTAACACTCATTTTTCCTGGGATTACAAAAGTGAGGTTTCGTGACGTTTGTGCACACTGTGTCTAATATATACATATATATATACGTATGTATTTTGGAATACTCGTTCGATTGACTGCAGTTCGGTAAATTTTTTTTTTTTTTTTTAAATCTTGTGTGAAAGGCAAGCTACAGACGACTCTTTTCAAGCGCCATTGTTTTATTTGTAAGCTCGAGTAAGCGCGAATTGATGTGTCTAGATCGTAATTAAGCGGGTGGGGAAAAAAAAATAGGAAGTCGATCGTCGACGTGAATGTCGAATACTCATTCGTGGTCTCTTGATAATCGAGTGGGAATGGAGCGTCGCTATCGCGCTAGCCATTCGATTAACTGGAACAATTGGGCTCGTCACTTGTTGCAATTTAAACGCTCCGGCCGGCCTGCACTGACGTAACTTCTATTATCGTAGTGCGGTAACAAAATCGAGGCGGTGAAGCCAAAATTCGATTTTCCCGCACGCCGTAACCAATGGCTTATCGCAATCAATCATTTTTTGCGCCAAGCGGTTACGTGCAAAGCCAATCTAGTGGGTTACTCCTATACCCCCCCCCCCCCCCCCATTCTCCCGCGCAAGAAATGAACAGAATTGGTCCTGTGAATTTTCAATTTCGTAAATTCCAGTTATTTTATTGCAATTTCAAAAACTAGTAGATACGTTTTTTATCGGTAAAATAACGGTTTTAAGGGGTGAGACCACCCCTTGGAATGAATCATCAAGGGCTGATTTTGCTCCACCGATTTCAGTGGAGCAGAAACGAAAATTCCTATTATGCAAAACTATCAGAAATTCAGCCGTAGGGTGAAGAATTAAATAGGAGGTTGAAAAAAAAATAGAAAAATTAAGGGATGATCCACCCCTTTATTTTTCTTTCTCACGCTCCACTTTTAAAAGAGGTGCAATCAATTGAACCTAACTGGTAACACATTGAAGGGGGCGTACAGTTGAAGGGCGGGGTAAAGTATTGAAATTTTTTTTTTTCATTTTTTTTTAAATTTTTTAAATGAATGCATAATATATCAAGAATATTGTGTTAAAATTTCAAGTCGATCGGAGTAAAATTGACGAAGTTATGAGTATTTGAGCGTCTATTGCTCCGTGCCGTTCTCTTCTCTTCTGCGTTTTTCAAACCGTTTTGACCAATCGCTTTGAAATTTTGCACAGTACTTCTTCACATAATTCACCAGGTATTGTCGAGAGCTTTTTTTTTTTTTAATAATTACTAATTTTTCAACAACAAATTAGCCGATTTTTTTAGGGAAAATCGGGTTTTTGGCTCCCAAGTGCTACGAAAAATCGAAAAATCGAAAGAAAAAAAATCCTCCCGTCATTACCTCGAAAAACATCTACTTTAACAAATGCATTTTGATTTTTTTGTTTCAAATGATTCTGTTGCGAGTTATGGTGCACACCGCAAACCAACTTTTTTCGAAGCGCCTCCGGGGTTTAATTTTCACTCGCTCAATTTTGAATATTTTGCAATGCAAATTTAGGAGAATGTTGTTCAAATGTTACTTTATTATATGTAAATTTTTCAATAAACGAACACTATTCGTTACGCCAAAAAAAATCTTAAAAACATGCCGTTTTTTCGCCGAATTAACTTTACCCCGCCGTGAAGCTTACGTGTTTTCGCGGGATAGCAAGCTCAGGCCACTCTAGAGGCCAAAAAGATAGGCTTTTTGGGGATTTTTTTTTTTCAGAAAAACTAGAAAATAAATCGAGATTACAAAAAAGGGTGTTTATCATACATATCAGTGACTGTATACAATGATTTTCTTGAAGCGATTCATTTCAATATGGCGGCTGTGCAGCGTTTTTGCGATGACGTCTCCGTTTGTCCAGGGCCCACGGTCGGACAAACAGCTCTTGTAATTTTTTAATTATAATGAGCCAATGAATTTTTTTCGATTATATATCATAACTGCTATAGAAGTACGTAGGATTTTTTCGATATATTGATTTTTGGCCAAATGGCGCACTTCTAAAGTGGTAAGAGAAAAATTTGCCTAAAAAATCGTCAGATAATTGTTAATAACAAATAAACTATGCAATATAAAAAAAATCCTACGTACTTCCATAGACAATGTATTTTTCAAGATATATTCAACATTTCAAGTGAATCGGTTGAAAATTGTCTAAGTTATGTTTCCAGCCAACTTAAAAAATGCAGTTTTGAGATAAACGCGTTTGAAGTTTTGAGTAGTGAGCTGCGGACCAGGAGGCCTTGTACTAAAATTCGAAAACCGAGTACTTAGAGATTTTGCCTTACTTAAACTTAACGAAACTTAAACGAAATCGATTTTTCGAAAATTCTATAGTGGCCTAACCCCTTAAGGTAAACATTGAGGTGTTGGGGGAAATAAATGGTGAATTCGTATTCAGGAGGTAAAGATACATCGATATGGACTTGTAAAAAAAATGTTAAATCCACATCGCTTCTCTTTTCGGCCAAAAATAAGTGGCTTTATTGAATCGATAATTATTTATTTTCTATTACGATTTGGAACCTCACTGTGCACTCATCCTCTTCGCTGTCATTTTCACTTTGAAATGCCGCTTGATTGACAGCGTTCCGACGATTCTTTTGATTTTTGACAGAATTTCAAGGCGGACTATCGATTTTTCTCAATTTTTGCATACATACCCCTTGCCTCCTTTTCGGCCACTTTTTAAATGGACTTTCCGAGAAATCTTATTGAGATATCGGGATGAATCCAACGGCATTTTCTAACTCTATCTAAATCTCTTTTAAAATGTCTTCATCAAAGATATGTGACTCGAATAGAACCGGCGCTACGGCCGTTTAAAATTTAGTAATTTTTGCGGTTCCGAAAAAAATTCGAATTGTGGCCGAATGGATCGAAAAAAAAAAAAAAAAACTTTTGAGCCATTTCAACGTCTGTCATATGTAAAATTTGTCCGCTGACTACGAATATCACCGAGATTTTGTCGACAGGTCAAAATTACGCGAGCCAAAGGCGGATAACGTCATTCCACACACTTTTCAATTTTTTTCATAACAATTTTGCGTTTTGAGAATATCTAACGGTAAATAAACGATCAGGGGATAAAAATATATCGATATAGACTTAGAAAAACAATATTGGAATTTAAAAAAAATACCATCACGGCCTCAAATAAGTGTCGTCACTATTCGGCAATTATTTCTTCTCCGTTTCGACTTAAAACTCCGCTCTGCACGCATTCCCTTCGTTACTCTAAACATCGATTTAGAGTTTGAAGCAATAATTTCAATCAGCATGCACATTTTAAATATAGAAAAAGATAAATAACTGCAATCAGGAACTTCATCCCCTTAAGCTTGCTATCCGGCAGAATACAAAAATACGTAAATTTTCACTTCATCCCCCTTTCAAAGTATCACCTGTCTCGTTCAATTCAATGCACCCCTTTCAAATGGGGGTGAGAGAAATAAAAATAAAGGGGTGGTTCATTCCCTAATTTTTGTGGTTTTTCACCCTAATCATAGTACATTTCTGATCGTTTTGCATCAGAAGAATTTTCTTTTCTTGTTTCACTGAAGTCGGTGGACTGCTTGCGGGTGCAAATGCAAAATCAACCCTTGACATGTTTTATCTAAGGGGTGGTTGCACCCCTTGAAACATTTTTTCCGACACTAAACAAAAATACGTATCTAGTTTTTAATGCTTTACCATATACATAAATTTCAACAAAATCGAAGGCGTAAACCAAAGTGATGTTCTTTGTTAGTAACTCGAATTTTAAGAATAAACGGCAACTGCTTTTCTGAAAAGGATAGTAATTCAATAATATGAGATGAAAATGAAAAATTACAATAAACTGCCCGTAAATGTAAAGAGAAATGAAGTTTTCATTCCTTTATTGACAAAAACTTGAAATTTGAAGATTACGAATTGTGATTAAATTAGAGCATTCAAAAGATAATGAAGGGCTTAGTGAGTCATCTGCGTTTTTAAAGAAAAAAGATAAAAATCGTCTCATAATAACAGCAACTTGACATAATGAATAACAATGTGCTCTCCGCATCTTCAATGCCTCACATTATCTCTGTTGACTCGACTTTATTCGCCGCATTATAACACGGTATTTCGCTTGCACGTCACATTCTCTCTGCATCGTCACTCCCTATCCTATAGGACAGCTGGGTATATCGATATCATTATTCTGACGAAAGATAACTCGAGGATGAAGATACTATAATGAAATTCTCAAGGAGTTTATTCAGTCTCGAGTGTTTGCTATAGTGATTATCGTGTAAAAGATCACTTTTATTTAAATTTGCATCTTATTCGCGTTTACTATTTTTAGTTTACTATTATTATTTTATAAAAGTTATAACTATATACTACTTTATTTTACATTTTTTTCAACCCTCAAAACTAAACTTTTTCAAAACATTGTATACACGTTATAACTTTTCACTATTTTTAGTATACTGTTATTATTTTATAAAAGTTATAACTATATACTACTTTATTTTACATTTTTTTCAACCCTTCAAACTGAACTTTTTCAAAACATTTTTATAAATGTCATGACCACTTACTATTTTTAGTTTACTATTATTATTTTATAATTTTTATAACTATTGACTATTCTCGTAAAACACTTTTTTTTCAACACTTAGAACTAAACTTTTCCACAACATTTTATAATAGTAATAACTGTTTAAGGGAGACTTTGTCCTTGGAGTGCCATATTTCAGGTGTTTATATTTTTTTTTTCAAAGGAAACGAGTAAAACTTTTTGAGTGCAGTTTTTTTCTTGCTTTTATTCATGATATACAGAACGTTAAAAAATTTTTTTTGAAAAAAAAACCAAAATGGCAGCCGTTGCAGCACCGCGAAAACAGGTCCTCAAATCGCGGGAGGTAAACGGCTGACATCACTGCCCCCTCTTTGTTGATCTGAAATACAAATTCGAAGCATATTATCAATCTGTGACCCATTGGTTATGGAATGACGGATGGGTTCTTCGTTTAGTACAAATTTCGGAAAATGGCGGCAATTTAAAAAAAATCGAATTTTCGCGTTTTTTTCGCATAAAAAGATAAATAATAAATGCATAAATGTATCTATCGAAAAAACGATCCGTCATTCCGTGAAGACATATTTTCTGAGTATGCTCTCCAAATTTCAGGTTGATATGTTAATTACAGCGGTCAGGAGAATGTCAGCCATTTTAAAAAACGTGTTTTCGAGAAAAACGCGTTTAAAGTTTTGTAATGTGTTTACTCAAATGTGTTTATAATTACCGCTAATCGGCAATGCCTGGTCCATAGAGGCATCCCTCCTCTTCTTCTAGCTGCTCATGTTGAGCCGCTAACATCTCCCGCTGGGCACAAAGAACAAAATCTCCCTTAATATTTTGAGTTTACTATTGGTAATTTATAAATTTTAGCACTCCTTAAAAACATTTTATAATACTTTTTGTTCAACACTCAAACCTATTCTTTTATAAAACGTTTCATAAATGTTATAACTATTTACTATTTGTAGTTTACTATTATTATTCTATAAATTTTATAAATATTTACTATTCTCATAAATTTTTTCAATTCTTAAAACTAAATTTTTTTAAAACATTGTATAAATGTAATAGCTATTTATTATTTTGAGTTTACTATTATTATATTATGAATTATATAACACCTTAATAATTTTTTTGAATACTTTTTTTCAACCCTAAAACCTAAACTTTTTTTAAAACGTCTTATAAATGTTATAACTATTTACTATTACTAGTTTTATAAATATTTTCATTACGATTTTTCTGATGTTATTATTTATAAAACTTTACATTATATTTAAAATTCATAATAATTTATTTAATTTTTTCAACAATCATTGTAGGCGTCAGATTTGGAACTAAAACTATAGAAATGTTGATCTCAACGTTCCATCTCGTTACAACCACTGTAAAATCTGAAAAAACCTAGTGGACTGCCTTAGTGCACTTTTCGTGAGTGTTGCAGCACGTTTTTTTTTTTATCGTGTACTTGTGCAACGACGCATTAGACCGCATCAAAGGGACGAACATTACGCGCGCGGTCCAACACGGGAGAAAAAGGGGGACGAGCAAAAGAAAAGGCAACAGCATAAGGTGCGATTATGCTGTAAAAAAGCTAGCACCGTAAAACATTTGTCAAATGATGCTAGTGCTTCTATTGTGCGTCATAATGAAGATAGCAGAGTTCTCGGTCGGTCGTGGGAGTCCGCCTTTGCCAGCATTTCCGGGACAGCAAGTTATGCCGGTTTGTTGCAACAAACGAAAGAGACCATATCGCAAGCAGAACAACAGAAACATGAACGAGAGATGCAGATGCATAAGTCTCAAACGTAAGAAAATTTTCTGTTTTTTTTGTTTGTTGAGATTTCAGCGAAAATCGAGGATTTTTTCAAACAAAGCATATTTCGATTTTTTTAAAAAGATTTTTAATATGTAGAAAGCTCTTGAAAAACGTAATATGTATACAGATATATACGATCATTATTAACCCGTTGATTATTAAATTTATTCGTTTCGTTCATTTTGGTTATTTTTCAATTTATAAAAGTAGCCCCAGATGATTGGAAAAAAGTCGTGAAAATATAGAATTTACCGATCGATCTTTCGATTCGTTACACTTGCTTGCAAAGACTTTTTTTCATGTCGTATCAGAAAAAAACCATGAAGTTATCGATACAGCGAAATTTTTTAAACAAGAAAAGTTCGCTCTTTTGAAAAGAAATCGATTGACGTGCATACTTATATTTTTTTTCTTTGAAAGTACAAAGTGTGGGCAGTGCTTTGTAAATGTTCATAAATATCAATAATCGATCAGGTTTAAAAATATAGTCGGTGACACTGGATAGGTCAGCCGAGACGTAAGCGAGGTACTCTCGAGCGAATATGTCACGACGTTTCAAGAATTTTCGTAGTTTGCACTTAATTCCCCAGTAATTCGATATAAAGACTCACTAAAGTGCTGTTTCGAGGTATTTTCTGTGGGAAAATTTGTAGCAAATATACCAAAGAGGCCGTAAATGTTTTCCGAGCGAGAATCCAAACATTATAAATCGATCATTCGAAAAACTTTTGAATGATCGATCGATTTTGTTTAAATTTTAACCAGGCATTGTTCATATCATTATGCATGTTTGAGTGAAATTTCAGAACAGTCGACTATTTATATTGAGAGATAATGGGTTTTAAAATTGCAACTTTTAACACTGCAGGGTCTGCAATGAAATTTGAACAGAATGATTTTCCGTAAAAAATATTGGTTCCTCATAATAAGAAGACATATAGCAGTACCACATCGTTTCACGTATCCAATGACGTAAGTTTGCGCGGCATATTTAAAATAATACTGCAACACAAATTTTTATTTGGAAGTAGTTTTTAATTAGTTATGAATTAACCAACACTTTTATTTATTAATGAAAATAACATAAACGATATAAAATATTAATATTTGTAACGGAAATATTTTTTTATGATAAAAGTTTTTAACTTTAGGAACGCGATAACTTTTTTTCTCGAAATATTAAACAATACTTTTCTGTGGTGTTGCCATTTTAGAATTTATAAACACAATAGAATGGTACGACGAATTATGTGACCTGACTTTCGGTCAATATAGACCCTGCAGGGTTGAAAGTTGCAATTTTAAAACCCATCATCTCCCAATCTGAATAGTCGACTATTCTGAACTTTCACTCAAATATGCATAATGATATGAACAATGTCTGGTTGACATTTAAACAAAATCTACAGAAATCAAGAGAGCGCGCTCGTTCTACCTTAAAACCGAACAAGCGAAAATCTCCCTTGGATTAAAAAAAACACCTGAGCAGGTTTTAAACAAAAGTTTAATAGCTGTAAAGAAAACTTCTCTTCAAAAATAATTTTTTCCAAAGTTATCAAGGTCATCAATGTTTTGCAATATTATACAAATGATACCGTATTATTTGAAAATTTGCACGGAAAATACGAATTTGTCATACATAAATCGAATTCATCTTGATTAGCACTTTAACGAATTAAAACGAAAATAAAACACATAGTTTCATTTTATTTAAACAAAACATCGATGATCATGATATGCTGAAAAAAGCGCTCTTGGAAAAATGTTTTCAATGCAATGAACGTAGGCTGCTTTATTTTAACTTTCGTTAAAAAGACGTTCACTTATGTTCAAATTCGAGGCAGATATTCAGGTATTAGGTTTGAATAGACAATCCTATACATTATAATGAGATACAAAATCAACTCTGGGGGATGGGCTCCATGGGTTCGGCTCCAGCGGTTCTTCGAGTTATGCAGCGTTGTGCATGGCCGATACTCGGAGCGGTGGCCGCTTAGCCGTGCACCGGCTGGCGCATCAACCTGGATACTCGAGTAAAACGTCTGTGCACCAGAGAATCAGAAGAATATGGCACCGACTATACCGGTACGGGTTTTCCACAGTTTCACAGTGCCCTCCGAAAATGCAAAATAGCGTAGTTTAAGGGGGGATATAACTTCAGGTGAGGAAAAGATTCATGATTTTCACTATATTTTTTAAAGGTAAGGTTTCTTCACCAGTTTTGAGACTTAAGGGATTAGGCCACAGTAACGGGTATAAAAACATGTGCGCATTTAACAATTTTTTTCGTATGAAAAAGTGATTCACTCAGAAAATTACACAATCTATTTAGTATAAATATCAAGTTGTTAGAATTTTTTTTTGATGCACAAAATGGTCGACTACTAATATTTTCTTTTGTTATCTTTTTTTTAGGCTCTCCGCGGCGTGACATTTAGCATCCACAATTTTTTACCTAGAACAAAAAACAAAAATTCTCGTTAATCTACATTAGAATTACGTACGGAATTAAAAAAATATTGTTTTATTCAAAAGTTGTAAGTATTGGAACTTAAGAAATGAATTTTCAATGAAAAATTTCGTTATAACTGCTCATAAACTGCTCATACAATGAAAAGTGTTCGATTAATCAGAAATTCCGTACGTACTTCTCTGCAAAATGCAATTAGGAACATAACTTTTAAATTTGAAGTGAACCGAGTGAAAATTGTTGAAGTTATTTGTCACGCCAATTGGAAAAAAGCTGTTTCGAGAAGTTTCGAGTAGTCGGCCATTTTGTACATCGAAAAAAATATATATTTATATTTTCTAACAACTTGATATTCATACTAAATAAATATTTAGAAAAAAAAAAAAATTCGCACATGATTTTATACCCGTTACTGTGGCCTGACCCCTTAAGGTATGTTTTCTTATGGCTGTTACATGACATTTTTTATTCATCTTTGAAAATGGCGTATGGCACGGTCTTCTCAAACGGGTTGCGGGGGATATGGTCAGACGGCGTGAAACGTAGCGTCGGCGGGATTGATCTGAAAAAAAAACCAACAAAGATTTTTCTTGCCTTAACACTCGTACGCAGAATATGAACCAATAAAGAGTGAGAAATGTTGAAAATCGATGAAATAGTACGCTTTGAAACAAAAAGATTGAATTTACCACCAAAAATGGCTGCATTTTGCAATTAAAAAATACGTTTTTTTTTTTAATTTTCACAAACATTGAGGGTAATTTTTTAAACAATAAGGTTAGGAAGATTTATACCAAATTTCATCAGAATCGGTCGATTAGTTTTTGAACGTCACGTCAGTTTTGAAAATGCAGTTTAGAAGACCGTACCCTACCTCCGCCATTTTTAAAGATTAATAAAAAAATACCATTTAACAGTAACAAAACATACCCTAAGTGTCAAAAATGGTGTAGAAGTCTTGCCTTTGAAAAAACATCATAAAAATCAGCAAATTTTTTCCTCGCCTAAATTGCGGGTGGGGTTTGATAGGAAAGTGTTCAATTAGGAACAGGCACTACGTAAAAACCCGCAAGAATATCCTGAAAAACAGGAGAAAAAAATATATAATAAAATACGAATTAACTGCATAAGATTATCGTATAATAATAATTATATAATATTAAAATATCTTGTTTCGTAATCGAAAGAAAATAACACCGTAATTGTAGTATTATCCGAATGCAGAGCGTGTCCATGTAGAAAGATCATTTTGCCAGTTCACTGGTTGATAGACTTGTTCCCCTCCTATAATAAAGTAACTTTAACTGGCACTCTGGCTGAACGTCGAGTGGTATTTTTTTCCCCTCCATCCGATGTATGGAGTTTGCCCTCGATGAGTAATCAGCCATGCAATGGCCCAGGAATATGCCCGCCATGTCTTAATACTCGGGCCCTGAAGAGCCAGCCGATTCATATTTATTACAACGCTCGTATTCTCAAAGTGGACATTTTCATCTACCGAACGATTAATTCATAATATCGCCATAACATCGGATGAATGACTCTTTTAGGTCTCCTCCAACAGACGTCACGGCACGTTCTTTTTTCGCTCTAATTGCATAACCCTACTGGTAAAAATGTTCTTCGGAAGTTTGGTAACCTATTTTATTGTATTTTTCAATGCTGCAGTTGTTGGATAACGAAATTGAGAATCCCTTCCTCTCTCGTTTTAATACCCTGTACTGGTATATGTTGCGATGGCGTCATCGTGAATGCACTCCAAGTGACAAACCTATAGTGGTCCCTGCGGCTGGGAAGATCGCCATTTGGCAAAATCATCTAGAAACGAGTATAACCCTCGTATTTATCGAGCGGGGCACAACTATTTGTATTATTTTGAAATTATACGTAGTGTATTTTTTGTATGGAATATTTTAATGAAAGTGAATGAGCAGATGATGCGTCTGGTGGAGAAATCGCTTCCAAACATTATATGCGAGAAAATACTGCACGATTGTGAATTTCTTGATTTTTGCAAGCATTCCTGAATTCTTCCAAGATTTGTATGGAGTTTGTAATTTTTTCAGCTATTTTGGTAGCGCCAATGCCAGTGAGAAACATATTCGAACAAACGAATGTGACCGAAGTATCAACAATTTGTTCTAGAAAAAAATTTGTTTGATATTTGATGATTTGATTGAATTGATAGTTGATGATTTGATTGAATTGATATTTGATGATTTGATTGAATTGATAGTTGATGATTTGATTGAATTGATATTTGATGATTTGATTGATTTGATATTTGATAATTTGATTGACATGATATTTGATAATTTGATTGATATGATATTTGATTATTTGTTTGTTTTGATTCGATTGGCAACACTTACAATAGAGCATTAAGATTTGATTTAAATTGAGTAATAGAAATAAAAGTCGTACGGTATACAATCAGAATTAGAAAATTCCCATTTTGTTTTCATCTGAAATTACAAACAACCGCTTCTCTCATGTACCTGCAAGCCCGAACGTTTCTGCGTGAAGGCAAGCTGATGGCATTAAAAATGTTATATTTTGCAATGTTATTTCCAGAACTGCAATGCTGAGTTGCAGTCACCAAGACTGACGCCCTAAAGTGTATAAGAGGCAAAATTACTCCATTATCAGTAGATCAATAAATCGTAAAAATAAAACTATCAATTGAAATCTTAAGGTGTTACACCTAGCTCGTAGCTGAAAAAAGAGGAATATTCGGGAATTTTGTTCTGGGAAAACGTGTGCAGATTTTTAATTTTTTTAAACATTGAAGAGCATGTTTTTAAGTATCTTTGACTATTTTCCTATCTGAAAATATTTATAAATATTGTAGATACAATGGTTTGTGCTCTTGGACCACTGCAGCTCGGAAACAAATCATCCGAAATAAAAAAAAGAAACCAAACGCATTTAATTTTCGCATGAAATTATCTCGTGCTGGGACAAAGGATTTAATAAAAAAATGGATTTTTGAAGAAATGGCCACCGTCTAGAGTGAAAGTATCGATTTTTGGTTAAAAAAACACTCTATATTCATTGACAAAAAAAGCTATGCATCAAAAAAATCCCTCCGTTCAACCCCTGCTTTTTGACATGTAAACGAAGCTGGTAAAATTTGAAGTTGATGGGTGCAGTGTTTCTTCAGATATCGTGGTCATCGATTTGGAAAATACATTTCGAAGAAAAACGCTTTTAAGGGGTCTTCTCACTTTAGACGCTAAAAAGGCTATTTTCATGATTTTTTTTGACAGGTTTATAATATAGATATTGATATAAAAGTTGTTACACTTAATAAATACACTTTCGAAAAACATTTTAAAAAATGTATTTATTTAAGTCACTATTTATAGACGAAAATGGTCGTTAAAAAAATGACCAAGAAAATGGTAGGTCTGCGCTGTTGATGAAACCTCGGAGATGGATCATCCGAAACAAAAACATCAAACGGTTTTAGATTCAGTATATTAATGGATATAACGCATATCATGCGATTTTTTATATATGCAAAAACAACAAAATGGCGGACATTTCTCGGAAAAAAAACAAAAAAAACGTGTTTTTTTCACCGTTCTTGGCAAAAAAAAGTGAACATCAACATTTTTTAACATCCTAGATATGCGCTATAGCTATAGTTGTAAAGAATATGTGGTTAAAAATTCATAAGGAACAAACCGTCGAAAAACGTAGTTTAAAAAAACGCGTTTAAAGTCTGTTTGGGTTACATAAATACATGAATTTTTTTTAAATGTACTTCGAAAGTGTATTTATTAAGTGTAAAAACTTTTATATCAATATCTCTATATAAACATATGAAAAAAAATCATGAAAATAGCCTTTTTTAGCGTCTAAAGTAAGAAGACCCCTTAAAGTTCGCCGGTTCGTGAAATCTACCCATCACTACTTCAATTTTACCGGATCGACTTGAAATTTTCTGAGAATCTTTTTGCAAATGTACATTTTGATAATGCAGCGAACACCAAAAGTCGATATTAAAAAAAAAAGTTCAAAGTTCAAAAGTTCAAAAAAAGGTGTAAGCCCTTAAATTAATTTTCCCAGAGTCGTTACCTAAATAGATTTCTTACGTTCAAAAAAAGCGGACTCATCACACGTCGTCAAAATCTGTTGTCAAGGTAAAAATTTCATGAACTCAATTGCAACGAAAGTAAACCAACGATATTCGCGATGTGAAAAAAAAATTGTTATTGACCCGAAAAAGGCGTTGCAGCGACGAAAAGTCACGTCGGATTGAATTTCGTGGTGAATAAATGAAATTCGCAGGCCGACACGTGCGGCAAAAGTTCGCATTCGATGCGTGACTCTTAAACGTTTCCCTCGCTCGCGTTGGTTGTGCTGCGCGTCTAAAATTACACCCCCCCAGCGTCGAGCTGTTTTCTGGCTCGGTACTATTTCGAAAATATTCTCTCGCACTTGAACCACTTTTTGTTATTCTCTTTTCCGTATCGTAGAGGATTTTGCGAATGCAGAGAATTTCGATGAATAACGAAATCGGATCGTGATTCGAATCAGCTAAATTCACGAGTAGCTGAATGTTTCTTCTGGCTCGAAGGGCTACGACTTTTCGAGAGCATACACCTAGACCCAATTGACGAAAAAATCGTTATTTTCTTTCGATCAAGATCCGTATGGTTATTGCTTAAGGGGTTAGGCCACAGTAACGGGTATAAAATCATGTGCGGATTTAACAATTTTTTTTCGTATGAAAAAGTGATTTACTCATAAAATTAATTACACATCTATTTAGTATGAATATCGAGCTGTTAGAATTTTGTTTTCGATGTACAAAATGGCCGACTACTCGAAACTTCTCGAAACAGCTTTTTCCAATTGACGTGACAAATAACTTCAACAATTTACACTCGATTTACTTCAAATTTAAAAGTTATGTTCCTAATTGCATTTCGCAGAGAAGTACGTACGGAATTTCTAATTAATCGAAAACTTTTCATTTTATGAGCAGTTTTTGAGCAGTTATAACGAAATTTTTCACTGAAAATTGATTTCATAAGTTCAAATACCTACAACTTTTGAATGAAACAATATTTTTTAAACTCCGTACGTACTTCTCTAAGTATTCTAATGTAGATTTACGAGAATTTTTGTTTTTTGTTCTAAGTAAAAAATGGTGGATGCTAAATGTCACCTTGCGGAGCGCCTAAAAAAAGATAACAGAAAATATTAGTAATCGGCCATTTTGTACATTGGAAAAAAAAAAATATATATAATTTCTAACAGCTTGATATTCATGCTAAATAGATGTGTAATTAATTTTATGAGTGAAGCACTTTTTCATACGAAAAGAAATTGTTAAATTCGCACATGATTTTATACCTGTTACTGTGGCCTAACCCATTAAAAAAAAAGATCGCGTCCGAAAATGCAATTGACTGCATTGCAGGTTTAGGTATTACGGTATTATCTACATATTGTAGATAATATTTTTTTCAGGATCGAGCGTTTTAGCGTTTTCAGCACGCCCCTAATTTGCACTATGATCTTTTCGAGGCAATAAAAACGGTCCCGAAATTTTTATTTCCAAGACTAATTTTCTGTCTCCCAATAAATGAGAATATTTGAGAAAAATGAAAAATTCGTATGATCTTTTCGAGGCAATAAACGGTCGCGATTTCTTTTATTTTTCGAGAGCAACTTTTTGTCTCTCGATAAATGAGAATGTTTGAGAAAAACGAAATATTTCTTCATAAGCGTGAATTGACACTTACGCTGACGAAAAGCTAAATTCGAAAGAATGCAATAAGCAGAAATTCATCGAATGATCTTTTTCCCTGATGATTAAAAAAGAAGTCGTATTGAAAAACCTCACCGATCGATTATTGTAAGTTTTTCAACATTCTCTCAGACGAATGTCGCACATCAAATGGAGTAAAAACAGCATTTGTAATGCTTTTTTTCTTCATTTATTACGGTTTTTTTTCTCGTTTTAGGTACGAATATTTTATGCCAGCACTGAATTCACATTATTTACCTGCACAGGTTGAATTAACTCTACTTTTTTCTACCCAGTCAGAATATGATTGTGCACAATGATTTGTCGTAAGATTTTCGATCCAAGATTTTCGTTAACAAAAACAAATGAACAAATAAACAAAACGGTACACAGACAACGATTGACTGTTGACAAGTCCCTCATTGCAATGAAGTGCATCATGCACACATGCAGAATGTATGCCGGGCTGAAAACTTGCGGTTCGCGATCGAAGGGAATTCTTTAATGAATAAACTTTTCTTTTATCAATGTGCACGTACGCATAAACCAACCTTCGAGTTAAGTAGCGTTGTGCATGGCCGATACTCGGATCGGTGACCGCTTAGGCGTGCACTGGCTGACGCATCAACCAGTCAGCGGAAGACCAATACGTCCGAGACCTTGGTCCAGATACTCGAGTAAAACTTCTGTGCACCGGCAAATCGGAAGAATATGGGGGCGTATATACCGGTACGGGTTTCCCACAGTTTCCCCGTGCCCTCGGCAAGTGCGGTCTAGTGTAGCTTAAGGGGTTATATACAGTCAGGAGGCCCAAAAGAATCAATTTTTTCAAGAATTTTTCTTTTCAAGACCTTTAAATCTATTAACGTAAAAATTTGTACACATATTATGGTAACTTTTAACTGTATTTTAACATTTTTTATTTGTAAAAATAGTTATTTTGAAAGCTGCTATAGCTGATCTCCGGGAGCACCTCTAAAAAAAGGCGTCTTGCGGTGAGCACGATATCTCTGGACTGGATCATCTAAAATGAAAAAACCAAAAATATTTCCCTAATATAATGGATTATCTTGTAATTGATCAAAGGAATAAGCAAAATAATATTTTTTGACGAAATGGCGACTTCTAAAAAAAATCGTTTTTTGACAAAAATGTACGCCTTAAATTGTTTATAAAATGAAAAATATTTATCGGTAAGAAAAAACCTTCGATCAATTACGAAAAAATATACTTGAAAAGACTTTATAAACACAGTTTTGAGAAAAAACGTATTTAAAGTTTCAAAAGCACTTTCGAACGCTCTGACACGTCATTACAAATGTGCGTCTAACTTCGAGAATATTCGCCGGATCGACAAGAAATTTTCTGTGCGTGTACTTGAATATACGTACATTACGAAGAAAAAAATCGATTTTTCGAAAATTCTAACTGTGTATAACCCCTTAACGCCTAATTGTAACAGTCGAAAGCAACTCATTTGTGGAATTGTTTTTTTTTAGAATATCGTAATGGTCGTATTTTCTAGTTCCAGTTAAGTTCAATCACGGTTTATGCATTTTTTTCAATGAATCCCAAAAAATGCATACAAGGTGCCGATTTATTTCGTAGATGTTGATTTTCCATAAAATATATAATAAAAAAGCAAAATTATGCATTTTTATATTTTTATTACGTAAATAAGAAAAACTTTCGTATTACTACCAACATGAATAAGTATAACATTATCTTATATTATAATAATTAAAACTAAGTGTTGCCGAAATAAGGCAACTTCACGAACATTGAGGTTAGCAGCAATGCTCTTAATTCGCCAGCCAAGATTCATAGTCTTTCATCAAACCTTCATGCTCCAATATTGAATATATATAGTTTACGATGGGCAGGATGGTTTTTTTCTAAATGTTTACAAAGGTTGTCAGAAAAGGCCTATCTTCGTGCCAAATGGCCAAAAAAAATTACAGACCCCTTTGCGTGAACGTCTTGCCCATCTTACCACACGTAAAATTACACACATTGAACTATTTTTTATCTCCGGCGTTTAGTGGTGAAAAAATTTCAAAAAATTTCTAAAGACTCAGTATTGTCTAGCCAATAACATATATTTTTTTCAAACTTAACCCTCAAAGTGTGAAGGGGTTTTTAGCGCCTTCAAAGTGTGAAGGGGGGTCGTTTTCGTCGGCGCGCTACCGAGCACACAATTGTTAACGAAAAAATCTGTAAAAATTCATGGTTCATCCTTAAGATGTCCTTTCGAAGTACGAACAAGAATTTTTCGGATATTGTTATTTTTAATATGTGTTTTTTAAATAAATATGTTAGAGAAATGTTAGAGAAATTTGAACAAGTAATTTGAGCCCGGACACATTCGACCCCCCTTCACACTTTGAGGGTTAATCTTGTATCGTGGCTATCGCTCCAACCTCCTTAAGACTGTGGACGCAACGGATCGTTACGTTGGATCAGCGAAGTGCGAGTAGGCAGTGATGAAAAAGGGTCCAATTAGGAAGGGTACGCAAGAACCCGTAAGGGTACACGTTGGAACCCAGGAAAATAAAATAAATTCACATACACACACCCACACACGCAATATCTGGCACAAAAGCGAGCTCTAGACTCGAATACGATCATTGGCGACCCGTATCATTAATACACGTCTCGATGGTATTAGTATTCAATATAACGCAATCCCTATTGTTCATTGCTCATGCGCACATTGTTTCATCCATGATGATGTTATGGAGAAACGGTATGTACACTTGTAACGTATACACGCGCATAGACACCCGTGTAGGCTTACAAACGACAAGAATGAAATTCCATTCGCGACAGTAGCGAGAAAGATTCGAGAGAGTGTGCAGTGAGCGCAAGGCAGTTGAGGCCATATGGACGGTGACGATCACCCATGGATTTCGGTTAACGTTTAACGAGCGTAAATGTTATCTGCTCAAATCGGTGTTGTTGTTTTACCTCGTCTCTCAACAACGTCACACCACGACAGTTATAATGAGATTGAAAACTGTCGTGCGTTCAGGTGGGCGATCCTCTTGTGTCTGCACAAATATGGCGATAGAAACTTTTGCGGGCACACGCTCGAACGAGTGTCAACCAATAATGCGATCATTAAAAGTCTGCTCTAATTGAAATACCGATCGCTATCGATCGTCAAATTTTTTTTCAACGTTTTTTTTTCTCCTTCTGTTTTTTTTCGAATGTATTAGATGAATTGGTGGAAATTTGAGTGACTTTTTTGGGTCCACTCAGCACATTCAAATGATCTGTTTATTAATAACGATAAGTTATTCAAAGCTGTCTTGAAAAAATTGACACAAAATTAATGGGATAAAATCTACGAGTTATTAATATAAATTTGTTATTATATTTTTTTGGCAGTAATTTATTATTATAATTAGTTATTATATTTTTATAGTGGATATTTATTATAATAATTTATATGAATAGGACAAAATATACACGTACCTGCGAATGTTTTCGTCCGATAAAAATTGAGCTAAAAAAAACGATTTCTCTAAAACACTGAATAAAATCCTTATCTAATTGAATGATTGATCGACCGAACTTTTCACTTGCTTGTTATTTTCTTGATACTTCTACAATATATATATATATAGCCGAAAAATCATTTTTAGCACGAGAAGTTCTGTTTTTTGGAATTATAATTCTGGAATTTTTTAAAGGACCTGTCACAACTCTGTAAGTTCGATATTTTTAAAAATGAACATTGCGCTAAGATCGCAGTTAATCGAATCTCTATCATGATAAATACAAAGTTCAGTTCATCGATCAAAACGTTACAGTTATTTAATAAATAGCTCGAAAATAAAATTATTCAATAATTAAAGGCATAGCGGCCTACAGTATAATTTGTTACATTAAGAAAACGTAGAACTATTGTTTTTTTTCAACATTTGTTCTCAAAGTTTACACTGTTGTTTGCTGAATAACTAAAAAAATGTTCTTCGTAAAAAAAGTTGTGAAGAATTGATTTTAAAAAGAAATTACTTCAATTGTATTCATGTTTTATTTTTCTCGTAAACGGTTTGTAACGTGCTCTTCCATAAGTGGCATGCTAACTGTAATGGACGTCATAAAAAATAAATGAAACACTGTTCTCTAAACTTTATTGAGGCTCGGAGCTTCCACGAGTACATTTCCGACAAGTTAAGACGAGCGAGGTCACATGTTATATCTTGGCGTGTACTTACCATAACAATAACGAAAACTTTCTTGTCGGCAGCGAACTGTAGAGATCGCTATAACGCCTTGTCAAAAAAAAATTGTTAATGGAATGCAACCTCCAATTTGGAGTATCTTATCCACAAAGGACTTCCCTTTGAAAAAGTAAAGAAAAACACGCCTTACAATGTAGCGGAAAAAAGTATAAACAGGTCGTCGAAAATTTTGGGCAACGACGTTGTTTTTTTACCTTTGGTGTATTTTTATTTTTATATCGATATTTTTTCCCCGCTTTTCTCATTGTGCGCGAAATCCGAGGACATAGGAACATTTTAGAATATGACATCCATTTTTTTTTTTGCAACGACGGACACTTTTCAACAATTTATTCGGATACAAAAAAAATCGTTTTCCTAATCACAATTCTGACATCACTTGTCAGTTTCGATAGTTATTTTGTGAATCGTTCGAGCAAGTGCAAATCGCCTCACCGAAATGTAATTTGGCAACGGTAATTTTGCACTTGAATGGAGGATTTAGAGCATTAAGGGGTTAGGCTACTGTGATGACCTGAAAATAAAGGTTATTTGGCTAAATTAATTTTGCAGGAATTAGTAAGGTGAATTAAAAATCGTTTGCACATTTATTTGTATGTACATTACCAAAGTTGTGTGCCAAATTTCATTCAAAATTATGAATAAGTGAAGGAGTTATAAACAATCTCGTGGAGGCCCTTCGAACGTCAAGGGCTCAACGGTGTACTTGATTTTGGCCACCCGGTCTATCAGAAATAAAAAAGTCGAGTTTTTTCTTGAAATACATAATATTGGCTAAGACTTGACCGAGCCCTTTTTTGTTACCGTGTTTCAATCATTTGAAAAAATGTATTTTTTTCGATTTTTCGATTAAAAATGACATTATTGTTAATAACTAATGAAAAAAAAAGTTAAGAAGAAAAACGTCGGTCAAGACTAAACTACTATTACACTGAATGAGTGTACCAAATTTCAAGTTAATCCGTTCATTAGATCTCGAGAAATCGAGTACACCGTTTTTAAAAACGAAGTTTCGAGAAAAACGCGTTCAAAGTTTTTCCAGCAGTTCTATAGTTGTAACCATAAGTTTACCGGTCAGCTGCGATTCCCGCACCATACGCTGGATCTTTCTCATCAATTTGAGTTGCCCCAAGTGACAAACGATTTTTTGCAATTTTCCGTGGCCTAACCCCTTAATACCAAAAGATAATTTTGACTGAAATCATGAAAAACAATTTGAAAAAACAGGCAAGGTTTTATTTTTTAAGTTGCATTAGTTTGACTTTGAAAAAAGTGCAATTGATAACGTAGTCTGCTCGTGGACGGCTTGCGCAAAACAATTTTCCAGAGCTCATGACTTTTCAGCCGGACTGTACATCCTCAAACATTCCGTATTTCGTTTCAACCATCGTTATTGCCATCTGCACCTGTGTGTCCAACGAAAACTTTAGAATTTCGGAAGAAGCGTTCTGAATACAAAATTCACTTCCCTATATAGAGAATACGTAAATTCAGGGTTACGACCTCAACGAAAAAAGGCTTTTTTCTATTCGAGTTACAAGTGAATAGTTGTAGTATAAGAAAAAGGAGATCTTAAGGCTTATAGAACCAATGTCACGTATAACGGAGCTAATTTTCGTTTTTATGAATTCGAGCCGATGCAAAATGACGATGATCGAAAAACCGTGCACTTTTGAAACTTATCTACAAGTTAATGCGTTGGACTACTGTGACTACCCGCAAATCAGAATTATTAAAAACTGGATTTTTAAGGAATAAATAAGTTGATTGAAAAATCCTTTGGACATTTTTTTGTATGTACATTAAGAAAGTTGCGTACCAAATTTCATTAAAAAATATTATTAATTAAAGAAATTATAAACGATCTCGTGAAGGACCTTTGAACGTGAGGCGCTGAACGGTGTACTTGATTTTTTCCAGCCGATTGATCCGAAACGAAAAACCCCGTTATTTTCTTAAAATACATTATATTGGCGAAGACTTGACCGAGCTTTTTTTTGTTATCGTGTTTCAATCATAAAAATAAAATTTTTTATTTTTCTTCGATTTTTCCAGGAAAAGTGACATTATTATTGTTAATAACTAATAAAAGAAAAAGGTTAAGAAGAAAAACGTCGGTCAAAACTAAACTACTATTACACTGAATAGGTGCACCAAATTTCAAGTCAAACCATTCCTTAGATGTCCAGAAATCGTGTACACCGTTTTGAAAAACATAGTTTCGAGAAAAACACGTTTAAACTTTTTCTATCGAAGAAAATGACCAAAATACTTTCCAGCTAGCAATTCTCGCGGTTCACGTCGCTCGCGTATAAAACATCATAAATTCGAGGAGCACTCTCGAAAGACCGTGCTCTTTTAAAACTTATTCACAAGTACTAACGTCAACGGACTTGACAGTTTCCGATTGGATTTATCGCTCGAGGCGTTAGGGCTAGTGTGACTGCCCAGAAATAAGACATTTAAAAAAAATCAATATTGAAGGAATAAGTAAGATGATGGAAAAATCCGTCGGACATTTTTTTTGTATGTACATTAAGAAAATTGTACACCAAATTTCATTGAAAAAGATTAATAATTAAAGAAGTTATAAACAATCTCGGAAAGGACCTTTAAACGTGAGGAGCTCAACGGTGTACTTGATTTTGGCCAGCCGATCGATCCGAAACGAAAAAACCCGTTATTTTCTTAAAGTATATTATATTGGCTAAGACTTGGCCGAGCTTTTTTTACTATCGTGTTTCAATAGTAAAAATAAAATGTTTGGTTTTTTTCGATTTTTCCAGGAAAAGTGACATTATTATTGCTAATAACTAATAAAATAAAAATGTTAAGAAGAAAAACTTTGGTCAAAACTAAACTACTATTACACTGAATAAGTCCACCAAATTTCAAGTCAATCCGTTCATTAGATGTCGAGAAATCGTGTACACCGTATTAAAGACAATTTCAAGAAAAACGCGTTTAAATTGACATTATTATTGCTAATAACTAATAAAATAAAAATGTCAAAAAGAAAAACGTCGGTCAAAACTAAACTACTATTACACTAAATAAGTACACCAAATTTCAAGTCAATCCATTCATTAGATGTCGCGAAATCGTGTACACCGTATTAAAAGACAATTTCAAGAAAAACGCGTTTAAAGTGACATTATTATTGTTAATAACTAATAAAAGAACAATGTTAAGAAAAATGTCGATCAAGACTAAACTACTATTACACTGAATGAGTGTGCCAAATTTCAAGTCAATCCGTTCGTTAGATGTCGAGAAATCGTGTACACCGTATTAAAAGACATAGTTTCAAGAAAAACGCTTTTAAAGTGACATTATTATTGTTAATAACTAATAAAAGAACAATGTTAAGAAGAAAAACGTCGGCCAAGACTAAACTACTATTACACTAAATAAGTGTACCCAATTTCAAGTCAATCCGTTCGTTAGATGTTAAGAAATCGTGTACACCGTATAAAAAGACATAGTTTCAAGAAAAACGCTTTTAAAGTTTTTCCAGCAGTGCTATCGTTGTAATCATAAGTTACCTTTAATCTGCAATTTCCGCACCAGTTGGGCCTTCCTCTTCAATTTGAGTTGCCCCAAGAGCCCAAGTGTTCGTCATTTTCACACTGGCCTAGCCCCCGAAAGAAGCTCCTTGCAAGAAGAAATTCAATGATTGAACACGGCAAATACCTCTTTTCTCTCGAAAATGCGCGCCCAGGAGCCTTTTGATATACGAAAAACATTTTGTATCGAACGAGAGGAGGATCTCCGAGCAGAAGAAAGGGCGCAGACATTTGGACGCTTAGATTTCTCGAGGGCGCGCGTGGTGCGCGTGCGCGAGCGCATCGATGCGGCAGCCATATCGCGCTGCGTGACGTCACAAGTACCAGTACTCGATGTTACAGCAGACGGACGGACGGACATCAGTACATTCCGGAACGCCGAGCTAGGGGGATAGTTCGCGCTCGTGGCGCGGTCTCGACCGTTTTTCTCTTATTACATATTTCTATCCTTCCTACCGCCTCCTCGTTCAAGCCAAATACTCGGTAAATTGCTTCGGATCTTTATAACTCGAAAAACGCAAATATTTTGGCAAATGTGCGTCGGTCTTGTTGTGATTCAGTGATCAATCGTGTGGGTGTGGGAATAAAGAAAGAAAAGAAAAATGTTTCGCTTTCGTCTGCTGCGTGTACTAAGCTGAGCAGAACGGATCGATCGCCGTGCGATTGCCATGTAAGAGAAAAGGTTAGTAACTTGCCTCTTCGTGGTCCAAGAACATTTTCGGCCCATTGTCGCGAGGTGTGACTCAAACGATGAACAAAAGTTTTGCCGCTGACACGTCGATATAATTGACCGATAATCGATGCCGTGTTATCTTAGGAAAAACATCGCGATAATGATAACAATCTACTCTCGTTGCTCCGTATGGCGTGTCTAAATGGTAAAAGTGAGACGTTTCGCGAAAGGAAAATTATTTAACCGACTCATACACGGCTCACAACGTTCTGTAGGAGGGGATCGAATGCTTTGACGCCCAAGCTCGTGAAGATGTCTAATCGCAGAGATAACATTTCAAAACACGCCCTAGATTTTATTTCCCTCTAACCAGGCCTCGATCGAGCGCTACGTGTCTTTTGAATTTAACGTTTCGACAAATCTGCAACAGTTTTGAATGATTCTACCCATTTGCTGTATGAAACGTCAATGTTTCGTGCAACTGAGGTGTACGTGTGAATATGTGTTTGTTAAGGGGTTAAGCTACTGTGACTTTTGGACAGTTGTGTGTACATTAACAAAGTTGAATTTTAGGAAACATAGATTTCATGTGTACATTAATAAAGTTAAATTTCATAAAAAATAATAATTAAAGAAGTTATAAACAATCATGTGAAGGGCCTTTGAACATGAGAGGCTTTGGTCACATGGTTGATTGAAAACAAAAATAAAGTGTTTCTTCTCAAAATAAATAATATTGACTAAGGCAATCATTGAAAAAGAAAATTTGAACTTTTTGTACTTTTTTCGAGAAAAAATTACATTATTGTTAATGACTAATGAAAAAAACTGTTGAGAAGAAAAACGTAGGTCAAGTCTAAATTACTATTAGGCTGAATAAGTGTACCAAATTTCAAGTCAAACGTGCATTAGGTGTCGAGGAATTGTGTATAATGTTTCGAAAAACGTTGTTTCGAGAAAAACATGTTTGGGTTGTAATCATAATCTTACCTTAAATCTGCGATTCTTGCACTACATGCTGGACCTTCTCTAATTTGAGTTGCCTCGAGCAACAAACGAGCGGTTTGAAATTTTTACAGTAGCCTTAATCGACCCAGCAGACTGACGAATTATTCTTATCAATACACAAATCCTACACTCGCGATACTCAGAGACTAAAGCAAAGAATTTACTTTGTTTTTCTTCCTTATTGACAAGGCTGAAGTTTGCATCGTTGGAATGCAACGAAGATTAATAATTCTGAATTCCTTTGATATATTTTGGCAGGTTTCGCTTACAAAAATTCTTCAGCCATTTTTTAAGATATTCATTTATCGATCTACAATATAAATCTGCAAAAAAAGATCTATAACAATAAAAATCTGCATAATAAAATGTGAAAAAGAACTTTCGTTGCGTTCCAACGATGCAAGCTTCAATACCATCCTCATTGAGGGTACCGAATGAATTTAGTGACTTCTCGAACACATTTGTTATTTTATTTTGTGTAATATTGTTAATAGAGAATATGTTACTATTGAATCATTATTGTGAATTGCAAAAGTCTGGGTAGAATAGCCAGTTTTTCATGGTATTGAAGTTTGCATCACTGGGACATGACGAAAGCTCTTTTTTACGTTTTATTTTTCTCATTTTTATTATTATAAAGAATATTTTTTTTATAGAATTATATTGAAGTTTGCATGAGACTAAAGTTTGCATCGTTGGAATGCAATGAAAAATAAATTTTCCGAATCACATCAATTGTCATGTGATGATTTTGCGGACAAGGATCACTCAACCATTCTTTAAGAACCTCAATAAGAGATCGACAATATTAATCTGCAAAAAAAGATTTCGAATAATAATAAAAATCAGAAAATGAGAATGCAAAAGGAACTTTCATTGCATTTCTACGATGCAAACTTCAACACGGTAAGTTTGCATGGCTGGAATTCAACGTAAGTTCTTTTGAATATCTTCATTTTCATGATTATCCAAAATTATAAATATTTAACAAATTTAATCAGTAGATCGCTGAGTAAGAATCCTAAAAAATCTTTGTACGCTTTTCGTAGTTGAAATCTGCCTGAGGTTATTTGGAAAATAAGAAAAAATTATTTTCGTCGCATCCCAATGAAGAAAACTCCAACACCATGGAAATAATGGGTTAATTTCTATCGTATAGCTGCATTATTGTGGCATTCATACACTCGTGTTCTCTACAATTTTGTTAGTGCTGTGATTCATCGGATATAGGTCTGGTGTTCATTATGAATCACTGCCGAGACACTTCTTTGCTGCTGCATATTCAGCTTAAGTCTTTCATTGCGTCTGCAGTTTCGAAAAGTTATTGTTTTCCTTAGTCAATAAGGTATAGTCAGTTCACTGATACATCACAAAATACAGTTTGTATTGTACTTTTTGAGTTATATTAATTGTACGCGTGTACAAAAGATCGGCGTTGGGTGATCAATGAATACAGAATAAGAAACGGAATTTGCATAGTTGGAATGCAATGAAAATGTTTCTTTTTTAATTGGAAACTTTTTTTTTGTGGATCTTATTTACTGAAGACCCTCAACAATTTTTTTAACTGCTCATTTAGAGATCTACGATCTACATGTGTAAAAAAAATTGTGTGGTATGATAAAAATAAGGGAATAAAAATATAAGGAAAGGCGTTACGTTGCATACCATCCAAACTCAAACGACGTTATTCAAATGAATGCAAATTTCAAACACCGTTCCTTGATCGATGATTTTTATAGCCCTCGATTAACATCATTGCATTCTCGAGATTCATGTTAATATCACAATTTTTATTTTGCCTTAGTAACCAATAGGGGTGTGCGGGTACCCGATTCACTCGGGTACCCGATGTTCGGGTCGGGCCGGGTACCCGACGGGTTTTGTTTTGCATTACCCACCACTATCGGGTACCCGAATGTGGTAATCGGGTACTCATAAACGTCAAGTACTCTTAAACTTTGAATATTCGTAAACGACTCGGAGATCCGTATCTATTATTTATATTTATTTTTATTTTTTATTTCGGTGTATCGACCAAATAATGGGAGAAAACGTAAACTCGAAGAATGCGATAAAACGAATAAATGATAATAGTGTAAAAAATCTTTTTTCGTCTCACTTTTCTATCCTGTGTGTGTGTGTGTGTGTGTGCGTATATGGGAGTGTGTGTGTATGTGTGCGAGTCTGTTAGGGTGGAGTGAAAAACGGTCACTTTTGGCGGATCGTATCGTAATAGCGCGGGAAAGGTGCGTTTTGGCATCACTAAAAAGTGTGCGAAAGGAAAAAATGTACAATAAATATCTTCTCTTCCAGCGAACGCCTTAAAGTTTAAAATTTTTGAATGTGTGTTTTAAATGGAGAAAAAACCCAAAAAGACCAAGATTCAACTCCTTGTGTTTATTCGAAGCAAGAAGAATGTAGCTTCCATTTGACATTTTTAAATTGAAAATATATTTGATTAGTTTCAGAGATATAAGCGTTTGAAGAACAAGTTTTATTTGGAAATTTTTTTAAATGACAACAAATTAAATCAAGGAGAATGAATCGCCGAAATTACCAGTTAGCACTAGACAGAATTAATGAAAATTCGACGAAGAATTTTGCTTTTATTTAGTTATTCGACATTCAAATATCTCGATATTTCCTGAAATGCGAGTGTATTAAAAGAAGTTTGCCGGAAAAAATTGTAAACATATACATAACAAAAATACAAAAATTATTAAATTAATTTTTTTTATTTCTTATGAACTGCAACCTATCGGCGAAGGGTAGAGAACATAAAGCTGGAGTCTATTTCGTCCGTTTTGGTACGTTTCCGTGGCGCTATCTATACTATGAAACGAAATTTTGTTCCGGCAACACAACTTATCGAGTACCCGATGTTGAGACGAGTACTCGAAAAACTCGTGTACTCGATAAAGTTCGAGTATACTCGTCTGATCACGGGTACCCGAAGAAATTCGGGTACCCGAAAAACTCGGGTACCCGATCGGGCCATAGTCTAATTACCCGGCCCGACCCGACCCGACCAATTCTGCTACCCGCACACCCCTAGTAACCAATAATACACGATACACTTATCAGTAAAAAAATCATTACCGTCATGTAATGATAACGAGTATTATAATTATTTTACAATAATTATATTTATAGTTATAACACTCGTTACAATTGTAACACTAGTTATAAGTCATGCAATTATAACACTCGTTATGAGTATAGCAATTACATTATAATATGTAATTATAATACCCGTAATAATTCTAACACTTGTTATAAGTAATGTTATTATAATTCTCGTTACAATTATAGCAATTACATTATAATATGTGATTATAACGATTGTTATAATTATAATAGCCGTTATAATAACATTACAGTAGTTATAGTGATCAATATGAAGTAACGACTTTAAAACTACTACGACTTACTAGTAACTTTCTTACTAGTAGCGTCAATAGCTAGTAACTTACTTACTAGTACCGTCAATTACTAGTAATACTTACTAGTAACGTCGTTTCTATATAAGTAACAACTAAACGTCGTATCAGCTATTTTCAGAGATCCGTACCAATGTGCCGATTATTATTTCTCTCTCATTGAATTAATTAACGAATAAAGGCGAGCGCGACTATTCAACGACTATGAATTATTCAAATAATACTCTCGCTCACTTGCCGGCAATGTTTTTTTGTTTTGTCTTCAAGGCACTGTCAAGGGAGCCGCAGTAATGGAAGATCCACAGACACCGGGCTCCGATTGTAACTCGAATCCTGCCGACCCAATATCGCAGGATCTCATCGGTTCCGAATTTGTCCAGGATAATTCCGAATACCAATGGTTCATTGACTGCGGGTAAGATAACCAAAGGTTCTCGATAACTCAAGGATGGTAGAACGGGAAAGGCTATGGCTCAGGCATTGCGTTGGAAAGTTTGACGACGGTGGCCTTTCTAGGTCCAGAAAGACAACGCATGGTGCATAATGTTCAAATTGAGTCAGTAGAAATTTGGCGCAGTGTTTCTGTCTGATAGTTTGAAGGAGTTTGAAGTTTGCATATTTGGAAGGCTACGACTTCTTTGTTTATTTTTCGTTTCTTCATTTTTGTCATTAACTGTAACCTTTTTTCCTGCAAATTCAAGTGGTAAGTCTCTAATAAGAATTCGTGAATATGTTTGGGTAACTTTATGAGCCTAAAGTGGCCAAATTTAAACAATAAATAGAATTAACTTCCATTGCACTCCAATGATAACCTCAACATCATAGTTTCATGATTAAAGAAAATAAAATGTATATTGCCATGAGATTGGAAGCTGCATGGGACGCAATGGGAATGATTATTTTTTGATTGCTCGAATTTCTATCAGGAAATCTTACACCCGAAAATGGCTCGACCAATTTTAAATTGCTTATTTTGAAGTCTACTGTCTGAAACCTCCACAAAATAGTTTGTGTAATAAGAAAAATGGGAAAATGGAGAAAAAGCATTTTATCTGTATTCCAATGACGCAAACGTTAAGGCCTTAAGCCACAGTAACTGGTATAAAATCATGTGCGAATTTAACTTTTTTTTTTTTCGTATGAAAAAGCGATTCTCTCCTAAAATTAATTACACATCTATTTAGTATGAATATCAAGCTGTTAGAAAATATTTTCTTTTTTTTTCGATGTACAAAATGGCCGATTACTAATATTTTCTTTTGTTATCTTTTTTTAGGCGCCCCTGGCGTGACATTTAGCACCCACAATTTTTTACCTAGAACAAAAAACAAAAATTCTCGTCAATCTACATTAGAATACCTAGAGAAGTACGTACGGAAATTAAAAAATATTGTTTTATTCAAAAGTTGTAGGTATTTGAACTTGAAAAATGAATTTTCAGTGAAAAATTTCGTTATAACTGCTCATAAACTGCTCATAAAATGAAAAGTTTTCGATTAATCAGAAATTCCGTACGTAGTTCTCTGCGAAATGTAATTAGAAACATAACTTTTAAATTTGAAGCAAATCGAGTGAAAATTGTCGAAGTTATTTGTCACACCAATTGGAAAAAAGCTGTTTCGAGAAGTTTCGAGTTGTCGGCCATTTTGTACATTGAAAAAAATATATTTTTTTCTAACAGCTTGATATTCATACTGAATAGATGTGTAATTAATTTTATGAATGAATCCCTTTTTCATATGAAAAAATGGTTAAATTCGCAAATGATTTGATACTCGTTACTGTGGCCTAAGGCCTTCATACGATATTTCATGACGTTGAGGTTTGCATTGTTGGAATACAATGAAAATAATTATTTTTTCTTCAATTTCCAAAATTTCCTTTGGCAGATTTGTGCCACGAAAATCATGCAAACATTTTTTAGGATTCTTATTTAGCGATGTAGAACAAATTTGCAAAATTTGATTTTCGATAATAATGAAAATAAGAAATGGAAAAGAACTTTTGTTGCGTTCCAAAGATGCAAATTTCAACCCCACGATATTACTCGCTTCTCTGATAAGTGAGGCCATTTTGAAAGTAACGTAAGCTGAATAAGTATGGACTCGAAGTTTGGATCGTTGGAATAAAACGAACATTAAAATGTTACGAATTGCTGACATTTTTTTCGGCCGATTTAGGCTGCGAAAGTCGTTCGAACGTTTTTGAATATTCTTATTGGAGATTTGCGACCGCCATTTGCAAAAAGTCTCTCGATAATGATAAAAGATGAATAAATGAAAAATTGAAGAAGAAAAAATCGTTCCATTCCAACGAAACTTCAACGTCACGAATAAGAAAGAGTAGAATCGAGAAATGATTTTACTCAAATGTTTTATTTTCAATCCGGGACTAGAAAAAATGCCTCTTGTGTCAAAGTATTTGACCTTGCCGCATTCTCAGCTGACGAAGATTTCGGTGTAATGTTCAGTTACAGGGATGGCGGACTCCACGTTCACCCAAGTGTTCTATCCTCCCTGTCGACTTCCTACACCCAAGATGATCTTGGATACTACGACGATCTCGCGAGAAACTTGGACGCAAATTTGGCGGAAGTCGACATGGAGAGCTTTAGAACGGCCGACATTCACACTCTGCTCACTGCTCTGCCGGTCATGTGTACCGATCCTGTCCAGCATTCGGAGGTGAGATATTCATCGTGAACGACGCAACGTAAACTCAAAGTTCCTATCGATAATAGACAAATGTCATACGAAAACTAATGCATTAGACGTTAATTTAGGTTGACGCCCATCGAAAAATGTCTCGCCGATGCAATCATCGAAACTTCACTAGCGTCCAATCACAAAGATCTAAGAGCTTTCAAGGGATCATCACAGTGTAACGACTCGAAAAATAGCAGATTTGCGCGATTTTTTTTTCGATGGTTAAAATACGTCTGATTACCCTCTGATTTTTTTATGTCAAATGAAAGCACTCATCAAGAATGGAAAATAAAAACTTTAACGTTTATTGATATGTTTTCACATTTTTTCAACGGTTGAAAATGTCTTCGAAAATAAAGGAGTCCTCACGGTTGTGGCCGTAAAGATTATCTGAAACAAAATTTGTTAAAAGATTATTGATCAGCATGAAAGCCGCTATCTTGCTATGGAGGTTTTTTAAAATCAAAATTGACAAAATGGCGGCGGTTTTGAAAAAAAAAAAGTATCGAATTCGGCCTATTTTTTCGTTAAAAAATATGAAGATTAAAAAAAAAGCTTTCATAGCAAGATGAAGAACGCTGTGTCAAAATTTGAGACGGATAGTTTGAAAACTCTTCCTTTGCGAGTGTGCACCGTTTTGAAAAACGACATTTCGAGAAAAACGCGTTTAAGGGGCTATATCAGTGTGAACGCTGAAAATTTGGGTGATTTTCGGGATTTTTTTGGAAGAAAAGTACTGAATTAAATGTTTCGGAAAATTAAGAATATATTTGGCTATATTTGACCTATATTACATAATTTTTTCATAGAAAAATATTGAGATCCAAGCGACTTATGCGACGCCTTCGGAGGCGCCAAAAAAAAGTTCCTCCACTGCTGACATGATTCCGGCCGATTGAGTAGCTGAAACCGAAAAAGGAAAAAATGTCGTTAAGCTGGAAGGTATTTCCTGTAAAATGACGTAGGATTTTCGAAAAATATCAAAATCTAACAAAATGGCGTAGTTATGAAAAAAAAAGTCTGTTTTCTTGCCTATAAAATGGTCGTTTTTTTTCAATGCCAAATCGTCAATTCTCATCCAATCGAAAATATCCTACGTCATTGTAGAGTAAATATATTCAAGAGTACTCAGTTCAAATTTCAAGTCAATCGGATGATTGCTCTTGGAGTTACAATGTCAGCAAATTTGAAAAATCTCATTACGAGAAAAACGCGTTTAAAGATTTAACTATCGATTTTTGCAAGATAAAATGATAGAGATACAGCCTTGAAATTTTTACAGAATATTCTTGAAAGTATAAACTGTTGAAAAAGGCACAAAAATTGATTTTTTGAAAGTGCCACATTGGTATAGCCCCTTAAAGTTTCGAGTGCGGAATTTTCATATAAATTGTCCACTTACGTTCAATCGGCGATGCCAGGCCCATGTTTATAACCGTCTATACTATCGGATAAAGCAACAAAAGAGAAAACGATTTTTTGAAAATTTTACACTCTGATGATCCCTTAAGAATTATCTGTGAATCCGGACGCTGCCGGTGTCGAAGCGAAATTGCGATGATAACGTTTCCTAATCCGACAAAAACAGCTGGATCGGTGAAAAAAAGAACAAAATCGTGTAGCAAAAATGGTCAAGGCTTGTCAGTACGAAAAATTGCAACTCTGGTCGAACGATGAATCTGTCTTTCTTCGCCTCTTTTCTCCCGCGATCGGCTCGTCGATAGATAACACTTAATCGAAATCTCAATTCTCGATTCCACACAGTTTAACTATCAGAGGGAACGTTACGCCAGTATATCTGGCTCCGTCATCGAAAAAATCGACATTGGTTCCTCTATCAGTCCTCATTCGAGCAGCCAGGTACGCGAGAATGTGCTAGGCGCCTGCCGCGAAACAAACAAGCAAATAGAACCAAACAAAAAAATACGAATGAACAAGAAAACAAGATAGAACAGCCTATGCATCCCCAGAGCCAGAGAGAACGTTTTCCGCGAGCCCAATATTTGACGTTGCTGTGCGAGAATGTAGCAATTTGCTTGTGATATGAATCCCAGGCATGCGAAAATCGAACCATCTTTGTATGCAAAAGAAAAAACTATTCTAATCGTCGTATTGCGAATTCTAAACGCCCAAACATATCTCTGCACCGCCCATTTTAATAGACGTTGAAGCTTGCATCGTTGGAATGCAATGATTTTTTTTCCCTCATTTTTTATCTTTATCCAAAACTTTTATTTTGCCAATTGAGGTCGTGAATCTGTAATAGGAATACGTAAAAATGTTTCTGCAATTATTCAAAGCCCATGGCGGTCATGAATTTAAAAAAAATAAACAAGAATTATTTTTCGTTACATTCCAAAGATGCAAACTTCGACGTGATCATTTTAATGCATTGCCTGAAAATAAAAAAAAAGGTCGAAAGTGAGATAACTATTAATGTTTTCATTTCGTAACACAGGCCTTTCGAGGATATATTGGCACCGAAAAAAAACTGTCTCTTAGTACATTTGTGCTGTACATTGGAATCGGAAAAAATTAGAAGGGTCGTTTTTTGACAGGTGATTTTGTAGGTGCCGCGGGTGCTAAATTCAAGTTTGCCCAAAAATCGGGGTGCAGGGTTTTTTTAGGGGATGGGGGTGGATTAATGCCAAACTACAACCACCACGAGGTCGGCGCCGGGAGACAAAATGTTCAGAAAAATCCGGGCTATATTTTTGTCTATAGCGCCGAAGTCGTGGAAGTTCATTTTGGGGGTGAAATTTTGAAAAACCAGTTTTCATTCGATAACTCTTTAGGAAAAAATCATACAATTTTTGTTCAAATGGGAACGTTGTAGCCCTTGAAAAGACGCATCGATCAAGCATTTGATCATCCCCCTCCAATAATATATTCACCCCCAAAAGAATTGTTGAAGGATAAAAAACAATTGTTTATTGAGTAACTCAGAAACAATCGATTCTTCGGGGATGGTTTAAATGTACGAAATGTAGAGAATAATTTTCTCTATATTTTCGTTCCTATGGACCACCCTTGAATTTTGCTTTTTCGAACCCCTCTCAGGGGTTGAAAATTCAAAATGAAATTCTGGAAAAACTATTGACCGAAAATAAGGCGATACAAGTTTGGCGCTGTGGACAAAAATGTAGCTGAGGCTTCAAGCTACGAATCCTCCAATGGCGGCGAATTCGTGTGGCCAATAGTTTTCCCAGAATTTCATTTTGAATTTTCAACCCCCGAGTGGGGTTGGAAAATCAAAATTCAAGGGTGGTCCATAGAAATGAAAATAGAGAGAAAATTATTCTCTACATTTCGTACCTTTGAACCATACCCGAAAAATCGATTGCTTTCTATTTATTCAATAAACAATTTTTTGGGTATTTTCATTATTTTTCGGGAGTGAAGATATTATAGGAGAGTGATGATCAAATACTCGATCGACGCGTTTTTTCAACGGCTACAAAGTTCCCATTCGAACAAAAAGTGTACGAATGTTTTTCTAAAGAGTTATTGCATTAAAACTGATTTTTCAAAATTTCACCCCGCTTTTTCACCCCCAAAATGAACTTCCACGACTTCGGCGCTGTGGACAAAACTAAAGCCCGGATTTTTCGGCACATTCTGTCTCACGGCGCCGACCTCGTAGGGGGTGCAGTTCAGCATTAATCCACCCCTATCCCCTTTTATCCCCTAAAAACCCCTACCCCCCCTCCCGATTTTTCGGGTCCTCTGTCAAAAAACTAGACTGCTATTTTTTTTCGATTACGGGGTTTTTCAGCGACACCACGACTGTCCTGTCAAAAAGCACGTACGAATGAAGATTCGTAAATTTTCCGTATTCGAAGTTCGCGAAAGAAGCAGTTCGGATGCTAAAAAAATGTGAATGCAAATGTTGACAGATGCAGAATGCTACAGCGTCATAACAAGCCTGTCGTTTCCTGCACGTATAACCCCACGATGAAAAGTACTTTGCGAAGAAGCAGCTTTATCCGCGACAAAATGATATTCCGAATTTTCTTTGCTCTCTACGAACGCCAGTATTTCCTCGAAACGTTTATTTTGAACGAGAGCATGTCGTTGGTCGTTTTATTGATCCATGCCAAAGCACTTGGTTCAACTGTGCCGTATCGACGATGAAACGGAAATAAAAATACGAATGTTTTGCAATTTATCCAAAGGGAGAAGACTCGGCGTGTTCGACGACCGACACGATATCCATATGCAAGTCGTCGTTGCTATTCTCACCCGTGAAGGAGACACCTGTCCTGCCTCCAGGAGGCAGCTACAGCGTCGACTCCCTGGACTGCGAAGATATGCTACTGACATGCCAAACGAACAACAAAAACAATTATACGATCGCGTTCGAAGGCAGCATGACCATGTATTCCGATGGTTCCCAAGACTTCGAGAGTCAAGGTGATATTCTTCGTTCGACGTTGAATAAGCGGCTACTGGAAAGTCAAGCCTTCGCAGCCTCAACGAACAAACGAAATAATTGTCATTTCAGAAAAGCAAAAAATGTACGAAGCTCGGGAAACTTATTACAACACGAAACTCGATTTGAAAAACATGTTGGATCTGTCGATGGCCTGCTCCGACTCAAAAATCTACACCACATGGAGCAATCTGAAACGCTCGTCGTCCAACAAAGTCATGACGCGTCATCCATCCGGCAACAATAATACGATACCGAATTTTCTAACCGGAGCCGGAAATATCATGCTAAGCTCGCACAAGCGCAGCCTCAGTCTGCCGGACCTTAGAAAAACACGACAACTTCAACGGATCAACGTCCCTTTGAATTTTTCCGTAAGTGTGCCGTTATCATTGAGATAATCCGGATTATTTAGAGCATCGAGCGTTTTTAGGGTTTCGGAGCTACTGGGAATTTCGTCTATCATAATTTCATTACTCCTACAGTTTATATGACGGTGAAGTTTGTGTCGTTGGATGCAACGATTTTTTTGTTCGTTATTTTCGTGCTTATCTAAAGCCTTCGTTTTTTTGAAAATTTTGGTCGTGAATCTTTGATAAGAATACGTAAAAACGTTTGAATGATTTTTACAGCCAAAAGTAATTTCAGCAATTGAAAATAATTGTTTCTCGTTGCATTCCAACGATGCAAACTTCAACGTCATCAGTTTATCACTTGTCGTTATTTAGCAGGGGGTCGCTATGACTAAGCCGAAAGGCAAACAAAAAACAAGATCGACTGAAACTCAAAAAAAAAATATTTCGAGTAATAATCAATGCTTTAGAGACCCTAGGGGCAATGCTGATAATAATAACTTATGTGGAAAACAATATGTGAATAAAAGATATCTGAAACTGGTCGCTATGAGGCGTATGACGCTGTGACGTCCCAAAAAGTATCTGATGCTAAGATCCGGGTAATGCAAAATTCAACAATTGAACATACTATACTTTTGAACCTGAGCATTTAACAAAACCGAATAAATTACAATTTTCGTTACTTAAATCCGCTGAAGGGAATTTGGGCAATTGAAAAAAATGGATCTTCCTCGCATCCTAGCGATCCAAACTTCAGCGTCGTTGATAATTGTCCTGCAACGATTCGCAGTTTTCGAGCACTCATGAAATGAAAATGCAACTATAAAAAACGGCTTTTCAATCGATTAAGGCCTATATACCTTTGGATGATGGGAAAAAAGCTTTTTTGGGATTCTTTTTTAATACCAATAAAGGATTCGAAATGAGCCTTGGAGGGTTTATTTCATGTCTGTAGGTACTCAAATCAATATTTTTTTTTTTTCAAAAACAAAATACAAAATGGCGGCTCAGTGGCCGGTAGAAAGAGAATGCCTTTTTTCGGCCTCGTTGGATAAGTACATGAGCGCCCAGAACAAAGAATAATTTTTTTTTTTTCGTAATTTACATGATTTTTGCTAGCGAAGTATGCACGATTATCACTAAATATTGATCTTCCAAATTTGGCATCATTTAGAAGAAAAAACACATTTTCTACTAAAAACGGCCTTAAATTGTTTATAAAAACCGTAATTTTTAATCGACCGTAAAAATCGTGCGTACTTCGCTAGAAAATGTCTCTGAGAAGCTACAGTTAATATTTGGAGTCAGTTGGTGGAACATTTTAGGAGCTTCGAGTCCGCCCGACTTGAGCTCCTCAATTGTGAAAACATGGTTTGAAGAAAAACGCGTTTAAGGGGCTATACCAGTGTGAACGCTGCAAATTTGGGTGATTTTCGGGAATTTTTTGGAAGAAAAGTACTCAGTTAAATCTTTCGGAAAATTAAGAATATATTTGGCTATATTTGACCTATATTTAATAATTTTTTCATAGAAAAATATTGAGATCCAAGCGACTTATGCGCTGCCTTCGGAGGCGCCAAAAAAAAAGTTCCTTCACTGCTGACATGATTCCGGCCGAATGAGTAGCTGAAACCGAAAAAGGAAAAAATGTCGTTAAACTAAATGGTATTTCCTGTGCAATGACGTAGAATTTTCGAAAAGTATCAAAATCTAAAAAAATGGCATAGTTATGAAAAAAGTCTGTTTTCTTGCCTGTAAAATGGTCGTTTTTTTCAATGCCAAATCGTCAATTTTCATCCAATCAAAAGTATCCTACGTCATTGTAGAGTAAATATATTCAAGAGTACTCAGTTCAAATTTCAAGCCAATCGGATAATTGCTCTTTGAGTTAAAATTTCATATTGAAAATATACTCTGTCGAAAAAAGCAAAAAAATATCGTTTTTTTAAAGTATCACACTGGTATAGCCCCTTAAAGTTTTAAAACCATTTTTCTTCGGATCCTACGATCCTCGGGATGATTATACATACCAACCACACCATTCTATGACGATGAAGTCTGCATCGTTGAAACACGACAATTTTTTTTTTTTTTCATTTTTCATTTTTTTATTTGTACCATTATTCAAAGCCTTTTTTCTGCAAATTGAAATCGTAATTCTCCAATAAGAATTCATATTATATTTTCCGTGAATTTCGAAGCCTTATTCGGCAAAAAAAATTGAAACAATTTTAAAAAACAAATTTTCGTTGCCCTCTAACGATGCAAACTTCAGCACCATTCTCGGAATGTTTATACATCATCTAAGCCAGGCAAAAAAAAACGATACATTTATTTTCTCCAAAGGTATATAAGGCCTCAAATATCGACAAGTGTACAGCTCGATAAAGTCATTGCCGCGAAACGTGTTCGTGGTCTTTGATCCCCGCTTTTATCACCAAATATTGCCTCCAATTCGCAGGTCGATTCCGCGGACAGCGGTAGTAACGCTCACCCGACGAATCTCCAGAGCTCGGGCTCGGCAATGAGTCGTTCGGTAAACGAGGACAGCACCGGTAGCGTCGATCATGCCGTAACGGGCAAGAAATTGCAAAATCTAAGCCTCGTGCGTCTATTTATGAAGCAAAAGAGCATGAGCGCCGAGGGCATGAGCCTGACGCTCGATCAGTCGGACTCGGTTAGCGAGAGTGGCTGGCCCACGAGTAGCAACAGCGAGAGCGCCACAGCGAACACTAACACGCAGATACCGCGTCGCGTTAACGCAAACGCGACCGTTGCATCGTCGTCCAACAGCAACGAGATACCGGAAAATGATTTCTCCATCAATTGGGTCAAGACGGATTGTTACAAGAGTTCACACGAGGCAAGCTCGAGCGACAACACGTCGAAGCGTATAGGATCGATCAGGGAATACCGCGAGGACTCGCCATCGGTGGAGGAGCTTTCGGAGAGTCTCACGAAGTCGGGCATCGACAGTTCGAAGAACGAATACGAGAGCGAGCCTCGTGGCGACGATCAAATGAAGAATCGTTCCGCCAGATGCAAGGAAGCTCCACTTTCCAAGACAACTGGTATACAGGCGATAATCGAAGTCGAGGAAAACGGCGTACAGACCTCGCTCGTTTATCCGATCCCGGCGAAACTCGATTATCCGCATTTGCGCGAGACCATAGTTGACAAAAAACCCGTTTACGTCGTTTATCCAAACTACGCGTTGCCGGATTTGTCATTCTTGAATGCGAAAGACGCCAGCTGCGGTGGTGGCGGTGGCGCTCCTGGCAGCGGAATGGAAAACGTTGCTCTGAAGCCACAGGTCTACGACAGAGAAAAAACCGGTTGGAAGCGAAACGCGAAAGGTGGAAGACCGTTTTCTTGCAACGATATCGATGCTCTACGTCAGCGTGGCTTCTCACACGTCAAAGATTGGGAATCATTGACGTTTTTGTTGCCCTCGGAATACAAAAAGGTGCTTCACGACGTGCCCGAAGTTTCGCACCACATAAACCTCGGTGACGACACCAAGAAGCCACTCTTTTGCCTGTCGCCACCGATGCGTCATCGCGCACGCCCGATAAGCGAAATCATGCCGTCGAACTTTTCGTCAAGCAGCAGCACCGGGACCCAACCCTCCTCGGGCTACCGAGGCTCCTCCACGATACTCACGGATTCATCCTCGCAGAATCCTCCGGCCGGCAATAACGTTGGCAACGCGACGAATCCCCTCTATCTCTATCGTTACGACAGCATGAGCTCGGCCGAGGCAAGTCTCGTTGGTCAGGAGAAAAAGTCACATCGTACACTCGTCGCTGGTAGAAGCGCAACCGGTGGCAATTTTGCCAAACGATCGATGTCTCTGCCGCAGGGAGAAACGAACGATCGAACCGCCAACGGCGGCAAAGTTCCACCAAGGCCGCCATTGCCGAAGAGCATTCTACGGAAGAATCGCGCCGCCGCGAACAAACGTTACAGCATGTTCGAGATGGGCGGTGTCGAGGAAGTCGACGATCGCCAATCACCCGAACCCTCGAAGAGAATGTCCCTCCAAGAGCCGTACTACATGAACAACGATTTGCAACTTCTTAAACACGGTAGAATCGTGGATTCGGAGAAGGACGTCGACGAGGTCGAGGAGAGACGCTACGCGGAAAGACTTAGGGAAAATGGCGCCACGTACGGGGTCAACGCCGACAGCGACGGACTCGATTCCAGCGGCGACGATGTCAGGCAACTCGAGGAATTTCTCAAACGCAGCGGCTTCTCGTCGCAGAGCAGCGACGGCGATAACGAGGATCCCGATCTCAAGTTGCGATCTTACGTGAGAAAATTTTTGGCACTACGGATGAACAAGGACATCGGTCGAGCTGCCGATATGATGGAATCGCACAAAAAAACTGTCAGCTTTGCCGTACATCAGAGGAAAGCTTATCTCGCGAATAAGGTACGAGCTCTCTCGGGCATGCTGCAATGCACGGAATATTGCGCGGAAGAGAGGCCTAGGTTTGAATGCGTTCATTGCCGTGGTTGGATCAGACTCTTCTTAGGAGTCGTTTATCATTGCGAACGCGGTAATTCGAAAGATGAGACAACTCGCAGACGAACTTGAACCAGATACGCGTTGTAGAGACGGTTTCGTTAAAAAAATGATCAAGCTTGGAGATTTTCAAAGTACGCCTACTTAGGACAGATACCTTTGAGCGAGGAAAAAACATTGCCGATTTTCATAATTTTTATTTTGTTTTATTTATTGTGTTTTATTAAGGCAGGATGTACATTTAGACAGGAAAAAATAAGCAATATTGAGGGATTTTTTAAACTAAGAAATGATGATTCTACAATTATCAAACTTTAGATATACTTCAAGGCCTTAGGCCACAGTAACGGGTATAAAATCATGTGCGAATTTAACGATTTTTTGTGTATGAAAAAGTGGTTCACTCATAAAATTAATTACACATCTATTTAGTATGAATGTCAAACTGTTAGAATATATATATATATATATATATATATATATATATATATATATATATATATATATATATATATATATATATATATATATATATAATATATAATATATATTTCATATATATATTTCAATGTACAAAATACTAACTACTAATATTTCCTTTTATCCGTTTTTTAGGCGCTCCGCGGCGTGACATTTAGCGTCCATAATTTTTTACCTAGAACAAAAAACAAAAATTCTCGTCAATCTACATTAAAATACCTAGAGAAGTACGTAAGGAATTAAAAAAATATTGTCTTATTCAAAAGTTGTAGGTATTTGAACTTAAGAAATGAATTTTCAGTGAAAAATTTCGTTATAACTGCTCATAAAATGAAAAGTTTTCGATTAATCAGAAATTTTGTACGTACTTCTCTGCGAAATGCAATTAGGAACATAACTTTTTAAATTTGAAGTAAATCGAGTGAAAATTGTTGAAATTATTTGTCACGCCAATTGGAAAAAAGCTGTTTCGAGAAGTTCCGAGTAGTCGGCCATGTTGTACATCGAAAAAAAAAAAATTCTAACAGCTTGATATTCATACTAAATAGATGTGTAATTAACTTTATGAGTGAATCACTTTTTCATACGAATTGTTTTTTTCAAATTCGCACATGATTTTATACCCGTTACTGTGCCTAAGGCCTTAATAGTATATTTAATTATACAAAACAATTGTTTAAATGTAATTCATCATCAAAATGACGGAGTTGTGGCAGTGTTACAGCAAGTTCGCCGCGGTCGTTGCGAATCGACGTGCAGACTAGCTTCCCGTAGACTTTGATTTCCAAAAAAGTTCAAACATTTTTTTCAATTGGAACATGTATAGTTTCCATGTGACGGTAACTAAAATGAAGATAATGCAAATTTAAGAAAATGGCACGCATTTACAACAAAAAATCAACATTTCACACAACATTTTTGTAAAATGTGGATTAAAAAAGTAGTTTTTTTTTCTTCAAATTTTTCAAAAACAATTCCCGTCAAGTAGAATGTACCAATGTTATCAATATTTCAACCAAGTTTTAACTCAATCGGCTCAATAGTTTTTGAGTAATCCTGCACGCCAATTTCGATAATGCAGTTTTGAGAAAAACGCGTTTGAAGTTCACGCCCGCTCCGAATCCGAGCGGTGAGGCACAGCGTTGACGGGCTGTAACGATTGAAGTTTTTCGAATTTCGTTTTTAAACCTTGGAAAAATATTCTACATGTATAGTTCTATCGTTTAAAGAAAGAAAAAAAAAGAAATCGATTTTTTATCGTTGTTAATGTGGTATTCCTTAATACTTTCGGCTGTTACATGGTACTTTTTATTTTATTGATCTTTAAAAATGGCGGAGGTGTGGCCTGGTCTTCTAGATGGGTTGCAGCGGATGTTATCAGACCTCGTGACACGTAGCGTTGGCGGGATTAATCTGAAGAACAAAACCAACGTAGATTTTTCTTTCGTTAACACTCATGCGCAGTGCAAAGTGAGAAATGTTGAAATTCGATGCAATGGTACGCTTTGAAATAAAAAGATTGAATTTTCCGAAAAAAATGGCTACATTTTCTAATAAAGAAATAACTTTTCTTTTTTTCAAAAACATTTGGGGTCATGTTTTAGACAATAAAGATTTTGATAATATTTCACGCTAGCTTTGAAAATGCAGTTTAGAAGACCTCCGTCTTTTATGAAGATTAATAAAAAAAAAAGAAAATACCAAGCAACAGCAAAAAGTAATAATAAACACACATAAGTCTAAAAAAAGGTGAAGAAATCTTTCCTTTTGAAAGAAAATAATGAAAATCAGCAAATGTTTTCCTCGCTCGAACTCCCCCCTTAAACTTTCCTATAGTTACGACACTTATTTGGCTCGTCTTTCGGTGCCTGAACAAACGCAAACACAAACATATCCACAATTTCGACAATCATCGGAATTTTTAACTCTGTGGGATGTTTCTTTAAGGCAAACGTTTTGGCTGGACTGGTTGATACGAAAGAATGCCCAGCGACACTCGACTCAGCGGTAAAAAGTGCAGAATCGAAACCAATTGACTTGGAGGAGAAGAAGAGTAAGTGGCACTTTTTTGCTCTTCGTACTTTATAATCGATTGAACTGAGGGCAACCGTGACGGTGGCTGGTTACTTTTAGACTGGCATAAAACTATTTACGCCCAACTTCGAGAGTTAAATACACGAAACTATGATCACGATTGATCTGAAGCGAGGCTTGGAGGAGCGCAAAAAATGTTGTTTCAGTACGACATGCGCTCACTTTCTGCAAACGTAATTACAAATTAAGGCAATGCGAAACACGTCCGGTGGTCGAGATCCCGTTGCGGAGTTTTCTCTTGAATAGATTTCGAGAAGAAAAAAAACGAAATAGACGCGGTTCGTCCGTTAATAGAAAGGAAAGTGTTTCTTCTTTCGGAAATATCAGACGTCGCGGAAAAAAGTTGATTGTTGTTTTCTACTGTTACTCTCGCACTCGTATTTTACGTTCTCATTTTTCACATCGCCTCGATACTACGCACTTTTAAAAAGGCACAATATTTACGAATTTTTTTTCTACGTTAAACGTTTTCGGCTGTCGAGTCCAAAGTTCGAGCACAGAAGGCTAATTAACTTACACAGTTACCGTAGAAATAATTCATATTTTTTATTTACATCCATTTAGGGCTTAGGCCACAGTAACGGGTATAAAATCATGTGCGAATTTAACAATTTTTATCGTATGAAAAATTGATTCACTCATAAAATTAAATACACAATATCAAGCTGTTAGAAAATATATATATATATTTTTTTTCGATACACAAAATGGCCGACTACTCATATTTTCTTTTGTTATATTTTTTTAGGCGCTCCGCTGCGTGACATTTAGCATCCACAATTTTTTACCTAGAACAAAAAACAAAAGTTCTCGTCAATCTACATTAGAATGCCTAGAGAAGTACGTACGGAATTTAAAAAATATTGTTTTATTCAAAAGTTGTAGGTATTTGAACTTAAGAAATGAATTTTCAGTGAAATATTTCGTTATATTGCTCATAAACTGCTCGTAAAATGAAAAGTTTTCGATTGATCAGAACTTTCGTACGTACTTCTCTGCGAAATGCAATTAGGAACATAGCTTTTAAATTTGAAGTAGATCGAGTGAAAATTGTTGAAGTTATTTGTCACGCCAATTGGAAAATAGCTGTTTCGAGAAGTTTCGCGTAGTCGGCCATTTTGTACATCGAAAAAAAAAATTCTAACAGCTTGATATTCATACTGAATAGATGTATAATTAATTTAATGAGTGAATCACTTTTTCATACGAAACAAAATTGTTAAATTCGCACATGATTATGTACCCGTTACTGAGGCCTAAGGCATTAAAGAAACAAACTAGCAGAGCCTTTCCCAAGTAAGCCAACGACGTGAGGTTGAATGGATATTTTCCGGATAATTGCAATTTTAATTGACGTCCAATTGAATTAAAAAAAAATCGTAAATTTCCGATTGCGGTCAAAGGAATTGGAGTAAAAAAAATAGAGGCAATGCGTTAAAAAGGCATGGAAGAAAAGTCGGAAACAATTCCAGTGTTTCTGAAACATGTTAATTTTCGCGCTGAATATCGAAATCTGCTTCTTTTCGTGGTGAAAGCCGAAACGTGCTAGTTTTCGTGTCGGAAGCCAAAGCATGCTAGTTTTCACGGTGATATCAAACGTGCTTGTTTTCGCAAGATTTCTGAAACATGCTACTTTTCGTAAGCAGTTTCGATATATGCATAACATTTTCAACTTTTCATGTAAAATCAGCGATATCTAATCATCCATATAAAATCTCACTAACACATACAAATAAATTCTTAGTCGACTGTGTTTGTATGTGAGAAATGTATATGCAGTAATTATTTTACTTTAAGGGGTAAGGCCACAATAGAATTTTCAAAAATTCGATTTTTTTCTCGCTAAAATAGTGCTTTGTCATAAGAATAAGTTACTATTCGATTTATAGCAAGAACGTTTTTTTTCACCGACTTTGAGCGTACAACCTAAGCCCACCCCTTGCACGGCCATAGAGTACCTAAAACTTTAAACGCGTTTTTCTCGAAACAGCTTTTTTCCAATTGGCGTGACAAATAACTTCAACAATTTTCACTCGATTTACGTCAAATTTAAAAGTTACGTTCCTCAATTGCATTTCGCAGTGAAGTACGTACGGAATTTCTGATCAATCGAAAACTTTTCATTTTATGAGCAGTTTTATACGAAATTTTTCACTGAAAATTCATTCGAATACCTACAACTCAAGTGAAATACCTACAACTTTTGAATAAAGCAATATTTTTTAAATTCCGTACGTACTTCTCTAGGTATTCGAATGTAGATTGACGAGCATTTTTGTTTTTTGTTCTAGGTAAAAAATTGTGGATGCTAAATGTCACGCCGCGGAGCGCCTAAAAAAAGATAAAAGAAAATATTAGTAGTCGGTCATTTTGTGCATCGAAAAAAAAATACAAATTTTCTAACGGTTTGATATTCATACTAAATAGATGTGTAATTAATTTTACGAGTAAATCACTTTATCATACGAAAACAAACTGTTAAGGGGGCGTCCATTAATTACGTGAGGCGTTTAGGGGGGGGAGGGGGTCGAACGAAATCTCACCCAATCTCACGTGGGGGAGAAGGGGGCTTCGGAAAATATCACGTAATTTTAGTAATTTTAGTAATTTTAGTAATTTTAGTAATCATGTAATTTTTATCAAATAGGGAGAGTCTCCCTACTACTTTACATGGTGGAGTAAATGGTACTACAACCGCAGTTATTTCTACTACAATTCATTTTCCGTGAACGTATGCATTTTGAAAAATCTCACGTGACATTAGGGGAGGGGGGAGGGGGTCGAGCAAAATCTCACGACATCGCACCAGGGGGAGAGGGGGGGGTCGAAAAATCGCCAAAATCACCTCACGTAATTAATGGATGGACTAAGGGGGGGGGGGGGGTAGGGGTTTCAGCGTGAAAAAAAAACACTTTTTTGCGATTTTTTTCATCTATATGGATAGAGTAAATTTATTGAAACTTTTTGTACTTTGTTAAGTGTCATTGCAAGAACATTCTGTGAAATTTGTACGCGACAATATCCACAAACAAGCCGGTGACAAAGCTTTTCCAAGAACGCCTTTGGAAAAACACGATTTGCGGTGTTCACTGTATCTCGGCTAGAAATTATCTGAAATCAAGTACCATTAAAATTTAGTCAAAGTATCGTCAAATCCTCCCCCCAACGGTCTTTGATAATTTTTTTTTCATTTCTAAATTTTTGGTGGTCATGTAAAGTGAAAAGTGCTATTTTTCACGCAAAATTCCGCCATTTTGGGGGTGGAAAACTCCCTCAAAGTGAAAAAATCTCAAACTAGCCGTTGGGGGGAAGTATTTTATATGTAGTAAAGTGTGTACCAAGTTTGAAATAAATCGGTCATGTAGTTTTCAAATGGCAGTGAACGCGGACTTTGAAAAAGTGGTTTCGAGAAAAACGCGGCATCGGCTTGTTTGTGGATATTTTCACGTACAAATTTCACGGAATGTTCTTGCAATGACACTTAACAATGTACAAAAGTTTTCTATAAATGTACTCTATCCATAGAGATTTAAAAAATTCGCACAAAAGTGTTTTTTTTCACCCTGAAACCCCTACTCCCCCGTTAAATTCGCCCATGATTTTATACCCGTTACTGTGGCCTGTCCCCTTAATCTTGTATGCTGTCAAAAGCTCCAAATTGCGCCTGCTAACGTGACCTTTTATCTTTGCCTCATCCAGAGATGATATGGTCGGTGAACAAGGCGACGTATCTTCTGGTGAAGTACTGGCACGCCCAACCGATGCCAACGAGTCCACGGGATTACACGGACAAGAACGAGTGCGCCCAGCTGTGCGTCAGTAATTTGTGCCCGGCGTTGTACGCCCTGATGTCGGACGGCTTGAAGCCGCAGTTGAGCTCGACGTTTGGGCCAATCTCGAACAGCGTGTGGCAAGTGGTCGAGGCGTCGTCGCAGCAGGGTCCGCTCACCAACACGCTCAACGAATTGGTGCAAAAGATCAACGGGGAGGATCTGATAACCGAGGGAATGCTCAAGTTTCACGCCTTCGTGTTTGGCCTTTTGAATTTGCGAGCACTCGACGCTTGGTTCGCGTATCTGTGCACCCGCGAGACGATATTGCGAAAGCACTACGACACCAGCAGTCTGTTCGTGGGTGCGCTCGCTTGTCCAAACGCACGCGAGGTCGTGGACACTTTTCTCAGTACACTCCAGCCCCTCGTATGCTGTCCATTCCAGCTTGATCTTCTCTATCAGTATCGTCAGTTGCACAACAGCTTCGGCAGTATGAACAGCCACGCTGTGATCGGCAATACCGCACCATTCAGAATCCTCGAGTCGCCGAAAGAGCGCGATTTCGTTGTAACGAGCGATACACAGTGCGGCAACGTTGCACCGAGTCCAAAAAAGATACGCCCACGCTCGTGCGGTATCTATTACAATGACGAGAAAAGAATTTCGAAGACTGACGCGGAGGCGAAGAAACGCTGGAGTCACTTGCCCGGTGGCACGAAGATGTATCCGGGCCTCGAGAAATTAACGTCCGAAGACTCGGAAGATTACACCGACAGCCTCGAGCACACGTCCGTAAATCGTCCCGGTGGCAGTAATCCACGGCAAAACACACCCAACAGAATGTCCAGTCCCGACATCAGGCAACAAGACGACGAAGACTCGAGACCGCGGGAATTGAAGTTTCGCAAACTTCAAGAAAAGTGGGAATTAATGGCGGAGAAGGAAGAAACGAGGGAACCACCCATCGCTACGACACTCAATTCGCCTAATCAGACACCGACGAGTGCGAGCAAATCGAAAATACCGAGATTACTCACCTCGCCGATCAAACAAGCCCCGAGCTGCTTACCCGTCGCTCCTAAAACGACCAAGTCACCGGTTTCCGGGATACCCTCGTTGAAAAAACCCGCGATCGTTGCTACCGCCAAATTGGGACTGAAGAAACCTACGGATTTGAAGCTCAGCACCAAAGACGTGACACGACGTACGAGCAGAGTCGATCAGGATCCAACTGGGCCACCGAGAATACTCACACGACCGAGCTCACTGCCGTACAAGTCTCACGGTGTCACGGCCAGAGACAAGAGCCTCGTCTCGCCCCATCGACGAGCCGCGTCCACTTCCTTACCGAGGCCTACCGCGCCCACTAGCTCCAGGGCTAGCGCTATTATTAAACAACCGGTCAAGTAAGTCAATTCCTACATTTCCTAAAGTCAATGTTTTCAATCATTTTTTTTTTTTTTTTACGACTTCGTTTGATGTTTGCCGAATTTTAATGATGCAGGCGTATTGAGGAAGGTTCGGTGTGTGTCCCCGATCTTTGAAGAAAAAAAACCGACCGTAGGACTTTAGGTATTCCTTTTACGAACCCGAATATTCAACAGTTAACTGATTTTCGTTTATAATCAAGTAAAATTAGATCCCAGTATACTGGTGAAAGTCAAAGCCAAGTTATCGAACTTTTAACGAAAACTTACGAGCCTAGAAATCGTCTCTTAGGCGGCGCTTTATGGAGATGACACGCTCGCCACTTTTCTGTCTAATAATTTATACCAGTGTATCACTCTAGATGCCTGACGTAAACTGCTCACGCGTGGGAAAAAATCGAAAGATTCCCGGATGTCAATGAAAGCATGGGGTCAGCGAATGTTTGAAGAAAATATTAACGATAAAACTTCGAAAAATGTGCGAAACTTAGAGAAAATGCAAAAACATCTGAATCTACTAAATTTGCGGGAAATTTTTTTTGCGGGTCACGCTTTTTACCAGTCGCGGCCCGAATACAATGCTCTATATTTCCCGCAACTGACATTGTTTTGACAGATCGACGTTGAAAAGCATGGATGTTAAACTCGCCTGGTTGAGTAAAAAGAGACGGGGATAGAACCAATATTGCCAAATATCAAACCTAGATACTACTGCGCGAATCGTTGGAATAACTATTTTTTCATTTTTCTAATTAAATGTGAACATTCATTAAGGGAGACTTTGTCCTTGGAGTGCCATATTTCAGGTGTTTACATTTTATTTTTTTTTTTAAAGGAAACGAGTAAAGCTTTTTGAGTGCGGTTTTTTTCTTGCTTTTATTCATGATATACAGAAAATTTAAAAAATTTTTTTTTTAAAAAACCAAAATCGCGGCCGTTGCAGCTCCGCGAAAACAGGTCCTCAAATCGCGGAAGGTAAACGGCTGACATCACTGCCCCCTCTTTGTTGATCTGAAACACAAATTCAAAGCATATTATCAAACTGTGACCCTTTGGTCGTGGAATGACGGATGGGTTTTTCGTTTAGTACAAATTTCTGAAAATGGCGGAAATTTAAAAAAAAATCGCATTTTCGCGTTTTTTATCGCATAAAAAGATAAATAATAAATGCAAAAATGTATCTATCGAAAAAACGATCCGTCATTCCGTGAATACATATTTTCTGAGTATGCTCTCGAAATTTCAGGTCGATATGTCAATTACAGCGGTCAGGAGAATGTCAGCCATTTTTAAAAACGTGTTTTCGAGAAAAACGCGTTTAAAGTTTTGTAATGTGTTTACACAAATGTGTTTATAATTACCGCTAATCGGCAATGCCTGGTCCATAGAGGCATCCCTCCTCTTCTTCTAGCTGCTCATGTTGAGCCGCTAACATCTCCCGCTAAATTTCAAGGACAACGTCTCCCTTAAACAGTCTACACATGGAAAATTTAGTTATTACAATTTTTTTTGCATACGTTACAAATATAAATCGTACAAGTCTCAAGTACAATCACTGGTATGACTAGTGTAAAGCGATAGGCCTACCTTAAATGAACTGCTAACGACACTATGAAACAAAAATTCATTTATAAACCCTGTGCAGTAACTTGAAATGTAGGTTGGTCGAGGTCTCATTAGTAGTCACTTAACAAAAAATCATCTTTCAAATCGTTTTTTCCAAATTTACATTACGTATATCCGAATAAGCAATTTGAAAGAAGGTTTAGGCATTTCCGTATCTCCGTATCCGGCACAAAAAAATTTCAATCAAGAAATAGTAATTCCCGTTGGATTTCAATGATGCAAACTTGTGTCTCATACACGTTTTCCAATGCTCTGCAGGGAAGTTCGAACACTGACGCACAGATTGCCGTCCGACAACGGTCATCTGTCCTTCAACGAGGGCGAGAAGCTCAAGGTCATTCTCGAGGTCGACAACAAGTGGCTGCTCTGCGCAAGAGGCGACAGAAAGGGCCTCGTACCGAGATCCTGCGTTCATCCGATTCACTCCTAACCCACGGCTTATCTATGATCGAACGAACGACGAGATGCGACAGCAATATCCAAATATATATGGAAGTGAGGTCTCGATCGCCCATCGACTGAGGGAATATCGCGAGCTTGGCTTCATAATGCGAGCTCTGTTCACGGCACGTTTGTAAACGAGAAATGGCGGCGAGGCGAGACTCCCGAGAGACGGCAAATTAAGATAAACGTGAAAAATAACGTCGTGCGATAAGGTATGAGGAAGAAATCAAGACTATATTGTACAGTGTATCAAAGCAGAAGTTTAGAGTCGTTTTATCCGCGGACGACGCACTTACCATAGTTTATACCCCCCCCCCTCCCTCCCTCCTTTCCCTCGTTTCCCGAAAGACAAAAATACGTATAGCTATTCAACCGACGAGATATTGGTTCGTATCGTGTACTACGGCGTATTTAGTATTTTCATCGAAAGGAAAGAAAAAAGCGATTACTGGTTGTAGATGAGGATGAAGATAAGATAACGAAAAAAAAAAAAAAAAAACAACAACAAAGAACATGAAGAGTTAAGAGCAACACTCGGCTAGTCACAATAGACTCTCGAAAACCAGATTGTATTTAATTATTTGAACATAAACTTATTTATAAAATGCCCAACCGCTCGCCGGAATGTAAATATTATATACAGTGACAGTAGAGGAGGAAGGGGCACGGAACGACGAGCGAAAAGTAATAAACTCCATATACCATTATTATCATAAATGTAACTGTGATCATAGCGAATAGGCGAATAAGTTTATTATGGAAAGATGACCTTCGTTCGCTTCGAAGAAAAGAAGAAAAAGTAACACATTGTCACTCTTATAATTTTGTTAATGTTATCTCGTTATCTCGGTTTTCCCATCCGGCCCCTCCTTTATTTCGTGTGATAATGTCCGTGACGCGCAAACACTGCATTGCGATAGTTTAAAAACATTTTTTAAGTTTCGATGTATAAAAGAAAAATGAACGAAAAAAAAAAGAAAGAATTTAAGGGCGTTTTGTAAAATGTCCAGGGACGCTTGCGTGATTCGTGAAATAATGATGTTTTTTTACTTGCTTCTTGTATTCTTTAGTGCACACTACTATATACGAATACAATAAGATGTGAAAGTCAAACGAAAACAAAAAAAAAAAGAAAAGAAACAATATGTTGTGATTAATCGTCTGTACAGTTGACTCCGTGGAGGACGAGGGAAAAAAAAGAAATGTTTGATTTATCATTGTAATCGAGAAAACGAGCGTCGAGACTTTATCCAGGGACAATGCGGAAAGAGAACCAGGACTACGAAATGTACATAAACACCTCTATGTGCGAGTGTATGCTTCTCTTTGGCTTATAACGGAATACGAGGAAAATTTTACATAAAGTTATAACCACGCTGTTACATTTTTTTTCCTTTTTTTTTCGTTGCAATATCCTTTCCGTATCGAGAGCGGGAATGCTCGTGCGGTTGTACCAGTCCGGAAAAAATACTCCCGCCCCGTGGATGACGCGTATTTACTTCGAGAAAGGGAAAAACACAGGCCCGATGTTTATTCGTTTTTTCGTGGATTCAGTGCCTCGGCGACATATACCTCGAGGGCACCGTACAAAAGAAAAATAAAAAGTAATAGGAATATTCGCTGCAAAACGGAAAGAACATTGGCCTCGTATCAAGTTTATTAATACGTTCGTAATCGAAGTAACGTACAATTATGTATACGTTGGTATAAATAAAATGATCATATAATGCTTCATGTTCAATCAATAAAATGTTCCCACTCACGAGTTTTTCGAAAGTCCGCATTGGGCTTCGAACCGCAGAGAATTGTTTTTTTGGTCTTTTATTTGAAAAATACGGAATGGGATTTGAGAAAAAATATTTGAAGTTGTACTGTCGTAAAGTCCCCCTTGAGAAGCAACGGTTGGAAAAACAATTTTCTCAACATTTGGGAAGCATGGCACATTGTTATACTTTATACGATACAACGAATGTACAGTGAACATGGCAACGTAAGTAAGTATGCGTAAATCAAGGGGTGAGATGCAGTCAGAGGCGTCAAAAAACGAGCATTTTCAATCATTTGTTTTTTATTGTAATTAAGTTTGTTTTACAAAAGTGGTTACACAGACTTTTTATGTTATATTTCAACTTGACTTGTACGAATTTTCAAAGAAAAATATTGATTATTTATAAAAATATCGCCATCTTTGTCGGACCCCCTTCGGCATGTAGTGCTTTGCGGTGACCACCATAACATTTTACTGAATCATCCGAAATCAAAAAACCAAACGAAAAAAAAAGATTAGTTTAATAATAAATCTAGTCCTTAATCGAAGCTTTTTTTGCAAAAATTGACAAAATAGCGGCTTCCGACAGAGAACTTTCGATTTTCGACAAAAAATCGCTCGTTTATTGTTAAAAAGAATAGAAATTTTCAACAAAAATGTAAATCCTTCGATTAAGGACTAGTTTTTAATGCTATCAATAAGCACACCAAATTTCATCAAAATCCATCGAGTGGTTTTTTAATTAAGTGGTCACCGACTATGAAAAACATAGTTCCGAGAAAAACGCGTTTAAAGTTTTTCGATGTGGATACGGTATTATATGGTCGTAATATTTTGCGCTCGATGGATGAAGCTAAACTTTTTTAATGTATTTTGATCCGCTGAATCCGAATATCACAATTTTTGCCGAAAGGTCGAGCATTCAATTATTTATAGCCAATTATTAAAACAATTTTTCAAAAAATTAAAGTTTTTCGGGATTAATTATTTTTAAAAAACATTTTGGTCAATTTTAAAACGAAATTATTCCTTATAAAATGTTGCCAAAGTTCATAGTTTTTGAGTAATACATTTTTGAAAATGTCTGAAAGAGTTTTCCAATTTTACACTTGATTAATGTATAGAAATATTAATTAAAAAATTACTTACATCGAATCATCAATTCCTGGCCCATACAATAGGGCTTCTGCCGATGTGGAAGCTTCCAAAATATCGATTTGTTGTTGTCTTCGAAGCATTCTGCCTCCCCGGGTATCATAGTGTGCGGGTTTGTCAGCCACGTCTATACGTCGAGAATCGACGCCCCTTCACTAATTGTGGGATATCCCGGAAACTATTCATCGGATTGACTTGAAATTTTCAGGGAATATTTTCGAAACATCATACTTCAAAAAAATGTTTGAAAAATCGATTTTTTAGAATTCTGACTGCATTTCACCCCTTAAAAAATTGTTCGCTCCGGTCCAACTTTCGCGCGGGCTGATGTTAATATTATTTCTTTTGTGGCAATGTTTCCCGTGATCTTAAGGGGTTAGGATACTGTGAAAATGTAAAAAAAAAATCGATAGTCGCTTGAGGCAACGAAAATTAAAGAAGAAGGTCCTGCATGTGGTGCAGGAATGGCAGATTGAAGTCAATTGAAGAAAATTGACTGAAGAAAAATTAATTGAAGAAAGGAAAAAAGAAAAATTAATTGGAAATTAAATTAATTGAAAATTAAAATTAAAAGAAAAATTAATTGAAGAAAAGAAAAAAGAAAAATTAACTTGAACTTATGATGATTTTAATTGCTGTTGATGATTATTAAGGCGGGTTACATTTATAAAGATAAAAAAATCGATTTCTTTTTTTTTTTTCTTTAAATGATAGAACTATATACCGACGCTGCTTACGAAAAGTAGCATGTCTCAGAATTCTTACGTAAACAAGCACGTTCGATATGAGATTGTATTAGAAAACTAGCATGTTTCGGCTTTCACCATGAAAAGAAGCAGATTTCGATATTCACCGCGAAAATTAACTGTCGGGAAAACTCGGGACGATAAAAGGCTACTTCGATATTCTTACTAACCGACTTTTCGAAAGGTTTCAGGCTATCTCGGAGAAAATAAATGCTGCGACTGTTTCACACGTTCAAGGTTGTATTTGGTTTTTCTTTTTCGCACGGTAGGAACGTCCTAATATATACAATTCGTACTTTTGGGTGATAAATAAAATGCTATATCGATAACCTTAAAAATAACATAGTCTTAAATCTCTTAGATAATCACGTAATTTTATTTACAAGTTAATCGAATTCGAGCCACGTCCATCTTGAATCTTAACGTTCACACTAACGCGTGTGTTGTTTCGAGGGGTGGGAAATGTCACCCTCGACCCATGAATAACAATGATCCTAGTTATTAAATCTGTCGAAACAAAATTGTCAAAATGCTTTACAAATATCAGCAAACAATTTTTTTTCATTCCCCTGAAAAGTGAATTAACTCCCACTAAGTTTGTTTACGGGGTAAGGCCACAGTAGAATTTTCAAAAAATCGATTTTTTACGCTAAAATGCTGCTTTATCATGATAAGAATCAGTTACCATGCGATTTATAGCAAGAACATTTTTTTTTCACTGACTTTGAGCGTATAACGTAAGCCCACCTCTGGCACGGCCACAGAGTACGTAAAACTTTAAACGCGTTTTTCTCGAAACAGCTTTTTTTTCCAATTGGCGTGACAAATAACTTCAACAATTTTCACTCGATTTACTTCAAATTTAAAAGTTATGTTCCTAATTGCATCTCGCAGAGAACTACGCATGGAATTTCTGATTAATCGAAAACTTTTCATTTTATGAGCAGTTTTATACGAAATTTTTCACTGAAAATTCATTCGAATACCTACAACTTTTGAATAAAACAATATTTTTTAAATTCCGTACGTACTTCTCTAGATATTATAATGTAGATTGACGAGAATTTTTGTTTTTTTGTTCTAGGTATAAAAATTGTGGATGCTAAATGTCACGCCGCGGAGCGCCTAAAAAAAGATAACAAAAGAAAATATTAGTAGTCGGCTATTTTGTACATGGAAAAAAATAAATATATATATTTTTTCTAACAGCTTGATATGCACACTAAATAGATGTGTAATTAATTTTACGAGTGAATCACTTTTTCGTACGAAAACAAATTGTTAAATTCGCACATGATTTTATACCCGTTACTGTGGCCTAACCCCTTAACATTTCTATTCGTAAATTCACGATCATGATTATTGAAGCTCCATTGGCTTTTCGGTTGGGAAATACAATCAGTCAACGTGGAGCGCGGTGACACCGTCACCTTTGAATCTTCAAAAATATACCGTATCCAAGTTCAGATGGCGTCTTTTTTTTTTTGGTGATTAGAAAATTATGATGCAATGAAATATTTGAAATTGCTTACATACCTAGACTAACAACAACAGTACCAGAAAACAATCGGTATATTTTCAATCTCAAAGATTCGCTGTGTTTTACCGTGTTTATATAAAAGCTCGCAGTGGTTTTTTTTTCCGGCTCAGTCTCCGTCATCTGAATGAGAAAAACTGGATGTGACGATGGGGGAAATAATCGAATCAGACGGACTCAATGAGGATGTAAAAAGGATCGAGTAATTTGACTCTCGATGGTCCACTGAGGAAGAATCGATTATCGCCCAGTCGACGAAACTGAGCTGTCGTGATGAATAAATGACGAATAAACCGCGTGACATGTGAATGTTTGATCGAAAATCAAAGGGGTTAGGCTACTGTGATTTTTTGTAGAAATCAGTCGTCGCTTGAGGCAAATCAAATTGAAGATGAAGGTCTGACATATGGTGCAGAAATCGTAGATTGAAGGTCAAGTTATCATTACTAAGATAGAACTGCTGGTAAAACGTTAAGGAGGTTTGGTATAGATGACGGTATGTTGACACTTGATTCAAATTTATACACTAAATTCTTTGTCATGTACTGAATGCACCTTCCGATCTTTAAATCGATCGTCTACGCCGTTTTTTTAAAAAATTACAATTGAAGAAACCCTTTTTGAGGAATCGTCGCAGTGTGAAATTCTCAAAAAATCGACTTTTTTGCATTATCCGATAGTATAGACGGTTATAAACATCGACCTGGTATCGGCAATTGGTCGTGAGTAGACAATTTATATGAAAATTCCGCACTCGAAACTTTAAACGCGTTTTTCTCGAAATGTCGTTTTTCAAAACAGTGTTCTTCACGCCATTCTTTATCTTGATATGGAAACTTTTTTTGAAATCTTTATATTTTTTTTTAACAAAAAACTGTCGAAAGATAGGCTAAATTCGAGACTTGTTTTCAAACCGCTGCCGTTTTGTCAATTTTGATTTTAAAAAACCTTCATAACAAGATAGCGGCTTTCATACTGATCAATAACCTCTTTACATTTTGTGTTTCAGATTTATATTTACGACCACAACCGTGTACACCGTGAGGACTCTCTTTTTTCGAAGACATTTTGAACCGTCAAAAAAATGTAAAAAGAAATAAAAATGTATTTTCCGTTCTCCGCGAGTGCTTTGATTTGACATGAAAAAAAAAATCAGACCAGCGTATTCTAACCATCGAAAAAAAATCGCGAAAATCAGCTATTTTTCGACCCGTTACACTGTGATGATACCTCAACGTAGGGAGACGCCTAGATTCATCGCTGAATGGCAGTTTTACGCACGAAATAGTATGAAAAAATGTTTAAAATGTTATGGAACACTGAAATCACTCATTACATTATGACTATTAGACATCTCTCTATGTTAAAAATTATTTCTTCAATTGTAAATTTTATCAAGTATAAATTTGAATCAAATGGCAAAATATCGTCAATTGTCCCAAAACTCCTTAAATTACTTTTTTCTCGAAAGAACATTTTCCAAAACGGTGTACACGATTTCTCGACATCTAATGAACGGATTGACTCGAAATTTGGTAAACTAATTCAATGTGATAGTAGTTTAGTCTTGACCAACGTTTTTTTTCTTAGCATTTTTTTTTCATTAGTTATTAACAATATCATTTTTCTCTCAAAATCGGGGGGAAAATTCAAAAATTCGTTTTTAACGATTGGAACATGATAAAAAAAATTGCTCGGTCGGCTCTTAGCCAATATTATCTATTTTAAGAAAAAAAAACTTCATTTTTGCGTTTCAGATAAACCGGGTGGCCAAAATCTCGTTATAACTTCTTTGATTGTTGATATTTTTAATAAAATTCGGGACACAAATTTGTTAACGAATATTCAAATATCAGTCCAAAAGATATTTCAATCTTACTTTTCCTTCGAAATTAATTATTTTAAATAATCTTGATTTTCGGGTCGTCACAGTAGCCTAACCCCTTAACGGAATAGCACACTAAAACCAAAGTCGCCCATTCATCCATTACAATCGTCCACTACGAAGTATGACAGATATTGCAAACGAACCAACTATTGAAATTCTTTTTTTCTCAGTTAAGGAGGGAGGTCTGGTTAGAATTTTCAAAAAATCGATTTTTTTCATTTTCTAAAAGTATAATATCTTACGAGTATTTTCCGACCAATTGAATGTAAATCAGACCATTATTCGCCGAAATACACAACTTCGAAGGACGCCGTGTTTGAGCCATATAAAGTAAACTCAAAATTTTAAACTCGTTTTTCTCAAAACCATGTTTTCGAAGTCGGTGATCAATGTAACTCGAGAACGGCTTTACCGATCAGGTGGAAATTTATATCACTTCTTCTATACATAGTTTTCCTCCGGATGAACGAAGGATTTTTTTTGGACAATTATTTTTTTTTATAGTCAATTTTTGTTAGTGAAAGTTTGGTCAAAACAACACTTTTGACTTTCGACGTGCGCCATTTTGTGAAAAATGGAAATTTTTCAAAACCCTTCGTTCAACCGGAGCATTATATCATTAACTAAAGATTCCCCCCTGATTTGTTGGTTTCAGATAATCCGTCACAGCGTGAGAGTGATCACTGCAAAACCTGTTTTTTTTTGCAGCGTCCTCGGCCATTGATACGTATCGGCTTATTTTGAAACATATTTCTTTTAAAAAATTATAATGTTTACATTAAATATATATCTCTTAAACGGAAGAACTTTTGTTGTAAATTATTTTATCGTTTGGCCGAAAAAAATCGGAACAAAGGCCTTTTTTCTAACGTCCCAACTAGACCTCACTCCTTAAGAAACGTCACGAGGACTCGAGTAATTGTTCGTTTTCAAGTGAAAAAACAAACCTTACTTTTTCACATTGTTTGTTATCAATTTCGTACGCGTGTTCGCCGTAAAAACGCTATCTATCTTATACTCATTTTTGTTCAAACGTTGCATTATTATCCAACATATCAAATTGTAGAGAAAACCATCGCGAGATCCTTCAAAGTTTGCGTGGATACGATCGCAGTGTCCGCCAAACCGGTCAATTTACGAATTCTCAATTGAATGAAAACTCGATCGAGCACGTGTTACGAAAAGTTCGAGTGCCTCGTTGAGGATACAATTCGGCAGTAGAGAAAACAAATTCCTCGAAAAATAAAACGCGTGAGAATTTCTAAGGTCGATCCATTCGTGACGATTACAAAGTGGTGTCTCAGGGAGAAAACTAAATTGCCATTTCACGTCGGTCATTTTTTTTTCTCGCATTTTTACTTCTCAGCGAGAGAGAAAAAAAGAAGAAAAAAATAGCGTACAGTGCGAGGGTTCGAGTAGCAGGTCGATTCGGCGTGGAATGTCTAATAAATATTACATTTAAAAACCCTGTATTATTTATATCTACGAACTAATCGTCCCTCATAAATTCGATCGATGGAAAAAAATCTTCGCACCGCTGGAGAAATACATGTGTCGAAAGTTCGAAGGTGGTTAAAAATCGCTTTTCCGGCCCATCGTTCGATGGGTCGGTACAAATATAAATCGTTTAGATCTTTCGGCAGTCAGGATGCTGCTCAGTGTTCGACGCGCATCGAGTCTCAACAAGATTTCTCGCCGCTTGACGGGCTACATCTACCTAGGTGGGTCGAAAAATTGCAGTTTCCAAAAATATTTTTATTCGTTAGTATCACCTTTGAGCTATGTTCGCTAAAAAACTCATTGAAATATTCCTAAAAATGAATAATCTGCAGCTTTTAATAGTCGAGCGAGCGGTAGCAGCAACATACTGCAAACTTTAAGGCCCGCGTCCGAATTGGAAGGTCCGAAAAATCGTTTTTTTTTTAAATTGCTTAAGTGGTAAGGCCACAGTAGAATTTTCAAAAAATCGATTTTTTTTTCGCTAAAACGGTGCTTTATCATCATAAAAATAAGCTACTATTCGATTTATAGCAAGACATTTTTTTTCACCGAGTTTGAGCGTATAACATAAGCCAACCTCTGGCACGGTCATAGAGTACCTAAAACTTTAAACGCGTTTTTCTCGAAACAGCTTTTTTCCAATTGGCGTGACAAATAACTTCAACAATTTTCATCCGATTCACTTCAAATTTAAAAGTTACGTTCCTAATTGCATTTCGCAGAGAAGTACGTACGGAATTTCTGATTAATCGAAAACTTTTCATTTTATGAGCAGTTTTATACGAAATTTTTCACTGAAAATTCATTCAAATACCTACAACTCAATTCAAATACCGACAAGTTTTGAATAAAACAATATTTTTTAAATTCCGTACGTACTTCTCTGGGTATTCTAATGTAGATTGACGGGAACTTTTGTTTTTTGTTCTAGGTAAAAATTGTGGATGCTAAATGTCACGTTGCGGAACGCCTAAAAAAAGTTAACAAAAGAAAATATTAGTAGTCGGCCATTTTGTACATCGAAAAAAATATATATGAATTTTTTAACAGCTTGATATTCATACTAAATAGATGTGTAATTAATTTTATGAGTGAATCAGTTTTTCATACGAAAAACAAATTGTTAAGGTATTCCTTTCACGAACCCAAATATTTTACAATTAACTGATTTTCGTCTATAATTAGGTAAAAATACATCCCAGTATACTAGTGAAATCTCAAGCCGAGTTACCGAACCTTTAATGAAAATTTACGACCCTAAAAATCGTCTCATTCATACGGCGCTTTATGGAGATGTCACGCTGGCCACATTCCTATCTAATAATTTATAGAACAAATGACTCTAGATGCCTGATATAAACTGCTCACAGGTGTAAAAAAGTCTAAAGATTCCGTAACGACAATAAAAACAGGGGATCACCGAACGTTTAAAGAAAATATTAATGTTAAAGGTTGGAAAAATGTGACTAGCAGATGAATTTTCGTAGCGGTGACGTTTCAAATAAATGTAAAAATGTCTTAATCTACTAAATTTACGCGAAATTTTTTATTCTCGTTTATCGTTGTGTATAATAATCCATTGTAACTTATTTTTTTTTATTAAGCGCAATTGTAATTTACCGACGATTCAGAAGGCCCTGCTTATGCCCCCACAAAATACGGCCCTCCGCGAAAGGAATACCTTAAATTCGCACATGATTTTATACCCGTTGCTGTGGCCTAACCCCTTAAATCGATAGATAAACTATCCAAGAATATAGTTACAAAGTTGCAGACGCCAATTGTAAATATTTTCGAAGATACAAGGCCAAAAGCAGAGGAGCGATTGATATTTTCTCCAATTGAAAACTTTGAAGCGCGTTTTCTCCAGTTTTCATTTTCACGATTTTTCCAAATTGGCGGGCGCTGTAGCAAGAAAACTAAACGACCTATTGAATCAAACCAAAGTTTATTTTCTTCAGTATGAAAATCTCTTCAATGTGAACTAAAAAAAGTCGTTGAAAAGTCTTTGTACATAATTTTGATAGTACGTTAAATTTTTTTTAACAATTTTTTTTCAGACCTGAGAAAAGTTATAATTTCACGATTTTTCAGCTTTTCCTTAGTTCACCCAGAAGAAAAATATATGACGATTGAAAATTTTATTGGTTTTTTCGTTTTAATCAAGAATTACGAGCTGCATCTTTCCCGCCGATTAGGGACTGCAGTGACAAGTCGCACATGAAATAGGCTGATAAATCTGTAGTCGTGAATTTTTTTTATACATTTAAAATGTATATGAACATATACCTCAACGTTTACTGGGCTCACTTGTTTTTTTCCCTTTTGAAAAAATGCCCGAAAAACGCTTTTTTGGACCTTTTGATTCGGGCCCCGGCCTTAAGCGCGTTTTTCTCGAAACACTGTTTTCGAAGTCGGTGGACATGATATCTCGAGAACCACTTGATGAATTGTTTCCAAATTTACAGGAGATACGATGAGAAACATTTGAAGGTTGTTGACGATCTCACTTTTTTTTAAATCGATCTTCATACTTCAAATAGCTACGTCAAAATTACGACTTTTTCATCGATCTTGTATCCTCAATATTCGATTCGTCGTCACGTCGATTAAAAAAAAAATATTTGAAAACCCGACGATCGTCAACGACTCGTATTTGTTGGTGTCTTGAATAGCCCGTTTGATTTTCAGATCTCAAATGGACCGTTTAAGCAGGAGAGTGTCCACCGCCAAACGTGGCGAAAAAAAATGTCATCATCGGCCGGCGTTTTGTTGTTTTTCTGTGTTTTTTGGTGTTTTTTTTCATAGGCTCCCAATATGTGTAACTTCTTGTAAAAAAAATGCGTTTCTTTTTCACCAACGTTTTTTACCAGAACAAAAATTCGTAGTTTCGTCATTTTTTCGGGCCTCTAGGTAGATGTAGCCTCTTAACTTCTCTCCTTCATCCCAATTCTTCCTACAGCCCACTTCTCCTCGATTCTCTCGAATCTTACGTATTAATGAATATACAAACGTCTCAATCAAGATAAGCGTGTGTTGTATGCACTGTGTGTTTATCGTACGACTATTTGGCACTGTCGAGACCCAGTATCAGAGACTTCGAGCCTTCGGACTCGACAGAATAAAACAAAACGTACGTCTTTCAGTTTGATCGACGTGGACAGCGTATGCGTAGTCTCGAAATACAACAGATCGTCGAATGCACGTGTCCCGTTCGTACAGTCATGGCCAGCGAGTATTTTGCCGCAATATGGCAGTCATGATGTTCAGGAAAAAACAAAAAGAAGCATCACGGGTGCGACAAAAGTAAAGACACGTTGGAACAAGCGAGATACCGGGCGGACACGATACCATTTTCTCGTCGTTTTCTTTTTCTTCTTTCCTTTCTTATCCTCTGTATAAACGATGTTGTAACTGTATTTCAACTTTTTTTCGGCTTTCCTCATTTGTTCGCAAACTCGTCCAATCCTAACCACACACTCCGCACGCCTCCTGCGATTTACCTGTACAATAAATTACGTATAGAGATTGGTATCACAATAAGAGAACGGGTGCGTTAAAATCCTGAGTTTTGAATGAAAAACGAGCAGCGGGGTTTGTGGGAGAGAGGAAAGATGGGCAAACAAATCAGATGGTACGATTTCGTCGTCGTTAGAAGGCAACAATTGTCACGAAACGTCGCGTTAAGGGGCTAGAACTGCTAGGCAAACTTTAAACGCGTTTTGCTCGAAACTTTGTCTCTCAAAATGGTGCACACGATTTCTCGACTTCTCGTGAACGGATTGACTTCAAATTTGCTACACGTATTCAGCGTAATAGTAGATTAGTCTTGACCGACGTTTCTCTTCTTAACTTTTTTTGTTCGTTATTTATTAAGGGATCATCCCACTTTATCAACGTGACAAAAAATTGAATTTTAAAAATTGGATTTCGAAAATAGATTACTTCAAAAATATTGTGTAAAAATTTCATTAGAATCGGCGCAGTCGAAGCATTATTTTTCGAGTTTATTTGAGCGCGCTCTCTGGCGTGCTCTCACGCGAGCGCGAACTTTAAACGCGTTTTTCTCAAAACTACTTATTTTTTGTTTGCCTCGTTAATTTTTTCTTCGGAATTACTGAACCGAACCTTACGAAATTTCAACTACATATTCGTCACATGTATGGCTACTGCTGGAACTAGAATTATTTGAAAATGTCGATTTTAAGTACTATTTTTAACCGAAATATCACTCAAGCAAGTCTTATTTTTGGAGACTTTTTTTATCAACAGCCGCCATTTTATTAATTTTGCATAAAAAATAATAATTCTAGTTCGGAGAGTTGCCACAACCATATTGAGCTCGAATCTTTTTGGTTTTTGTGTGCCAAATAAATCTACTCGGAAATAACATCAACCAAACTAGGATAGATAAATGGTGTAAAGTTAATTTAAAAAAAATGTCATATACTTCCAGAGTTATTTTATCAAGCCTAAAAAGCTTTGCATCAATATCTTTTATAGAAACCATACAAAAAATTCCCAAAAATACCTCATTTTTCACCCGTCTAAAGTGGGATGATCCCTTAACAATAACGATGTCATTTTTCCTCAAAAAATCGAAAAATAGTGAAAAAAATTGTTTGATGCTTGAAACACGATAATGAAAAAAGCTCGGTCAAGTCTTAACCAACATTATCTATTTTAGGACAAGAAAACTTGTGTTTTTTCATTTCCGATCAACCGAGTGGCCAAAACACCTATTCAAGTCCATTCAAAGGTCCTTTACAAGATTATTTATAACTTTTTAAATGATTAATCTTTTTCAACCCTCGTTAATTTTAGATTAAATACAAATGAATGTCCATACGATTTTTCAATCATCTTATTTACTCCGTCAAAATCATTTTTTTCAAATAGCCGATTTTCGAGTCGTCGCAGTAGCCTAACCCCTTAACCGAAAAGTGACGATGATTTGCTTCAAGGGCGAGTATACTTTGTTTCCCTCAACCGAAATTCCTCGTGGCTTTTCCAATCGTAGAAAGTTCAATCGGTACTACCAGGTACATCGTAATTGGGCCGTTACAACATTCTCGTAGCGATAGACGATTCTTTTTGTGTTTTAATTACGTTCGCGTTTCTGCGTTGGTTTTAAAAATTCAGTCCTTCGTACTCGGCCTCGCTAGGCTCACCAAAATGGGACGATCGGAGCCTGATACACGTATATAAGAGCCAATAATCGAACACGCGCCTCTGTATGTCCATCCATTTAATTGCCTATTTTTATGTTTTCGACGGTGCACGAATTTAGGGTATTCGGGGATTGGCTCGAGGGGCGGGAAAACTGGAATCTTCGTCCTACCGGGGGAAAAAAAATTGATCCGAACAGCGAGAACATTTTGCCGAGAAAACAAGTTTGAATTTTTCGAAATTGTTCTTGCAACGCTCGGACGCGAATTTATTTATTTGTATAGTCCTAAACAATGTTGACAGATTCCCAAAGACGGAAAACGTCGTTAGATAAAAATGAGAGTGGGGCATCGTTATCCGGATTTATTTACAATGGCCGAGAGTTTAGGCTGAATTCTGTCGCTGCGAGGAGCCGAGTACAACGATTTTTTAAAATATTAAGAGGTTATATACAGTTGAAATTTTCTAAAAATCGATCTTTTTTTAATTCTATTTTCGTAATGTACATATATTTAAGTACACACACAGAATTTTTCGAGCTTCTGACTGTATATAACCCCTAAACGAATTTCCGATATCTGCGAGCGAATGAGACGAACGAAAGGAATTAATAAAGTTTGGACTATTATATTGGAAGAAAAAAAAATGGTCACATTCGGGGAATTGGCTAAGCGAGGAAAACGTTCTCGGAACAGTTCAACGATAATTAATTTTTGAGATTCCGTCTGTGTTTTGATGACGGTTGGACGAGAAAGCGCAAACGTTTGACCTACGTCGCGTAAAAATGATTTAAAGCAGGAGATACTTTTAGGCGAGGAAAAAAAATTTGCTGATTTTTATGATGTTTTTTTTTTCAAAGGAACCGATTTCTTCACGATTTTTCAGACTTGAGGTCTGTTTTGTTGCTACTTTTAGCTGTTCCATGGCTTCGTTTAAGGGGTAAGGCCACTGTAAATTTTTTGAAAAATCGATTTTTTTTTATTGGCTTAAAAAATAGTTTAAACCCTCTAGTTTAAAAATAGTTTAAATCCTTTTAACTACTTTTTAAATTTTTTCCAATAAAAAACTATTCGCAAAACTTTAAACGCGTTTTTCTCGAAACATGGTTTTTCAAAATGGCACGCAGCATAACTCGAACAATTTTCATTTTTTTTACTTGAAATTTTAACCAGATGTGAACATTTACATTATCTTGAGAATGTCGATCGGAATTTTCAAGAACTTTATTTATTGATTTTTTATTAACAAAAAACTTGCCGTTTTTTTCGTCAAAAATCAATTTTTTTTTCAAATGCACGCCAAATCCACAAAAATTGATACTTTTTAAAATCCGATCGACATTCTCTAGCTATAGCCCTCTAGATTAATGGTTTTTTTTGTTTGTTCTAGATTCAAAAGTGCACCAGTGGTGCTGCGTGCCGCGGAGCCCTGGAAGCAAAACATGTCCCGGGAAGATAGCTGTGGAACCGCCATTTTGTTTTTTTTTTACTGTAAAAAAATTTTATAATAAAGTTTAATGTATGCCCGATAACACCATTAAAAGTTTTTTTTCAAATACCTTCAATTTCGGGAGCAAAAAATTAGTGAAAAAACCTTTTTTTTTGGGCCGTTACAGTGGCCTTTCCCCTTAATTAATCTTTAAAAATGGCGGAGGTATGGCACAGTCTTCTAAACTGGCGTGACGTATAGCTAAAAAATTAATCGACCGATTCTGACGAAACTTGGTAAAAATCTCTCTAACCTGTTTAAAAAATGAGCCTAAATGTTTTTCAAGACAAAAAAAAAGTAATTCTTCATTGCAAAATGTAGCCATTTTTGTCGGAAAATTCAATCTTTTTGTATCGAAGCGTACCATCGATTTTCAACATTCCTCACTTTTTCTTGGTTCATATTCTTCGTATGAGTATTAATGAATGAAAAATCTTCGTTGGTTTTTTTCCTAGATTAATCCCGCCGACGCTACGCGTCACGCCGTCAGACACCGTCCGCCGCAACCCGTTTAAAAGACCGTGCCATATCTCCGCCATTTATAAGGATAAATAAAAAAAATACCACGTAACAGCCAAAAGTCGTAATAAGATAAGAAATCTTTTCTTGAAAAAAAAAAAAAAATAGATTTTCTTTAGAAAATCAGCAATTTTTTCCTCGCCTAAAGATATCTCCCCCTTCAGTATCCGCCTTCAATTTGGTCGAAACTCAGATATGTGACAAAGCATTGAAAACGATTAGGTACGTGTTTTTTTCGTATCGGCGGAAAAACGTTTTTAAGGGGGGAAACCACCCCTCAATTCAATTTTTTTCAATACTTTTAAAGTGGATTTTTCATCGCTTGACACTCACGTGAAATAACGTTCACGAAAAACGTAATTTCACGTGATCCCTCAGCAACGGGGTAACGAAAAAGTGAAGATCAATTCGGGTATGAGCAGGGAGTGGGCGGGAAACGATGGTCGTCGATTGGGAAACACAGCGCTCTACGATTTCAACGCTTCCCGTTATCCCTCTATCTTACTCCCGTTTTTGTGTGAATTTCCTTTCTTTTTTTTTTACGAAAAAATAAAAAGTTTTGGTACGAGAGAACTGGCTTGTTGTGCAGTTGAACTAGAGCTATAATACATACTCGGGCTACCTACATGCTGGACTCCTTAGTGGTGATAGACTCGTTTGTATTGTCGACGCGTATCAACGCCGACGAATTTATCACCAGAGTTCTGCTCAGCGTTGCGACTCTTTCCATGACGCACGAGGCGGACAAACGCGCCTCGGCATCGTGATCCCAGCATTCCTCCATCGTGTCACAGAGGGAAAAGAGACCCTGAGGGTGCGGGTGAACAAATTAGTTGAGTTTGTTTTTTTCAAGATTGAGAATTATTTTACACGGAGGTGAAGGAGCGTTTTCCGTTGGTCGAAAACGTCTCTCGCGTCATCTGCATTGCGCAAATGATTCTGGCAATCGCATTTGCTTGTGTGAAGGATTGTAAATAACGAAGTACTTACAGGATGCATTCGCCACGTTTCCTGTATCAATGGTCGTTCTTTTTTGTGTACTACGCTCTCTTGCATGTCCTCCAGGGTTGGATGAAGACCAACTTCCTCCTCGAAGGGCAGCCTGTACTCGCCGATCGGTCCCTGAAACAAACAAAAACGTGATCATCGATACTCTGACGTAATTAATCCGGCGAAATCTCGTATCGAGTTTCTAGTATTGGGAGTACAACTTTGCAGTGACCGTTTTTTTCAAAAGTTTAAGGCTTTATTATAAAAGAGTGGCTACATATTTTTTAATCAAAGTACTGCCCGTCGCTAGCTACGACCTCGGCCCATCTTTCAGGTAGCATTCGAATCCCGCGTCGATAAAAGTCTTGATCCTTGGAGGCAATCCAAGAATCGACCCAATTTTTGACTTCTTCGTAAGTACCGAAGTGCTGGTCAGCCAAATCGTGTGCCATTGACCGGAACAAGTGATAGTCGGAAGGGGCAATGTCTGGAGAGTACGGCGGGTGGGATAAAACCTCCCATTTCAGCGTTTCCAAGTACTTTTTCACGACATTTGCAACATGGGGTCGGGCATTGTCATGCTGCAGTATCACCTTGTCATGTCTTTCGTTGAATTGTGGCCGTTTCTCTTTGAGTGCCTTACTCAAGCGCATCAACTGACGTCGGTAGAGTTCCCCTGTGATGGTTTCGGATGGTTTGAGCAGCTCATAGTACACAACGCCCAGCTGGTCCCACCAGATACACAGCATCACTTTGGATCCGTGAATATTCGGTTTGGGCGTCGATGACGGAATATGACCAGGCAGTCCCCATGATTTTCGGCGTTTAGGATTATCGTAGTAAACCCACTTTTCATCTCCAGTCACAATCCGGTGCAAAAATCCCTTCCTTTATTGTCTTTAGAGCAGTTCCGGCAAATGCTGAGAATTCGGCTCGTAGGTTGCCATGTTTGAGTGCCAATAACTTTATAATGCATACACGTATCCGTTAGCTTTTTTAAATTGTTTACATTGGCAGAGCCTCTAGTTTAAAGTGCCACTTTTTTTTATTGAGCTAGGGCCACTATTTTGGCCGCAGTGGCTCTCTAAGTAAAGCGGTCACTGCAAAGTTGTACTCCTAATACTTTAAGGGGCTGTACCAGTGTGACACTTTCAAAAAATTGACTTTTTTTGTTGCCTTTTTCGACAGTTTATACTTTCAAAAATATCATTATCATTTATATCATTTTATCTTGCAAAAATCGATAGTTAAATCTTTAAACGCGTTTTTCTCGAAATGAGATTTTGTCAAATTTGCTGACATTGTAACTCAAAGAGCAATTATCCGATTGACTTGAAATTTGAACTGAGTACTCTTGAATATATTTACTCTACAATGACGTAGGATACTTTTGATTGGATAAAAATTGACGATTTGGCATTGAAAAAAACGACCATTTTATAGGCAAGAAAACAGACTTTTTTCATAACTACGCCATTTTGTTAGATTTTGATATTTTTCGAAAATCCTACGTCATTGTACGGGAAATACCTTCCAGTTTAACGAAATTTTTTCCTTTTTCGGTTTCAGCTACTCAATCGGCCGGAATCATGTCAGCAGTGGAGGAACTTTTTTTTTGCGCCTCCGAAGGCAGCGGATAAACCGCTTGGATGACAATATTTTTCTATTAAACAATTATGTAATAATATCTCAAATATAGCGAAATATATTCTTAATTTTCCGAAACATTTAATTGAGTACTTTTCTTTTAAAAAAATCCCGAAAATCGTCCAAATTTTCAGCGTTCACACTGGTATAGCCCCTTAAGGGGCTGTTGTGAAAATTAGAAAAAAAATCGTTCCTTGGGTGAGGCAACGCAAATTTGAGAGGAAGGTCCAACATATGGTGCGTCAATCGCAGATTGAAGGTTAACTTATCAGTATAACGATCGAACTGCTAGTAAAACTTTAAACGCGTTTTTCTCGAAACTATGTTTTTCAAAACGGTTTACACGATTTCTCGACATCTAATTAACGAATTGACTTGAAATTTGGTACACTTATTCAGTGTGACAGTAGTTTATACTTGACCGACGTTTTTAACATGTTTTAAATTATTAACAATAGTATCATTTTTCCTCGAAAAATCGTAAAATTCAATTTTTTTTATGACTAAACCACTGTAACGAAAAAGAAAGCTCGGTCAAGTCTTAGCAAATGTTATCTATTTTGGGGGGAAAAAAACTCGTTCGCTTGCCAAAATCAAGTACACCGTTGAGCCCCTCACGTTCAAAGGTCACGAGATTGTTCATAACTTTTTAAATTATTAATATTTTGTATGAAATTCGGTACACAACTTTGTCAGTAGTGAGAAGTTTTATTTGCATCCACTTTTCGGCTTTTTACTAAGCCACAACTTTGTTAATGAACATACAGATAAATGTCCAAACGATTTTTCGATCATCTCACTTATTCCTTTAAAACTAATTTTTTCAATAATCCTAATTTTCGGGTCGTCACAGTAGACTAAGGCCTTAAGGAGGTTGAAGCGTTAGCCACAATCCAATATTATATGTTTTTAAAAGTATATGTTATTGTCTAGACTAGCCTGAGTGTTGACGAATTTGTTTCGTCATAAATCACCTGAGATAAAAAATAGTTGAATGTATATAATTTTACGTGCGGTTAAATATGCAAGACGTTCACGCTACGGGCGATGTATTTTTTTTTAGCTATGTAGGATCAAGATGAACCGTTTATAACAACGGATTAACACAAACTAAAGCTTTGTAAACATTTAGAAAAAAAGCCCCCATCTTGCCCATCGTAAACCATATATATTCAATATTGAACCATCAAGGTTTGTTGAAAGATTACGAATCTCGGCTGGCGAATGAAGAGCATTGCTGCCAACCTCAATGTCCGCAAAGGTCCCGTATTTCGGCAACACTTAATATTAATTAATGGCAATTATAAATAATCTCGTGACATAAATATAAATGGGCATAATTATAAATGACTCAACATTTCATTTTGAGTTGTATAAAACACTCGCTGACGCAGTTTTTTTTTCATAATAATCATCGATAATGTTTGGGGGGTGTAACGATACCGATACGACATCGATGGATCGGCCGATATATCGGCAGGACCGACATATCGGCATCGCCGATACGTTCTGCGCCGATTTAAATATTGGCGCGCGAAAGATTGGCAAAAGATATCTATCCTATTAAGGGGAGATATAAACCTAGATGGTCGAGAAAATCGATTTAGAAGCTATGAACCTTCCGTCGACCGTAGAAGACCTACACTATGAGCCTGGTATCGATGATTTCATATAAGTTGACAAATTTCATGATTTATTCATTCTCAAATTTTCAAACGCGTTTTTCTCAAACCACGTTTTTCAAATCGGTACCCAAAATTTCGCGAAAACCAATGAACCGATTGCCTTGAGGTTTTTTGTGGTTATTCTATACACCATTATCTAGTACGTGACATAGGATTTTTTTTCCGTTAGTTTTTCTTTTATAGGCAAAATAATAACTAATTTTCGGCCCAAAAATCACTATTTATGTTCAAACGTCCGCCATTTTGTCATAAATCGATATTTTCAAAATCGGCTATGACAAGTACTAGATTATAGTATCTAATTTAATAATCTTTTTGGTTTTTTTTTAGATGATTTTTTAAGAAACGCCAGTGAGTACCGTATACGCCGATTTTTTTGCGACGCTCCAAGGATCATACAATATCCTTGTATATTTTTGATATTTTTAAATAAAGAAAATTAAACCTATTTTTAAATGTATATACTTTTAGCTAATTAAAACCCCAATCCGAAATTTGAAATAGTTTTCCTTGAAAAAAGTCACAAAAATGACCTTTTTTTCTGGCTCCTGGGTGTATATCTCCCCTTAATTGACCTTCAGGGTTGCTTCAGAGCGACTTTTTTTCACCCGCAGGTCTTGTTCAAAATTATTTGCGCCACTGATTGTCAGCAAATAACGTTAAGCTCTGCTTTCTTAACAAAAACGTCCCTAAGCTCAAATTTGACTATTGACTATCTACGTCGCAGCTAAAAGCTACTTTAAAACCCTGTAGAAACCTGTCTTTTTAGAGTTCAGTTCAATTTCAAGTTTAATTAGTACAATTTCACGTTTAGATTACTTCAAGCACTAAACTTTACTTTAATAATAAATGTAAGAGTATAATTATACTTCTGTTTGATTTTGACACTCCTTTCGCTCCTGGAAGGTATGTAAATAATTTTTCACACTTTCATCTTCTTACTTAAGTACCTTTTGAATGTTCAGGTTATTGGTTAATGTACAAAAAAAAAACAATTTTCATTGTATCAAGTTTTCTTGTACATTGTATCGGTATCGATATCGGTATCGGCTAAAACAAGTATCGTTACATCCCTAATAATGTTGTACTTTTTCGAGTTGGTAGTAACACAAAAGTGTTTCTTATTTACGTGATAAAAACACAAAAATGCATAATTTTGCCGTTTAGTTATATATTTTAGAGAAAATTTGCATCTACAGAATAAATCTATACCTCGTGTGCATTTTTGTTGAGGTTCATTGAAAAAAATAATTCACGAACTCTCATTTGACTCAACTGGACGGGTCCAAGCTCCTTGAAGTGAAATATTGCGGTACTCACGTCTTGAGCCGTACACCGAGAAGCCAGTTCCCAAAGGACGAGACCACAGGCGTACATGTCGATGCGTAGAAACGAGTCTCGAGTAAAGTTTATCGCACCTTCGAGAACTTCCGGTGCCATGTATCTTCGAGTTCCAACCTGAGAGATTCATTCGTACAATAAAAATGCACGATCAAGTGCGTGTCGGACGAAGCGACGGAGTGGAATCTCGTAGCTTGCCACGAACGCAGTCTGGCTTTTTAAGGGGGTCGTCTAGTGTGTCAGATCAAAAGAAGAGAAAACGGCCTTGCGTGAATTCTTTGAAGAAGAGGAAGGTGTACTCTATTGGTCCAGGCATAGAAGATTGATGGTGAGAGCATTTTTTTATTGTGAATTATATACAACAACTTTCAAACGCGTTTTTCTCGAAACACGATTTTTTCAAACAGCTGCCATGACATCTCAAAAACTATTTGATTCTGCTCAAATTTATACAGTATCTTTAGTACATATATAACTACAAGTCGAACTAAAATAATTAAGATTGCTTCGTTAGTTTTTTTTTCACAGCTTTTTTCACCCCAAAAAATACGAAAAATTGCATTTTTTAATCTGAGGCGTAAAAACAAATTATTTTTTTTTTTTGGAATTCTAACTTTATTTTAGTCCCATGTAGAGCTTCAAGTCTCACGATTGAAATTGCGTTCCGTTTTTTGTTTCAGACAAGCAGAACGGCCGGAATCATGGCGGAAAATTCACAAAGTTTGTTTAAATGTTAATAAAAATGATATACAATTTATAAATTATTTTATTTTAACGGTTTGCCGAAACAAAATTCCCCAAAAAAGCATTTTAAAAAACGGCCTTCACACTAGACGACGGCCTTAATTGATATTTCATATCGATAGAAAAGTAATTTTCATTCGCACGCTTTTCGTTTGTTGGCAGAAAAAATACACAGACTGTTTGACGAACGAGCTACGCGTTAAATGACGAGTATGAAGAAGAAAAAAACTGATTTGTATGAGCTAAACATCAGCGTACCTGACCATGAGTGTCACCGCAGGGTTTTCCAGGATGAAATATGAGTGCAAGTCCAAAATCGGCTATGCATGCGCTCATATTGGACTTGAGAAGAACGTTTTTGGATTTGAAGTCTCTGTGGGCGACAGCCGGTTTGTAGCCGTCTATCTTGTTGGCCGGAACTTCCTCGTGCAGATGCATCAATCCGTACGCCATTGATTCCGCGATTCGGCACATTTCCGGCCACGTAACGACGTTAGCCTTGAGAAAATCGCAGAGGGAGCCTTTCTCGTGATAAGCCGTGATCAACCAAAATTCAGCCTGAAGATTGTCGCCTCTCTTCTCGACGCCGATGAAATTCAGAATATTCTGGTGGTCCATGTGAGCGAGCTTGAATATCTCCTGTTCCGTCTGCCACGATTGTTTGTCCTGTATCGGAAATACCTTGACGGCGACGACCTCGCTTCTGTATTGCGCTTTCCAAACGGCACCGAAACGCCCGCGAGCCTTTATCTCGATCAGTTGTATAGGTCGCAGGCCTAGATTCGGCGACGGCTGGGGCAACGGCAACGGCTCGAGCGTCGGTACCTGCTGGATAAGTCAATTGCTCGTCAGTATCGAGGATCGCGGAATCTCGCAAAATTCAAGATTGCCCCATGAGCCGGTTTTTCGAAATTGGCCCATCATGAAGCTTTTTCAGCGAAATGAAATAAGCTTGCGTGCATTGAAATATATCCGGGCATCTTTGAGGGATCAACACAGTGTAAAATTGTCAAAATATCGATTTTTTTCCATGATCAGATATCAGGTTGATAAAAAAGTTTTGTCGCAACAATTTCAATATAATTTATTTATTTATATATCTTATACAAAACATTTCTGATGAACAATATATTCGCCATCGGTTTCTATGACAATCGACCATCTAGTTGGCAACTCATTTATTCCCTTTGCCCAAAACTGCGGCGGCTGGAACTCAAAGAAATTTGAAATATCCCTTCTGAGATCGTCGACGTTTTTGAAAGTTTTGTTTCTCAAATATGCCTTCAAATGTCTGAACAAATGGTAGTCAGATGGCGCGATGTCGGGAGAGTATGGTGGATGAGGAACGGTATTCCAGTGAAGCTTAGTGATTGTTTTGTGGGTTTCCTTTGCGACATGGGGTCTCGCGTTGTCGTGGAGAAGGTGCACAGTCGCGCGTCTTGGCCGTTTTTTCTTATAGCTTTTGTCAATTCCTGGAGATTCTCGATGTATCGTGTAGAGGAGATCGTCTTACCTACAGGGAGAAAATTGTGAAACAGCATTCCCTTTGCGTCCCAGAAACAGCACAACAAAGCCTTTTGCGAGTGACGATCAGATTTCGGTTGGCGTGGCGGTTTTTCTCCGATAGGAAGCCAGTAGGCTAAACGCGTTCTGTTATCATACAAGACCCAGCTTTCATCTCCCGTCACAAGATCTTCTAAAAACTCCTTGCGATGGCGGCGAAGCAGGAGAGACTGGCAGATGGTCACGCGACAGTTCTTATTGTCGTCGGTGAGACGGTGGTGGTATCCATTGAGCTAGAACCTTCGTGTATCCCAAGTTGTGTAAGTGATTGACTATTGACGGTTGGGTGCAGCCAAGTTCTCTTGCTAGCTCGTGCGTACTTGCTTCCGGTTTATCTTTGATGCAGCGGAGTAATGCTTCATCATCGATGGTCGACGGTCGTCCGGAACGTTCCTTATCTTCAAGGCTTGTGTCTTCAGATTTAAAACGATTGAACCAACGCTGGACTGTTCGATGAGAAACTACGTTCTCGCTGAATGCATCCTGTATATTTTTAGCAGTTGTGCTTGCGTTCGTGCCGCGCCGCAACTCGTAAAAAATGATCGCTCGAAGTTGCTCCTGCGCGATCGAAGCCATTTCCGTCCACTAGAACGCGCGCTCGCCCTTTTATACCCTGTCACGCGGATTAGTAGAAAACATTCTAGAATATTCTCGATATAGGTCGATGTCATATTGCGTCAATACGTAAAAAGACATTTTTAAAAATTTTGCGACAAAACTTTTATATCAACCTGATAGTTGGACGGTTATAAACATGCTGGTCATATACTCACATACACGTAAGTAGACAATTTATATGAAAATTCCGCACTCGAAACTTTAAACGCGTTTTTCTCGAAATGTCGTTTTTCAAAGCGGTGTACACTCTCAAAGAAAGAGTTTTCAAGCTATCCGTCTCAAATTTTGACACAACATTCTTTACGCCATTCTTTATCGTGCTATGGAAGCTTTGTTTAAATCTTTATATTTTTTTTAACGAAAAACCGTCGAAAAAATAGGCCAAATTCGATACTTATTTTTCAAACCGCCGCCATTTTGCTTATTTTCATTAAAAAAAACCTCCATAGCAAGCTGGCGGCTTTCGTACTGATTAATAATCTTTTTACAAATTTTTTTTCGAATAATATTTACGGCCACAACCGTGTACACCGTGAGGAGTCCTTTTTTTCGAAGACATTTTCAACTGTTGAAAAAATGTAAAAACGAAAAAATGAACAAATTAACGAAAAATGAATTTATTTTCTGTTCTTCATGAGTGCTTTGATTTGACATAAACGAATCAGACTGATTAGCGTATTTTGACCATCGAAAAAAAAAAAATCGCGATACACTGCGATGATCCCTTGATTTAAGGGGTAAGGCGACAGTAGAATTTGCAAAAAATCGATTTTTTTCTCTCGCTAGAACGGTGCTTTATCATCATAATAATAAGTTACTATTCGATTTATAGCAAGACACTTTTTTTTTCACCGAGTTTGAGCGTATAACATAAGCCAACCTCTGGCACGGTCATAGAGTACCTAAAACTTTAAACGCGTTTTTCTCGAAACAGCTTTTTTCCAATTGGCCTGACAAATAACTTCAACAATTTTCACTCGATTTACTTCAAATTTAAATGTTATGTTCCTAATTGCAATTCGCAGAGAAGTACGTACCGAATTTTTTGATTAATCGTAAACTTTTCATTTTATGAGCAGTTTTACACGAAATGTTTCACTGAAAATTCATTCAAATACCTACAACTTTTAAATAAAAGACTTTTCTAAATTCCGTACGTATTTCCCTAGGTATTCTAATGTAGGTTGACGAGAATTTTTGTTTTTTGTTCTAGGTCAAACATTGTGGAAAATATTGGTAGTCGGCCATTTTGTACATCGAAAAAAAATCCAACAGCTTAATATTCACACTAAATACATGTGTAATTGATTTTCCGAGTGAGTCACTTTTTCATACGAAAAAAAATTCTTCAATTCGCACATGATTTTATACCCGTTACTGTGGCCTAACCCCTTAAAAAGCAACGTTTCGATAGCATCGAGACACGCAGTTTTCGGTAAATTCAAACACTCTCAAAACCAAATCTTTTCAACGAGTTTATAAAAATTCAATCCTGATATATATTCTCTCATACAGTCGTTTGGTAAATGTTTCGGATGGCCATAATTCATTGCAACAACAGTGGAATGTAAGTAAACGAGAAAAAGTTTTTCTGAAAAATTGTACTAGTGGTGCGGCTACTGTGCAAATTTTCAATAATCATCCCTCGCTTCAGGCAACTCACATTGAAGAGGAAGGTCAGACATATGGTGCAGAAATCGCAGATTGAAGGTAGAACTGCCAGTAAAAGTTCAGACGCGTTTTTCTCGAAACTATATTTTTCAAAATGGTGTACACGATTTCTCGACTTCTAATGAACGGATTGACTCGAAACTTGGCACGCTCTTTCAGTGTAATAGTAGTTTAGTCTTGAACGGCGTTTTTCTTCGTGACATTTTTTAAAAATTAGTTATTAACAATAATGATGTAAATTTTTCTCGAAAAGTCGAAAAAAAAAATTCAAATATTTTTTTTTGACGATTGAAACACGATAACAAAAAAAGCTCGGTCAAGTCTTAGCCAATATTATCTATTTTAAGAAACAAAAAAAAACTCGTTAGTTTTAGTTCAACCAAGTGGCAAAAATCAAGTACGCGGCTGAGCCCCTCGCGTCAAAGGTCCTCCACGAGTTTCTTTATAAGTTTTTCAATGGTTATGTTTTTATGAAATTTACTACACACCTTCGTTAATGTACATGCAAATAAATGTCCAAGCGATATTTCAATAACTTATTCCTTTGAAACTAAATTTTTTAAACCCAAATTTTTGGGTCCTCGCAGTAGCCCAAACCTTAAAAATTTGAAATGTTTTGCCGATTTTTACCAAATGCATTTAGAACATACTCCCTATGATTCGTATATTTATACATCAGTGTGAAAATATCGAGTAAAGTACAGATATTTGTACCCTATGTCTATTTTTGACATTTCAGAACGTTTGTCCAAAAGGACGATTTCCCCACGAGTAAGCAAAAGTACAAAAAAAAACACATCTGTCTCGAGTGTTCCACTTGCCTCATTGAAGTATCCCAACTTACGGCGTTTGAAGCACCAGAATATCGACGTCAGAACAACGAAGAGTAGTAGCATAGGAACCGATATGGACAGCATCATTGTAAGGTATTGTTCATCATCGTGCGGCACCACCTTCGGTCCTAGTGCCCAAGAATGGAAAATAAAATTGAATAATCCTCCAGTCCCCACGACGCTTTCTTCCACCCTCGTTTCACCCCAATTTTTAAACACGTTAAACAATATCTTACGTTCCGTATGTGGCCGCTCGGTGGGCTGTGGATCCCACGTGAAATTCTGGTTGCACATGTTGCCGTCGCAGCAGCAAAAAAACAGCTTTTTCTTTCTGTCTGCATTTTTTTCAACGCAGTGGGTCTTGTCGTAACACTCTTTGCTGTCTAGAAAACATCCCTGGAAATCGCAAACATATGTTTGTCACTATATTCATCCTCTCGGCGCTCTCGGTAATAGAAAATATAAGGTGTCTCAAAATTACCTGACATTTAAATTTACCAATAGAACGTTTCATTTATTTGAAAAGTAGGAATACTTTTATTTTAATATACGGTACAAACATGGAGGTTACGTGTGGAACACAATATCCGATAAATGGCCGCCTGGTCCCTGTTTGCAAACGTTCACGCTTTTGACGAAATTTTCAATAACATTTTGGCATAATTGCGGACTAATTTAATTAATGGCGCGTTCAATTGGTTCCTTGAGCTCTGGAATGGTCTGTGGATCATTGGCATATACTTTTCCTTTCAGAAAACCCAAAAAAAACCTCGAAACTTTGTCTGCAGCGACTATGCAGTAACAATACAGCAAATAAGAATTTCTATGCGTTGCTCGATCGTGTAATTCTCCATGACTAAACCTCAGTACTTCCTGATGCCAGATGTCAAAGATTGGTACTCTATGTTTGGCATAAAAAAATTGCAATGGCAATTAAAAATGTCAGATCATTTTGAGACACCCTTATCAATCCAAAGACAAGCGCTACTAGAAGACGTGGCACAACCTTCAGCTTTATGGTGGACTTTTTGCTAGCGCTGTCGAACTGCCACAGGACGTAGCAGTGATTTCTCTTGTCCGGATCGTGCGGTATGCACTCCTCCCTCTCCGAACATCCCTGCTGCGACTCCGCGCACATAGTCTCATTGTAAAACTCGCAGTACGTCGAGCCTTTGACATCGTGTCCGTGCGTCGTGCCTGCACACGTTCCACCGCAAAAAGGTTATCTCCGTTACCGTTACGTCTTAATTCCTCATTCTCGGAATAAAAAACCATTCACGACAAAAGATATATGGGGCTGGAGTTTGCATCGTTGGAATGCAAGCAAAATGTTGATTTCCAATTTTCACTATTATCCAAAATCATGTTTTGCAGATTTATCGTAGATTGCTAAATAAGAAGCCTAAAAAATTATTTGCGTGACTTTTGTAGCTTGAATCCGCCGGAGGAAATTGGCAAAATTTAAAAACAAATCATTTTCGTTGCGTTTCAACGATGCAAACTTCGTCATCAAAATCCAATATACATTAGCGTATTCGGCAACCGTAATTGTCGAAAATACAAAACTGAGAAAAAAGAAAGTATCGACGAGCGAAGTAATCGCTGACATTGCATTTTTTATCGCCCGTTACAATTATCAGTGCTTTCTTCTCGTGTCAACAGAATTCTCGAATTTCGTTCTCAACCGACTCTTTCCTTATCTCGAAAAGAGAAATGTTCGATTTTTGAGTCTCCCCAATTTTTGTAATTAAAAAGTTTTTTTTTAATAAATAAAGTGAGCACATCGAAGGCAAACAATTTTTCGAATGAAAAACGAAGAATTTTTCAAAAACGTTCAGCCCGTACCGCCTGAAAAACAACGAATTATCAAGGAAAACAATCGATAAACAAGTGGGCAACAAGTCTCAGTCGACATCGGCAATGAATTCCGGTTGCAAAGTATCGAGACAGAAACATCGAAGCGACGAGTCGAATTCCCGATGGCAATTGCAAATAATAATAATAATAAAGGATCCAGGGCCACGAGCTTTGCAATGCAAAACGATCACTGTTTCGTTATTACCTAACAACCCGAGGCTGATGAACGTCAGTATAATAAAATACTTCGAAAGCATGAACATGTCACATTGGCACAGCACTAGAATTTTTTTTCTTTTCGTACACGTATTATTTTTCAGTCCATTAGCTGTTGAGAAAATTGGAGTAATTCATCCACCGACACATGTCGCGAAGTCGCGCGCGCACACGGGCATACACTCGAAGCGTGCATGTATACGCGTCACACGCTCGAGAACAATATCCGTGTGCCTACGTCGAGAATAACTGGCTGCTTTTTGCTTCTTGCTCGTCCCACGCCAAAGGACGCAACGCACTCACGTCATTTTTTTTTTTCACACGACCGTGACAATTTCGCCGTACGTTCACCGCGTCACGGCGAAACGGCCGATGCTACGCGATTTTTCGTTCTTTATCGACGAGAATAAATTTGCACGCAGGATGCACGATATCTTAGCGTTGCAACCACTCCCCGCTCGATTTCGAACCCATTACCGTACACACTTGCAACTTTCCGATGAGATTCAACGGGATGAGCCTTTCGCTCGTACTTGTGACGGAAAAAAATGTATACAGGAATGCCCGAGGCCGAGGGGAAGAACGAACACGAGGGGATGAAGGATCCCCGATTATAAGCCGATGGCGTTTATTCGTGTTTGTCCGTGCGATAAATAACGTGAACGCCACCGACTCTTGCGCGAGGCAGATTCTTTTTTCTTTTTTAATATTGGACAAGTGTATTGCCACCAAGCAGGGAGGGCAGGGGGACATTCAATCACGAGACGTAGTTCATTGGACGAAGCGTGCTTTTCGCATCGCGCGTGGTACTTTGCCAAATCTGGATCGCGCTTGCAGCCAATTGGCGTCACCGGTGCAACGGGATTTTACACGGGATTGGAGCAGCTCGCAGGTGCGTAGCGAGGATTTTTTTTCTGAGGGGCACAAACATCTTTGTTGGGCAAAACATTATTTATCTTCCATTTCACCTTTTACGAACCTGAATATTTAACAATTAACTCATTTTCGTCTATAATCAAGTCAAAATACATCCCAGTATACTGGTAAAATTTCAAGCCAAGTTGTTCACTAAAAAATGCAGTTTGTATCAGTTGCCTGATATAAACTGATCACGCGTGTAAAATAATTAAAGGTTCCGTAACGGCGATAAAAAGAGGGGTCACCGAATGTTTCGAGAAAATATTAATGATAAAACTTGGAAAAATGGGTAATTGTTTAGATACGTGACTTCCGAAAAATGAGTTTGTTTGTTTGGGTTAAACACAAAGAAATCCAAACAATCTTTTCTGAAAAATGAGTTTGGATTCAACGCAAACATGGGTAATGTGTAATTCTTCAGATAAGTGACTTTTCCGAAAAATGAGTTTGAATAAACTCATTTTTCGAAAATCCAAACAAACTCATTTTTCGGAAACCCAAACAAACTCATTTTTCGGATAAGTCACGTATTTAAAGAATTACCCATTAATCCATGTTTGGGTTGAATGTCAACAAACCCAAACAATCTCATTTTTCGGAAAAGTCATTTATCTAAAGAATTACCGAAAAATGTGACTAGCAAAAGAATTTTCGTAGCCGCGAGTTTTCAGAGAAAATGTAAAAACGTCTAAATCTATTAAATTTTCGAGACATTTTTTATTCCATTTTATAGTTCGATATTATAATTGATTGTGACTTATTTTTATTCACCGCCACTGTAATTTAACTAACGATTGAAAAGGGCCCTCCTTAGAACCTTCACCTTAACCCTTAAAACCTTTCAAATCGTGGGTTCCAAAATAATTTACGTTAAAATTCATGCATCGTTCGTGCATCTTCTTTAGGCTTGGTCAATTTCGTGCTCGTGTTCGTTGACGAGTCTTCTACGGACGCTGAGCGTGCAAAGTTGAGTTTATTTTCGGTCGTGGTCGATCCGAGCGAGTGCACATGGGTCATACGAGGCTTTGCTTGGGAATTGTGAATCGCATTTTCTGTTAGTGCAGAGAAGTCCATAGGATCGCATCTCGAACGACATTTAAAAAAAGTTTACCAGTTGCAAGATGAAGCTCGAAGGGGAACAGCTGCGGTTTCGCCATTAACCCCAAAATGTCACGCATGGGTCACATGACTCGGAAAACTTCATATTGTCAATGAAGTTTGGATTTTTTTTTCGATATGCTCCTTCTTACAGCTCATCGTGTCAAAATTAAGTTTTTATCGCTTTAAGGGGTTAGACTACTGTGGCGACCCGAAAAAAAAATTAATTTTGGCGGAATGAGTAACATGATTGGAAAGTCGTTTGGACATTTATTGGTGTTATTTGTATTAATGTAGGACATTAACAAAGTTGGGTACCAAATTTTATGAAAAATATTAATAATTAAAGAAGTTATAAACAATTCCGTGAAGGACCTTCACGAAACAAAAAAAAACGAGTTTTTTTCATCTTAAAATAGATAATATTGGCTAAGACTTGACGGACCTTATTGTTTTCGTGCTTCAATCATAAAAAAAGAATGTTTTTCCTCGATTTTCCAAAAAAGACATCATTGTTGTTAATAACTTATGAAAAAAATGTTACCAATCCGTCCATTAGATGTCGAGAAATCGTGTACACCATTTTGAAAAACAAAGTTTCGAGAAAAACTCGTTCAAATTTTTCCTAGCAGTTCTCTAATTGTAATCATAAGTTAACCTCCAATCTGTGATCCCCGTACCATATATTGGACCTTACTCTTGAATTTGAGTTGCCTCAAGCCACTATCGATTTATTGAAATGTTCACAGTTGCCTAAAACCTAAACAGATATCGTAACTTGTTGTAACGACCAATATGTACGTAATATACAAGGGTTCGATACGAACGACACAGTTTTGCGTCTTTGGTTTTCGTCATAATACCGGCGGAGTTAGAATGACGTTAACGATAGAGTGTCCATCCGCAGGAAGGCAGCTTCAGAACCCTATATACAGATGTCGCTGTCATTCTCTCTTCGGAGGCGAGCCAAGATACTTGCCGAACCACGCTCATATATCGCAGATTGCTGCATTCGTAAACATAAGTTCAATCAGCTGATTCAAGTTATTTATGAATGATAATTATGTAGTGGCCATTTTGATTGATGATCTTCGATCTTTTTGGTAGCTGAGGGATTTCTCTATTGTGGAATATATGCAGCTTGTTGGTGAAAAGGCAAATTGGTGCCGAAAAGTTTTAGCGAGAGTTCAAGTCTGACAAATCCTGCACGATCTCTCACATGAGATGATACAAAATCTTACTTTTTTCCCATTTGATCTTATTTCATAAAATTTACCCTAAGTTTTAAAAACTTTAACTCGCTTTCTGTGGCTTGCAAGTAAAGAAATATTGATGTTTAGTCGATTCGCAATGACGTTCTCAGTCAACTCGCGTGGAAGTCGTTTTCCGTGCTTCTGCATCTTTTCTATGGCATGCAAACATCGACATACCGTTGACTCGCCAACACTGAGCTATTCAGCCGATTCTCCAAGTGTTTGAGAAGAGTTTTCATCCAGCAAACTTTTAAATTTGGCGTCCTGTAATTTATTTGACCGACGTGGTAGTTGATTGTCATAAGAGGCACAACTGCCACTTTTGAATGGTCGGAACCAATATCTGCACTGAGAAAAAAAAATAATTGATCCAATATCATTCGTGTTATTGAATGAAATTTCGTTGATTCTATTGTAAAATTGTTGGTGTAAATAATCGGATTTATTAGTTCAAACAAAACGCTATTGACTTCAATAACATGATAAAATTAAAAGTTTTGTTTCATTCGAAAGATATATTGTTAGCCGAGAACAATGTATTATTGAAACTATCTAAAAAATTATCGCGAACAAATTATATAGTTTTGAATGCATTTTCTGGAACGAACAAAAAAAGCGTTTCAATTCATAACATGAATATTGTTGATTCGAGTACACATGAAACATCGAATTTCGCTCATTTGATTCACATAACATTTCTATTGAGTAAATATGTTATTTTTTTTCACCGTATCCCATATTGATTTTCAAGTACATTATTCGTTAAAATATTAATATTTTCATTAAAAAATATCAAGCAAATGTCTGAATTGGTTAAAAAATTATGCGAAAATAAATTTTGTTTCTTGCGCATTTGGTTGAAAAAATTCAACTAAATCGTGGCCGAGCGCCACCGAAATTATATGTGTGAGGAAACCCGTAGTTCTCGGAGTAACCGCTAGACGCCACACGCGCGCTCGTTTCTCGTAAGCGTAGCGCGAACCGAAAATCTACTTAAACGCCGGAGAAACTCTAAAGACTATCGCTTCTTGGCCTGTAGCTAAGATCAAAGTGTAGTATCTGTTCTTATCAGTTGAATATCTGATGTTCTCTCCATGGATATTCCATTGGACATCTGATATTCTTTCCACTATTATCGTGGATGATCATTCTAATGCTCACTTTTGATTTAAGATTTAAAACAAATTGAAAAACTTACGTCTCATGGCATATTCGTTTCGATGTAGTAAAGTAATAATTCATTCTATTGATTATATTTTTGTACGAAATAAAAAATGTTGTAGCAACCACTTATCTATTTCATCCATACATTTACGGATTGTATATAGAATGATTTCAATAGAATATAATTTTATTTGAAGGATAATCTAAATATTCAGAGAACAAGAGAGATTTTCAAATAAAATAATATGTTATTTCAATCAATCACATTTTCCCATATTTTATAGTATTGTAACAATCTCATGTCGATGACACTCTGCGATCAGACATTTATATAACAGACAACATAAGTATGTGTAAGTGATCAGTGGGTTTTAGCTGTACTTTTTTCCAAATCGAACCAGTGCAATCGTACCTATCGGAAAAATACCTTGCCACAGTTAATTTTTAACTTGCTCGTTCGAGGCAAGTGTCTCAACTGAGTACGACGAGTGACTGGAAGTTAGTGGCACACGGCCACCCGTCAAGATGACACGAGCTACACCTGTCTGTGCTAAAGTATAAAATACCTAGAGACACAGCCGAACGACAGGTTCCAATGTATACCTGAGAAATGTCTCAAAATTACCTGACATTGAAATTTATTAATAAACCGTATTACTTATTTCAAAAGTACGAATATTTTTATTTCAATATAAGGTACAAACATGAAGGTTATGTTTGCAACACAATATCGGATAAATGGCCGCCTTATCTCTGTTTTCAAACGTTCACTCTTTTGACGAAATTTTCAATAATATTTCGGCATAATTGCGAACTAATTTGATTAATGGTGCGTTCAATTGCTTCCTCGAGCTCCGAAACGGTCCGTGGATCATTGGCATACACTTTTCCTTTCAGAAAACCCCCAAAAAAAAAGAAGTCCAATGGCGGCAAATCGCAAGATCTTGGTGGTCAATTTACATCTCCGCGGCGCGAGACAACATGACCATGAAACTTCGTCTGCAATAACTATGCAGTAACAATGCAGAAAATAACAATGCCTATGCGTTGCTCGCTCGTGTGATGCTCCATGACTAAACCTCAATACTTTTTGATGCCAGTTGTCAAAGATTAGTACTCTATGTTCGTCACAAAAAAAATGGCGCGCAATTTAAAATGTCAGGTCATTTTGAGACTACTTTTGGAAGTTATAACAAATTAGTCCACTACCGTAGCATTGTTTTCGAGAAAAAGCCAAATTTAGGAGGTTCGAGCGGAACAGTTGAGTCAAACAACGGTTTATGAATTGTTTTTTTCAACGAACCTCAAAAAAATGCATACGAGGTATAGATTTATTCTGCAGATGCAAATTTTTAATAAAATATATCATTAAAGAGCAAAATTATGAATTTTCCTATTTTTAGTAGGTGAATACCTAAGAAAAACTTTTGTGTTACTACCAACTTGAAAAAGTATAACATTATCTCTGATTATTATGCAAAAACTGCATCAGCGAATGTTTTATACAACTCAGAATGAAATTTTAAGTGATTTATAATTATGTCTATTTCTATTTATGTCACGAGATTATTTATTACGACCGTTAAGGGGTTAGGCCACAGTAACGGGTATAAAATCCTGTGCGAATTTAACATTTTTTCGTATGAAAATGTGATTCACTCTCAAAATTAATTACATATTTATTTAATATGAATAGCAAGCTATTAGATTTTTTTTCAATGTACAAAATGGCCGTCTACTCGAAACTTCTCGAAACAGGCTTTTTCCAATTGGCGTGACGAATAACTTCAACAATTTTCACTCGATTTGCTTCAAATTTAAAAGTTCCTGATTGCATTTCGCAGAGAAGTACGTACGGAATTTCTGATTAATCGAAAACTTTTCATTTTATGAGCACTTTATGAGCAGTTATAACGAAATTTTTCACTGAAAATTCATTTCTTAAGTTCAAATACCTACAACTTTAGAATAAAACAATATTTTTTAAATTTCGTACGTACTTCTCTAGGTATTCTAATGTAGATTGACGAGAATTTTTATTTTTTGGTCTAGGTAAAAAATTGTGGATGCTAAATGTCACGCCGCGGAGCGCCGAAAAAGCAAAAGATAAAAGAAAATATTAGTAGTCGGCCGTTTTGTACATCGAAAAAAAAGATATATTAGGAGTACAACTTTGCAGTGACCGTTTTTTTTCAAAAGTTTAAGGCTTTATTATAAAAAAGTGGCTACATATTTTTTAATCAAAGGACTGCCCGTCGCTAGCTACGACCTCGGCCCATCTTTCAGGTAGCATTCGAATCCCGCGTCGATAAAAGTCTTGGTCCTTGGAGGCAATCCAGGAATCGACCCAATTTTTGACTTCTTCGTAAGTACCGAAGTGCTGGTCAGCCAAATCGTGTGCCATTGACCGGAACAAGTGATAGTCGGAAGGGGCAATGTCTGGAGAGTACGGCGGGTGGGATAAAACCTCCCATTTCAGCGTTTCCAAGTACTTTTTCACGACATTTGCAACATGGGGTCGGGCATTGTCATGCTGCAGTATCACCTTGTCATGTCTTTCGTTGAATTGTGGCCGTTTCTCTTTGAGTGCCTTACTCAAGCGCATCAACTGACGTCGGTAGAGTTCCCCTGTGATAGTTTCGGATGGTTTGAGCAGCTCATAGTTCACAACGCCCAGCTGGTCCCACCAGATACACAGCATCACTTTGGATCCGTGAATATTCGGTTTGGGCGTCGATGAACCACCGCCGACACGTTTTCTCACTAATAGAATCCTCCCCGTAAGCATCTACAAGCAAACGGTGGGCCTCAGCCGCAGATTTCTTGATGTTGATGAAGTAAATCATAACCTCCCGCAAATGCTGAGAATTCGGCTCGTAGGTTGCCATGTTTGAGTGCCTATAACTTTATAATGCATACACGTATCCGTTAGCTTTTTTAAATTGTTTACATTGGCAGAGCCTCTAGTTTAAAATGCCACTTTTTTTTATTGAGCTAGGGCCACTACTTCGGCCGCAGTGGCTCTCTAAGTAAAACGGTCACTGCAAAGTTGTACTCCAATATATTTTCTAACAGTTTGATATTCATACTAAATAGATGTGTAATTAATTTTATGAGTGAATCACTTTTTCATGGGCAAAACATTGTTAAATTCGCACATGTTTTTATAACCGTTAATGTGGCCTAACCCCTTAATTCATGTTAAGTGTTGCCGATATTCGGCAACTTTGCGGATATTGAGGTTGGCAGCAATGCTCTTCATTCGCCAGCCAAGATTCGTAATCTTTCATCAAACCTTGGTGGTTAACATTGAATATATATGGTTTACGATGGGCAAGATTCTCTTTTTGTTCTTGGGCTTTTGTTCTAAATGTTTACAAAGGTTTAGTTCGCGTTAATCCGTTGTTAAAATAGGTTTATCTTGTTGCTAAATAGCCAAAAAAATTACACAACCTGTAACATCTTGCCCGTCTAACCGCACGTAAAATTACATACATTAAACTATTTTTTATCTCTGGTGTTTTATGGCGAAAAAATGTGAAAAAATTCTAATATACACAGTAGAGTCTCGACGATAATATATATTCAAAAAATGTAATCTTGTATTTTGGCTAACGCTTTAATCACTTTAAGCACAGCACAGTTTTTTTTTTTTGAAAATCTTCCCTCCACTGGAATTTGAACGTCAATCGCGAAATTGTGCGAGCAATAAAAAGGAGAAAGTCGATTTTTCATTCTGTATTAACAGAAAGAAAAATCCACTTGCTCCTTTTTTATTGCTCTCACATTTTCGTGATTTGGTACGATACCGAACGGGACGAAAAATGGTACCATCGACTGGTACCATTTTATGTGCTCAATCGGTATTTCGCGTTCTTACCTGTAGACGTACTTCTCGCAAACAACGGAGAATACGTCGATAATTCGGGGATATAATTTTCGTCTGTTATGTTCCTATAGCAACCCCCAAAGGGACTTTAACACCGGGATGAAACGAAGCGGCTCCGCAATCGTCGCGAAAACGAGTTGTCAGATTAAATTAACCAACAAGGAGAAGACGTCAGTCTCCCGACGCCGCGCATTCTTGAAACTTTGATTAATTTTATAAAGACGTTTGACTTGATTGATCGAAAAAAAGATGGCTGCGAGAACGAGCCAGCAGTGTCAAATGTGCAACAGGGGCATGCAACCGTACAATATACCGTCGATAACCCAAACGACCAAAGGGGAAACGTACACTTTCGTGAAGAGTCCAAGGGCGATACTCCACGTACAAAAGAGATACCGGAATCCACCCATGTAAGATTAATCCTACTAATTAATATAATTCGTGGAAAAATCCATCCACAGAGATTCTGTCAGTTTTTAAAATAAAAATATACTTTGAAATAAAAAAAAACTCTTTTTGGAATGTATGCCTTTAAAAATATTGCAAACATGTACTTTCAATATTAGCAGATGGCGAATAAAACATGACTTGTCCACACTACGACAAATTGTATTTTTTGGATTTTTCAAGCACACCTTGATGAACTCTGGAGACATTTTAAATCGCATCCGGCTCTAAACACCTTAAAATTTGTTTTAAACTGCCTTTTTGAGCGAACGAAAATAAAATTCGAATAAAAATTTAATTTGCCGAAGTGTGGACAAGTTTTTGTTTGCCAGGTCCTCATATATTAAGGGGTCTTCTCACTTTAGGCGCTAAAAAAGGCTATTTTCATGAATTTTTTGATAGGTTTATATTATAGATATTGATATCACAGTTGTTACACTTAAGGGGTTAGGCCACAGTAACGGGTATAAAAATCATGTGCCAATTTAACAATTTTTTTTTTCGTATAAAAAAGTGATTCACTCATAAAATTAATTATATATCTATTTAGTATGAATATCAAGCTGTTAGAAAATATACATATTTTTTTTCAGTGTACAAAATGGGCGACTGCTAATATTTTCTTTTATTATATTTTTTTAGGCGCTCCGCGTCGTTACATTTAGCATTCACAATTTTTTACCTAGAACAAAAAACAAAAATTCTCGTCAATCTACATTAGAATACCTAGAGAAGGACGTACGGAATTTAAAAAATATTGTTTCATTCAAAAGTTGTAGGTATTGCAACTCAAGAAATGAATTTTCAGTGAAAAATTTCGTTATAACTGCTCATAAACTACTCAAAAAATGAAAAGTTTTCGGTTAATCAGAAATTCCGTACGTACTTCTCTGCGAAATGCAATTAGGAACACAATTTTTAAACTTGAAGTAAATCGAGTGAAAATTGTTGAAGTTATTTGTCACGCCAATTGGAAAAAAGCCGCTTCGAGAAGTTTCGTAGTAGTAGAAGTAGTCGGCCATTTTTTACATCGAAAAAAAAAAGAATCTAACAGCTCGATATTCATAACAAATAGATGTGTAATTAATTTTATAAATGAATCACTTTTCCATACGAACAAAAATTGTTAAATTCGCACATGATTTTACACCCGTTACTGTGGCCTAACCCCTTAATGAATACACTTTCGAAATGCATTTTTTTTGAAGTTATTTATTTAAGTCACTATTTATAGACGAAAATGGTAGTTGAAAAAATCTACTAAAAAAATTGTAGGTCTGCGCTGTTGATGAAATCTCGGAGATAGATCATCCGAAACAAAAAAATCAAACGGTTTTAGAATCAGTATGTTAATGGCTATAGCGCAAATCATATGATTTTGGATATATGCAAAAAAGAAACAAAATGGCGGACATTTTTCGAATAAACAAAATGGCGGACATTTTGCGAAAAAGCAAAAAAAACGTGTTTTTTCACCGTTTTTGGCAAAAAAATTAGTAAATATCAAAATTTAACAAAAAAATCCTTGATATGCGCCATAGCTATAGTTATAAAGAATATGTGGTTAAAATTTCATAAGGATCGATTTAGTAGTTTCGAAGATTTGATCAACAAGCCGTCGAATTACATTGTTTCGAAAAAAAACACGTGTAAAGTTTGTTTGGGTTACATAAGTACATGAAAACATTTTTTTAAATGTATTTCGAAAGTGTATTTATTAAGTTTAACAACTTTTGTATCAATATCTATAATATAAACCTCTAAAAAAATGCACGAAATAGCCTTATTTTAGCGTCTAAAGTGAGAAGACCCGTTAACGTTCATGACCATGGAAATAAATGTTCGCCGAGGGTAGAACCTTTTTATCCGGAACGCACGTAACGCACATGTAGCGTTGAATCCCCTCGCACTTAATCGTGTGACGCAAATAATGCCTTTAAACGGCAGGTAAGTCGTACCGAGTCATCGAACGGTTTATTCATAGAAAAACTTGGAATAAAGTTGGTCTCGAAAATAGCACATATATATATTCGTAAATCCCGTTTGGACTTTTACTTCGTGCACGAAGTGAAGTAGCGCTTATTGTGGTCGCAGTTTTAGTACTTTGTGACGTTCAGCTTTTTATCTGGAATATCACGTAATTTTATGTTACATAACGATTAGAGTTGAAATATTTATAAAATAAGTGACGAATGTTGACGTTTGATGAATATTTATGGATACCTGTCTATACGATAGAGTGCGGATAAAAGAATCGGTCTCACGAGAATAAATAATCAGTCGTGCATTTAGATAAAGTCAGGGAACTACATCGTTAGGTTGGACTTTCAATCATTTTATATATAAAATAGTATATAATGTCGTATTTGTAAGATAGTAAATAAATACGATGTTGAAGTTTGCATCGTTGAATTGCAACGAGAATTTCTTTTTTTTTTAAATGCTATCAGTTTATAATCCAACATCGTTTATTTGCAAATTTGGGCTGTCGATCTCTAATGAGAATCTTGAGAAACGTTTGAGTGCTTTCCGTACACTGTAAAAAATGATATGAAATTTACAATACATTTAAGATACAAAGGAATGGAATTTTACGAACTCAGTAGATGGAATTAAATTTGAAACACTTGTACCCTAAATTTAAAACAGGAACATGAAATTCTCACGTGGATATAGAATTTAATAGATGCAACATGAAATTTCAAAGACAAGTTTGTAAATTTGTGGAAAATGTATTGCATTAACACGTGTCTGCAATTGAAAATTACTACACATGTATAATAAATCAACTATAAAAAACAGAGTATTGAAAATACAAAACAAGTTTGAAATTTATTTACAGCAGCCTGAAAAATATAATATATGTGAATCTGAATTTTACGATACGTGCAACCCAAACAACAGATATATTTAAAAGTGCGAAACTGGAATTGAAAAAGAAATTCATAAACGCTAATGAAAATCATATGAAACAATGTGAAAATTATATTAAATTTACACTACATTTAATGTACAAAAGAATTGAATTTTACGAATTTAATATACACTCGTATATTGATATCAGCAAAAGGTTCTTGATTTCAATATACATGGAATGTAAACGTTTATTTACACGTGCATTATTTTTCAAACGCACAAGTATATTAATATTAGGGAGTTACACTTTTATTTTTAAAATAACCTGCTTTGGATTTTCAAAATATTATTTGAAATTTCATAAACGGCGTCCGCATAAAAACATCGTACACTTGTCTATTAATTTTTACACAGAAGATTTTTACAGTGTACATTAAAGGTAATACTTTGTTTCCGTGAAATGAATACACATCCGTATGCCGATATTAGCAAATGGTTCTTGAATTTAATATACATTCGTATTTTGATATCAGCAAATGGTTCTTGATTTCAATATACTTAAATGTGATTATTTCTTTACACGTGCATTATTTTTCACACGCACAAGTATATTAATATTACGGAGCTACAGTTTCATTTTTAAAATAACCTGTTTTGGATTTTCGAAATCATATCTGAAATGTTATAAGCGGTATCCGCATAAAAATTTCCTACACTTGTGTATTAATTTTGATACAGAATTTTTTTACAGTGTAGCCCAAATTCGTTTTTAAAAATTTTCAAAAACGTTTAGGCTCATGTTTCAGACAATAAGGTTAGAAAGATTTATACGGAATTTCGAGAGAATTGGTCGATTAGTTTTTTAGCTATACGTTACACCAATTTTGAAAATGCGGTTTAGGAGACCATGCCATAACGCCGCAATTTTTAAAAGTCAATAAAAAAAACACCACCGAAAAGTCGTAATAAAACATACCCTAAGTCTCAAAATTGGAGAAGAAATCTTTCCGTTAAGAAAATCAGCAAATTGTTGGGCCGGGTTGAAATTCCGAACGTTGAATGATCAGAACGCTCAAAACTCCGAAAATATACTACCCCGAAAGTTCAAAACTCCGAAAGAATTTTACACGAAAGACCAAAAATCTGAACATCGTCAAAATAATTCGGCTTTGGAAGTTTCAACAGTTTCAAAATTTTCAATAAATCGCCGAATTAATTCAAGATTTCTTTTTTTTACCAAGAAGTGATTTTACGTCAATTTTGAAATTTGTCTAGACAATGTTATACGTTCAACATCATTTACAGTCAACTGTATAGACTTTCGCTGGCATAATCTTGACGAACCTTGTAATTTCGGAACATTAAAGTTAGGAATTTTAAACCGTCGGCGCATTCAAAGTTCGGAATTTCAACCCGGCCCTCATGTCAAGATCGTGCCAGCGAAAGTCTACACAGTTCACTGTAATATATGTAGAACGTATAACATTGTCTAGACAAATTTAAAAATTGACGCAAAAACACTTCTTAACAAACAAAAAAAGTTCTTGAAATAATTAATCGATTTATTGAAAATTTTGAAACTTTTAAAACTCCCATAGCCGAATTATTCTGACGGTGTTAAGATTTTCGGAGTTTTGGTCTTTCGTGTAATATTCTTTCGGAGTTTTGATCTATCGGGGTACTATTCTTTCGGAGTTTTGAGCGTTTCGATCATTCAAAGTTCGGAATTTGAACCCGGCCCCCTGTAAACGTAAGGGAATTTTAGGTTGGGTTAGTGAAGTGCGTAGGGAGTGAAAGGCTTGAGTTGGGCACAGGTCATCCGTAAAAACCTGCAAAAGTATATGTAGAAACTCGAAAAATGATTTTTTCAATATACAATGTATAAAATCATCGATAAAACTGGTTTTATAACCATTTACGTGGTACCAAATACTATGACGTTAACGTTTGCACCGTTTCAATGCAACAAAATTTTATTTTTCGTATCATTGCTCACATTTTCAGCTGATTTAGACTGTGGAAATCGCGTAAACGTTTTTTCGTATCTTTATCTGGTATCTTATACCTAAATCTACAAAAAAAAAAGTGAATAGTGATAAAATGTTAAAGAATTAACAATCGTTGCATTCTAACGATGTAAACTTCAACGCCATCAAATACCGCTATACACCTTCAATTTGCACTATAGCTATAACAACAAAAGCCGATGATGGAAATAAAATATGCACAATATATAAAAGTATGCTACTTAGTTTTATTATTATCGTTTCACCATGGATTCATTGATTGATCAATTATTGTTCAATTAATTCAGAGTACAACGAATTCGTCGCATTCCTACAATCCGTCTTTCCTTATATGCATAGATGTGCGTTTGAAATTTAACCATAATGTTGATAATCAGGCTGTACGAGCCACATCCAAAGCCTCTTAGGTAGCTAAATTTGAAAAAATAGCAGATTTATCATCTGCTTTATCTGCATCTATTTATCTGTTATAGCAGATCATTTTTACAATACCGGCATCTAATTTGAGAAGCTGGCGAACAGTACCGGACTTGCCCACGCTGCGGCATTTTTTTTATTTTCAAATTTTATCTATTCTTGTGCCTAAAAGCTGCTTTATCGCTGGAAAAGGCAGTTTTTAGCAAATATTGAGGTGTTTAGAGCCGGATTTGATTCGAAATATTTCGGGAGCCAATAAAAGGAATAAATAAATACCGTAAAATGGGGTTAAATTGACGGAAAATTTGACAGTTTTTCGGGCTATTTTAACAGAGCGCTAAAATACGGTTTAAATGTGTCCACATTTTAATGTGTTTAAATTTGTTGTTCGAATTTATTATACTGTTGCTAAAGTTGATTGTGATCTCAATGATTATTATGAGATGAACAAGTGCCTATAATAGTGCCCTAGATGCTCGATATTGTTATGGAAAGTGTTTCCTTAATAAAGATGGAAATTTGATTGTAAAAAATCGTCGTTTTTCATTTAATTCTATGAATAATGCATAAAATATAAATTTTTCCATCAAAGTGATGTCAAAGTGACATAAGTTGAATTCCAATGCCTTGTCAAAGAAACCCCACACTCGAGGTTACTTTGACACTTTTTTCAAATGTATAAAATTGTGGGGGGTTGGCGGGGCTTGACTTTCTTCATTCGATGGCACACATTGGACACATTGTTCTATTGGAGCAAATAAGTTGGAATTTGGGATGTTAAAAAAACGTTACCTCGAAAAAACTTCAAAAACCTGTTTAAGGTAACCCCATTTTACGATACATGAAAAGCACGAAAAATAAAAAAAAATTGGCCAAGTCCAGTTTTGTTCGCCAGCTCCTCACATGCAGGTATACGATTCTCTGCACGTTTACTTCTGATCGACAAGGGCCCGTAAATTTCTCTCTATGTATAATTTGTCATTTACTTTCTTATATAACCAATTTTCCCACTTTTTTGCTGCGCCACGAATTATTTCCAAATTGCAGAATAAGCTATATTGAGCTTAAGGGGTCTTCTCACTTTGGACGCTAAATAAGGCTATTTTCATGATTTTTTAAATAGGTTTACAGAACCGATGTGTTGGTCTAGTGGTTAGCGTACCTGCCTCTGAAATCAACACATCGGGAGGTCGCGGGTTCGAATCACCGTCTCGTAGTTTCGTCGAGAAATAAAAACACAGGCGTGACGTAGCTCCAGTTGTACACAGATGTCGCACACACGGACCGGTACGTGTGTGTGTCGGATGGGTATGGCTGTAGCCTGTGAGCTATTTCTCGACGAAACGCGACTAGCTCCGAGGCTGGGAAGCGAACTCGTGACCGGCTGTATTGGTATAGGTTTTCCGCAGTTTCCCTATACCCATGACAGAAATGTCATGATGAATATAATACAGAGGGAGAAGTCGGCTGCGGCCGCAATGGGGAGGGGGGATGATGGAGAGAAAGAACAAGTGTAGAGCGGTGGACATATAAGTGGAGCCTTGTAAAAAGCCGAAAAGGCTGTGCAAGTAAAACTTGAAAAATATTATCGTTTCACTATGGATTCATTGATTGATCAATTATTGTTCAATTAATTCAGAGTACAACGAATTCGTCGCATTCCTACAATCCGTCTTTCCCTGCAAATCCTCGCCCCAATAAAATGGGGTTGAAGTTTGCATCGCTAGAATGCAACGAAAATTGTTGTTAATTTCTTATTTTCGATATTATCCAACATCACATTCCACAGATTTGTCATAGAGTGCTAAATAAAAATGCTAAAAAATGTTTGTGTGTTTTTCGTAGCTTCAATCTGCCAAAGAAAATAAGCGAAATGAAAAAAAAAATCATTTCCGTTGCATTCCAACGATGCAAACTACGTCATCGAATAAATATACCTGACATTTGCTCCTAACCTAATTCACCCCTTTCATAAATAGCCACACGACCCAATATTTCCTTTCCCTCGAATTACGGAAATAGTATGTGAAAATTTCGTGATTTTCCTCGATGTGGAATGCGTGTATCGATCGCAAGAAAATAATGTACCTTGGTAATGGTACATATGCACAGTGGAATACGGTGGGGTACGTAAAACACGAACTACCATTATCGGACACGACGAACATACAACACAACCACCCCCCCCCCCGCCCCCTCCCCCCCACCGACGTCCTACCCACAGCAGGGTGATCCGCGGAGGGAATGACCGCGGTTACGAGATTTTATCAGCCGAGTCTGTTCTATTCACGCAACGAATAGACCGCAGACACAATATCCGCAGAGCTGTCAAGCCACTTAAAAAAAAAGCTCCAAGTATGTTACAAGGACGTGAGGCATTAACTTCCATATCGTGAGCTGTAAGAGCAGACATGAAAAAAAGGGAGCACAAAAGTTCCATCCCAATAAATCGTCATTTTGGTGATAAAATCGGTGAATGCGACGAGACTACTTGCGATAATTCATTCCCATATATAAAATACAGGCTTCTTTCTGTTCAATTGTCTCATAGGTCCACTTACAAGGAACATCGTGTGCCCGCCTCCGATTTTGTTGAAACTCACATATGTGATAAAGCATTAAAAACTATTGGACACGTATTTTTTTTTGTCTGTGGCAAAACTTTTTTAAGTGCGGAAACGATCACTCAAAGAAAGGAGTGTCACCCCTTAACGGAGACTTTGTCCTTGAAATTTAGCGGGAGATGTTAGCGGCTCAACATATCCAGCTACGAGACGAGGAGGGATGCCTCTATGGACCAGGCATTGCCGATTAGCGGTAATTATAAACACATTTGTGTAAACACATTACAAAACTTTAAACGCGTTTTTCTCGAAAACACGTTTTTAAAAATGGCTGACATTCTCCTGACCGCTGTAATTAACATGTCGACCTGAAATTTGGAGAGCATACTCAGAAAATATGTCTTCACGGAATGACGGATCGTTTTTTCGATAGATACATTTTTGCATTTATTATTTATCTTTTTATGCGAAAAAAACGCGAAAATTCGATTTTTTTAAAATTGCCGCCATTTTCCGAAATTTGTACTAAACGAAAAACCCATCCGTCATTCCATGACCAAAGGGTCACAAATTGATAATATGCTTTGAATTTGTGTTTCAGATCAACAAAGAGGGGGCAGTGATGTCAGCCGTTTACCTCCCGCGATTTGAGGACCTGTTTTCGCGGAGCTGCAACAGCCGCCATTTTGGTTTTTTTTTTTTCAAAAAAAATATTTTTTTTAACGTTCTGTATATCATGAATAAAAGCAAGAAAAAAACCGCAGTCAAAAAGCTTTACTCGTTTCCTTTAAAAAAAAATAAAATGTAAACACCTGAAATATGGCACTCCAAAGACAAAGTCTCCCTTAATTTCATTTTTTTCGATTATTCTATAGTGGATTTTTTATCACTTTGCATGAGAAGAATTTTGGTTTTTGTTTCATTCAGATCGGTAGGCTGCTTGTGGGTGAAATTGCAAAACCACCCCTTGACACGCCTTTCTTCAAGGGGTAGTTTTCCCTCTTAAAACCGTTTTTCTGCAGATAAAAGAAAAATACGTGTCTAATAGTTTTCAATGCCTTATCACATGTGTGAGTTTCAAAAAAATCGACGGCGGACACTTAAGACGGGATATACATTTAGACAGGAAAAGAATAAGCAATATTGAGGGATTTTTTAAACTGAGAAATAATTATTTTACAATTATCAAACATTAGGTATACTTTAATAGTGTTTTCAAGTATACAGAACAATTTTTTTTAATGAATTGATCATGAATTACATTCATCACATTTTTCAGTTAGAACATGTATAATTTCTATGTGACGGTAATTAAAATGAAGAAAATGCAAATTTGAAAAAATAGCACGCATTTACAAAAAAAAATCAGCATTTCACGCAACATTTCTGTAAAATCTGGATTAAAAAAGTCGTTTTTTTCCAATTTTTCTAAAATAATTCTCGTCAAGTAGAAAGTACCAATATTATCAATATTTCTACCAAGTTTTAACTCAACCGGCTTAATAGTTTTTTAGTAATCCTGCACGCCAATTTCGATAATGCAGTTTTGAGAAAAAACGCGTTTGAAGTTCACGCCCGCTCCGAATCCGAGCAGTGCGGCACAGCGTTGACGGGCTGTAAAGTTTGAAGTTTTTCGAATTTCGCTTTGAAACTTTGGGAAAACATTCTACATATATAGTTCTATCGTTTAAAGAAGAAAAAAAGAAATCAATTTGTTTTCATTGTAAATGTATATCCCGCCTTAAATGATGTTCCTCGTTAGTTCGTTTGCATCCGTTAAGGGAGGTTTCTACTTTGTTGGGCGAAAAAGAGTTCGATTTTTCACCAATTTTTTATGCGATAAATATTAAACATGGAATGTTAAAATTTGGTATGTTTACTAAGCGTTCTTTATTGAACATGATGATTTTTTGTTGAAGTTCGACAATACATGGTACTCGGAGTGGCATGAGCCACTGATCAGGTGATCTGAAGCAAAAAAATCAAACATATTTTTACTTTGTACAATATTGTGTACGAGTCGAACTAGAATCAAGAAGAAAAAATTGGACCTTCCAAAAATAATGAGCGATCGAAGGAGAAAATTGGTGTTTTACCAAAATTGTTTGCAGTTTTTTGTTTATCAAATAAAAACGTTTGAATATTTTTGCATAATTCTAGTTCAACTAATGAAGACGGTTGTTGTCCACGTGCCTGCCAAATTTCATACCGATTGCTCATCTAGGGCGTGTAGGAGCACTTCCGCAAACTTGGAAAAGGTTGTTTCGAGAAAAACGCGTTCAAAGTCAAACTGAAGTTTATGTGTGAATAAAATGAAAAGTTTCATACTTACGCCTAATCTGCTGTGCCAGGAGCATAGAGTACACCTTCCTTAAACATTGGCTCTTTCCGATACAGCAAAAGCAAACAAAATTTTGTTTGGCCCAACAAAGTAGAACTTCCCTCAAAGCATTGATACGATAAAATATGTCAATTGTCGATACAGCGGGATATCTCATTATGACCATTTGGGTAATACAATATGGGCATTTTATCGTAGTAGCTCCGAAGATCATTTGGGTGTAATTCAATTATGTGGAAGTTTGCATCGTTGGAACGCAACGAACATGAATCCTTCTTGATTAGTCAATTTTTTTGTCAAAAAAAAATTGCTGAATATCGCTATATTTTTCCATAGTCATAGATCGCTAAATACGAATCCTAAAAAAATGTTTGATCGATTTTCGTAGCTCAAAACTGGCAAAGAAAATTTGGAAAATAAAAAAAACTTTTTTGATACAACTCAACTGTTCAAACTTCAACGCCATCCACATTTATTAATTACCTCGCAACGTTCAATTATCGTAAATCTTCTTGGCAACAACTTCATGTGCAACTGTTTGTACAAAATGTACTCCTTTGAAATGCGATTTCAATCAATCAATATTCGATGGGCAACGTTCGTTTAACGATCTAACAAAGAACATCACTCAAGAGTCCGCCTTCGATTTCGTTAAAACTCATATCTGTGATGAAGCATTGAAAACTATTGGACACTTATCTTTTTATCGGCGGAGAAACGGTTTTGAGGGAGGAAACCACCCCTTAATTTATTGATCCTCCACCACTTCCATAGGGGATTTCTCATCGCTTTACATTACAAGAAATTTGATTTTCCTTTCATTCAGATCGGTAGACTGCTTGTGGGTGAAATTACAAAACCACCCCTCGACACGCTTTTCTTTGAGGGGTGGTTTCCCCCCTAAAATCCGTTTTTCAGCCGATAAAACAACGTCTCTAATAGTTTTCAATGCTTCATCACAAATTTGAGTTTCAAAAAAATCGAATACGGTCATTTAAATAACGTTCCTTGTTAACGACATAATAAAAATGAAATGCACTGGCACGTGCTACAAAGTGTGCCCCACTTAGTGGCATGTCTGTTGCATTTTATACGAAACTCGGGTGTGCATGCGATTGGACGGTGTTGAAATTTGCATCGTCCGTATGCACCGAGAATTCCTTCCCATATCTTTCATGTTCCCAATTATCCAAAATCTCATTAGCACATTGAGATTCTACATCTGCAACGAGAATCCTAAAAAAGCCTCCGAGTAATCCGAAAAATGGTTCCAGTAAAAAAAAATTATCATCATCTCATTCCAACGAGTCTTCAACATCACCCGATTGATCGATAGTCCTTGGTATCGGAATGGAAAAAAATCGTTAAAAATAAAATACACTCGGTTCACCAGTGGATCTAATCGATTACCATTTCGCGCGTGTGTCCAGCGTTGCGAAGGATACGTTGATAAAAAGTTCCCGGGCGGCCCTTTCGTGTGCTGTGCCCGGGAACCGAGTAATTTTTGCGTATCATTTGTCCGGGGACGATCGAAGGTGAAGGAAGGTCCGAGCTTTCTCCTTGAAGATGGCTGCTAAGGGTTTGGCTACCCTTGTGAGAATTCCTAATGCCCCATCAGCCGAGTAAGGCCAGACCGAGACCACGAAAAGTCTGCATGTGGATGTGTGTGTGTGCTTGCGTGGGAGTGTATGTACGTGCATGTTTGTGTGTGTGTGTGTGCGTGGGTGTGTGTCTGCTGGCGTGTGTGTCTGCTTGCGTAGGTGTGTGTGTGTGTGTGCGTGGGTGCCTGGGGGTGTATGTACGTGTATGTGTGTGTGTGTGCATGGGTGTGTGTCTGCTTGCGTAGGTGTGGGTGTGTGTATGCGTGGGTGTGTGTCTGCTTGCGTAGGTGTGTGTGTGTGGGTGCCTGGGTGTGTGTCTGCTTGCGTAGGTGTATGTGTGTGTGTCTGCTTGCGTGGGTGTGTGTGTGTGTGTGTGTGTGCGTCCGTGGGTGTGTGCGTCCGTGGGTGTGTGCTGCTTGGGTGTGGGTGTATGTTTTCTGCTTGCGTAGGTGTGTGTGTGCGTGTGCGTGTGCGTGCGTGAGTGGGTGTGTCTGCTCGGGTGTGGGTGTATGTTCTCTGCTTGCGTAGGTGTGTGTGTGTGTGCGTGTGCGTGCGTGGGTGGGTATCTGCTTGGGTATGGGTGTATTTTTTCTGCTTGCGTAGGTGTGTGTGTGGGTGTGCGTGTGTGTGCGTGTGTGCGCGTGTGTGTGCGTGTGTGTGCGTGTGTGTGCGTGCGTAGGTGTATGTTTTCTGCTTACGTAGGTGTGTGTGTGCGTGTGCGTAGGTGTGTGTGTGCGTGTGCGTAGGTGTGCGTGTGCGTAGGTGTGTGTGTGTGTGTGTGTGTGTGTGTGTGTATGTGTGGGTGTGTGAGTGTGCGTGTGTGCGTGTGTGTGCGTGTGTGTGTGCTGCGTGGGTGTGTGTACTCGATTCTACAATCAAAAGGCAAAGAAGACGATGGAGAACCTCTTGGTTTTCCCCGTGTCTTTGCATACAGGTCGTATGGTCACAAATGTATGGAGCATGCGCTCGGCTGACCATACATTGCCCGGTCAACTCGTATTGAGTGGACAAGCCGCTCGAAATATTCACCTGATACAGTGTGTGTGAGAATCCACATACACGGGTCTGTGCATATCTATCTATATCAAACTAACCTCGCGGACGATGTCCAGCGGGTAATTTCTTCACGACCCCTCGCACCACATCTCTCGCTCTCTCTACGAGGAGAGTTCAGTAGTGCCGCGAGTCTCGTCGTCGACCCTCGCCCGCTCGTGTAAAACAACGGAAAATAAAACTACCCTTCGCGCCTCCAAAGTCTCGCCAGTCTTTTCTACACTAGTGTCAAAGTTGGGCAATTTCCAAACTCAGACTTGATTTCAAATCGGACGATATACTCTTGTCCATCGAAATACAACGGTTTCCGGCTCGACGAATATACGAAATTTCGAGGGAACTTTGCTCCCGAGAGCATGTACATTCGGAGCGGAAGATTCGCGTTGAAAGTCCGGCGAAAAACGGCCACGCGTCGGTGAAGTGAATTTTGACCACGACGAGCGAAAGCACAAAATCGACCGGAGAGAGTGACGTTGACAGGATTTACCCGCGAAGAACACTTAGCGGTAAAGTATGCAAACTTGAGCTGCGTGAAGAATTTCAGCTTCGGTTAACTTCGGAAGACGTCAGGTGAAGGAAAAGCTCCGTGTCGAAGAATATTCGAATTCGAATGCATTTCGAAATACGGTAAAGTACGAAATGAGTATATGGAACTGGACGGCTTAGATTTTGGGATAAGAGCAAGTGTTGATTGTCGAAATCGTTGAGAATGTTGTCCAGACGTATGAAGACGCCTACGAAGGCTAAGATCACCCGAAGACCAGCGTGAACGATCGGTGCTCATTGGAATTAATTTTTCCTCGTTTATCAATCGATATTCCTCCTACCCGATTACTATTCAACGATGCGGGGCAACGTTATACCCGAGGTGAAAAAAACTACAAAGTTAAAGCTGCGAAGTTAACGAGTGCGCGGCTCGTCTGATCGCTGCCGGATCTTTACCACTGAGCGGCGATTGTGGCCGGCCAGCAGGTCGATGAATGACCATCGCACGTAACACGTACGAAGCGGGCTATATATTTGTTTCGCGAGAGTTCGTGACGACTGGGCCAAGACCAATGAACCGTTAATAATTTCTGACTTCGTGATACGAAGAAAGGGCAGGAAGAAAATGTTACCACAACTCGCCCATTAGCCTACCAATTGTGTCCGAACGATAAACAACCTTCCACGCTACTCTTCGATCTGTAGACCTCCCAATAAATTATTCTCACCCGGCAACGGAGAACACGCGAAAAAAAGCTCCGACCGTTCTTGACACAGCGGAATACTTCGTTTTTTTTTTCTTATCGTCACAGGCGATCCGTCAATGTTCAACGATAACGAGTCCCCGACACCCAACGAGAGAACTCGCGTAAAAAATCCCATCGAGAGTCCCGCTTCGTATTATCGCAGACTTTACTCTCGTGACTCGCAAAGACTCGTCACTCGGTCACGCGAAGACGAAACGAAAAACTATTGACACACAGAGAGTGTGAGAGAGCGAGAAAGAGAGAGAGAGAGAGCTGAAAGGACGTACACTTACACGGTAATTTTCGAAACGGGCGGAAAAAAAGGCCAAGGTAAAGTTCTACGCGCAGAAGTTTCGCTCTCTCAAAGATCGGAACTGAGAGATTATCGTAAAAGTCGTTGAAGCAAATTATCGAAGAGGTTGATCGAACGAAAGGTCCGAGGAAAGCTTATCAGCTCGAGGCTTTTGGTATCGAAAGATCAGCAGGTTAATTTTCTCGGGTAAAAAGCTAGGCAACGATCCCTCCCCCCAGAAGACGAGCGAAAAAATCTTTTGCGCAGGAATAAAAAGGGCCTCCCTATACCAAAGTTTAAGTGACGAAAATGCCAGCGGGAATATCGAAGCTGGCGCCACCGCCGGAGATGAAAAATTCATTGGTCCACGAGATCGGCAGAGATCCTCCAGCCTTCACGATAGTGCACAAAAACGGCCACACGATGACTCTTCCGTTGCTCCACATGAACCACACGAACGGCGATGCGATTGACGATGACGAGGGTTGTGAGAATGGAGCCTGGAAAGCGTCGTCGAGAAAGGTCGACGGGAAAACCACGACGAACGATTATTCGCGACGAAAGAGGATGAGCCGATCGAACGATCATCTTATATTGGCCGATCTGCAGAATCATCAGGCCAATCCACTGTGCAAGAAGCAGCAGAGCAAGAGCCACGAGAATCTCGGGGAGAACGGTGTCAAGGGACGTAACCGTGACGAAATCACGAACCAAACCGGAAATCATCGTCACACTCCGATGAGTCTGTCGACCGAGGATTTTAACGACGTGTTGAACGCTAAGTTGCGCAAAATTCAGGAACGCGAAGACGAGAGAGTGGCCGCTCGACGAGGATGCAAAAAAAGCGTCGATCTTGGGAAAAAGCCATTTATAACGACGGTGAAGAGCGGTGAATTTTTAATGCCACCGCCGGAAGTCGCGGCGATTCTCGGCATGTCACCCAATGGCTCGTGGATCGGTGGCTTCGGGGACAACAACGAGAGCTCCGATAATGATATTGGCTCGCTTCCACGATCGAGATTTCGCCGGTTGATCTCACTTGGACGTCGACCGGAAGTACGTCACAGTAGTCACAACGCGAGATGTCCGGCTGCCCTCAAGGCGACCGTCGACTTCGCCTCCAATCTACTCCAATCCAATAGCACAAATAATAATATTCTACGCGATAATATTATTAATAACAATAACATTAACGCTACGAGCGGCTTGTTGCGTCCGCAAGATGAACGAGCACGTAGAGCCAACAGACTCGCGTTTACGGAAATGTAAGTTATGAATGAAATCATCGCCAGTTGGATAGATGAAGTGTCTTTGCTCTCGAGGGAATACATACCGATCGCGGAATCAAGCTATAAAGTTGATTATTATTATTTTAAAGGGTCTTCTCTCTTTAGACGCTGAAAAGGCTATTGTCATGAATTTTTTTGGTAGGTTTATATTATAGATATTCATACGAAAGTTGTTACACTTAAGGGACACCACCACTGTGACCCCCTGTTTTTTTGCCATTTTTCAAGAATTTTTTTTTTTTGGGAAAAAAGAGATATTCGAAAAAATTTGTTTTCTTGTTTTTTTTGTTTTGTTCGTTGTTTATTGAAGATACATAAAAAAAAATTCCAATTTTTCACGCCCCGAGGTGACCTCTGCAGTGGTTCGCGGCACGCAGCAGCAACTCTCTTCAAAGTCGATCTGAAAAAAAGTACCGAGTGTTTTCGTTAATAATATGATGTTTTGAAGAGAAGTACATAGGGATTTGAAAAAATATTGATTTTTAAAAAATAGGCACGCTTTTGAAATTAAAGGACGATTTTCGAGCAAAATTTCTCGTCGAAAATAGGCTATAACTTTTTTTATTATTGAGATATCGAAAAAATCCTGTGTACTTCTTTAGATAATCTAGTTTTATTGATGCAGTCCAAATTTGAAGTCAATCGGATAAAAATTGCTCGAGTTCTGCTGCGTGCCGCACTCAAAAAAGTGGTTTTGAGAAAAACGCGTTCAAAGTTTTAGGTTTGTTAATTTATGCGATAAATTGGAAAAAAAAATGTTTACCTTTAATCAGCGATGCCGGCACCATATAGCTGGTCTTCAAGAAGCAAATCATTGTCCCTAGCATCTTTTGTCGAACTTGTAGAGGCTCTTCTTGCCTCTTTTTCAGCGTCTGTGAGCGAGCGCTCCGCCAGTTCGATCCGCGCTGCGTCGGCTTTAACGCAAAAATTGAAACAATTTGGGCCGATAGTTATCCCCAACGTCTCCAAAACTTTCATGAGGCTTCTCAGGCCATCATTGAATAATAATACCGCGATATCAGCTGCAATATCGACGACTGACGATTGACGACTTGAAAATTTTTCAATTATCGCCACCTATGGCTTTTTTTCGAAACTATATTTATAACAATAGCCGGTTTTTGTGAAGGGAGACAAAAGAATACCTGGGAAAGACCCGCAGGACCTGGGAAAGGCCCGGTATACCTGCCGACCCTGAGGCGCGCAGCTGCGCGGGACCCCGAGCGTCACGGAGCGCTGCACCGCTCCACAAAATATTCAATATCTCCGAAAATAATTATTTTTTCGACCTGGGTCCAACGGCATCTTAATCTTAAATGTATTTTAGATTTTTCTAAATGGTTTTCAAAAAATCGATTTTTTGAAGCCGTCACAGTCGTGTTGTCCCTTAATTGAGGCGTCAGGCCACAGTAACGGGTATAAAATCATGTGCGAATTTAACAATTGTTTTTCGTATGAAAAAAGTGATTCACTCATAAAATTAATTACACATCTTATTTAGTATGAATATCAAGCTGTTAGAAAAAATATTTTTTTTCTTTCGATGTACAAAATGGCCGACTACTAATATTTTGTTTTGTTATCTTTTTTTTTAAGCGCTCCGCGGCGTGACATTTAGCATCCACAATTTTTTACCTAGAACAAAAAACAAAAATTCTCGTCAATCTACATTAGAATACCTAGAGAAGTACGTACGGAATTTAAAAAATATTTTTTTATTCAAAAGTTGTAGGTATTTGAACGTGAGAAATGAATTTTCAGTGAAAAATTTCGTTATAATTGCTCATAAACTGCTCATAACATGAAAAATTTTCGATTAATCAGAAATTCCATACGTACTTCTCTGCGAAATACAATTAGGAAGATAACTTTTACATTTCAAGTGAATCGAGTGAAAATTGTTGAAGTTATTTGTCAGGCCAATTGGAAAAAAGCTGTTTCGAGAAGTTTCGAGTAGTCGGCCATTTTGTACATCGAAAAAAAATAATAATTCTAACAGCTTGATATTCATACTAATCATACTAAATAGATGTGTAATTAATTTGACGAGTGAATCACTTTTGCATACGAAAAAAAAATGGTTAAACTCGCACATGATTTTATACCCGTTACTGTGGCCTAACGCTTTAACACTTTCGAAATACATGCATTTTTTAAATGTATTTATGTAACCCAAACAAACTTTAAACGCGTTTTTCTCGAAACAACGTTTTTCGACGGCTTGTTCATAAAATCTTCGTAACTACTGAACCGACCCTTACGACATGTTAACCACATATTCTTTGCTACTATAGCTATAGCACATATGTAGGATTTTTGTTAATTTTGACAATTACTTTTTTTTGCCAAAAACGGTGAAAAAACACGTTTTTTTGTTTTTTCGAAAATCGTCCGCCATTTTGTTATTTTTGCATATATGGAAAATCACATGATATGCGCTACAGCCATTAACATACTGAATCTAAAATCATTTGATTTCTTTGTTTCGAATGATCCATCTCCGAGATTTCATCAACAGCGCAGATCTACAATTTTTTCGGACATTTTTTTAACTACCGTTTTCGTCTACAAATAGTGACTTGAATAAAGAATTTAAAAAAATGTGTTCCGATAGTGTATTTATTAAGTGTAACAACTTTTACATCAATATTTATACTATAAAGCTATTTAAAAAATCATGAAAATAGCCTTATTTAGCGTCCAAAGTGAGAAGCCCCCTTAAGCTCAATATAGCTTATTCTGCAATTTGGAAATAATTCGTGGCGCAGCAAAAAAGTGGGAAAATTGGTTATATAAGAAAGTAAATGACAAATTATATATAGAGAGAAATTTACGGGCCCTTGTCGATCAGAAGTAAACGTGCAGAGAATCGTATACCTGCATGTGTGGAGCTGGCGAACAAAACTGGACTTGGCCAATTTTTTTTTATTTTTCGTGCTTTTCATGTATCGTAAAATGGGGTTACCTTAAACAGGTTTTTGAAGTTTTTTCGAGGTAACGTTTTTTTAACATCCCAAATTCCAACTTATTTGCTCCAATAGAACAATGTGTCCAATGTGTGCCATCGAATGAAGAAAGTCAAGCCCCGCCAACCCCCCCACAATTTTATACATTTAAAAAAAGTGTCAAAGTAACCTCGAGTGTGGGGTTTCTTTGACAAGGCATTGGAATTCAACTTATGTCACTTTGACATCACTTTGATGGAAAAATTTATATTTTATGCATTATTCATAGAATTAAATGAAAAACGACGATTTTTTACAATAAAATTGCCATCTTTATTAAGGAAACATTTTCCATAACAATATCGAGCATCTAGGGTACTATTATAGGCACTTGATCATCTCATAATAATCATTGAGATCAAAATCAACTTGAGCAACATCGCAATCAACTTTAGCAACAGTATAATAAATTCGAACAACACATTTAAACACATTAAAATGTGGACACGTTTAAACCGTATTTTGGCACTCTGTTTAAATAGCCCGAAAAACTGTCAAATTTTCCGTCAATTTAACCCCGTTTTACGGTATTTATTTATTCCTTTTATTGGCTCCCGAAATATTTCGAATCAAATCCGGCTCTAAACACCTCAATATTTGCTAAAAACTGCCTTTTCCAGCGATAAAGCACCTTTTGGGCACAAAAATAGATAAAATGTGAAAATAAAAAAAATTGCCGCAGCGTGGACAAGTCCGGTACTGTTCACCAGCTTCTCAAATTAGATGCCCGTATTGTAATAATGATCTGCTATAACAGATAAATAGATGCAGATAAAGCAGATGATAAATCTGCTATTTTTTCAAATTTAGCTACCTAAGAGGCTTTGGATGTGACTCGTACAGCCTGATTATCAACATTATGGTTCAATTTCAAACGCACATCTATGCATATAAGTATGGTGTTGAAGTTTGCATCGTTGGAATGCAATGAAAATGCTCATTTATTTTTTCGGTTCTTGATTCTCATTACAACCTAGAATTCTCTTTTGCATTTTTAGGTTATCGATCCTTAATAAAGATCTTGAAAAATATTTTAATGATATTTGTAGAACAAATTTGGCAACAAAAAAATTTGGCGATAGGGAAAAAAGTAATTTCGTTGCATTCCAACGATGCAAACTTCAATGCCATGTATATATGTATATATACGTATGGATGCCCATATGCATATTTAGTGATTTTTTAACGTAGCACTGCGTAGTTTATGTATGCCAGCTCGATGACGTTGATGTTCCCATCGTTGGAATGCAACGATGGGTTTTTTCTTCTTTTTTTCATTTCTCTATCTTCATCAATATCCAAAGCCTTTTCATTTTCGAAATGAGGTCATAAATCTCTCATAAGAATACTCGAAAACGTTTAAGGGGCTATACCAGTGCGAACGCTGAAAATTTGGGCTATTTTCGGAAATTTTTTGGAAGAAAACACTCAATTAAATGTTTCGAAAAATTAAAAATATATTTAGCTATGTTTGACCTATATTACATAATTTTTCATAGAAGAATATTGAGATCTAAGCGACTTATGCGCTGCCTTCGGAGACGCAAGAAAAAGTTCCTTACTGCTAACATGACTCCGGCCGATTGAGTAGCTGAAACCGAAAAAGGAAAAAAATGGCGTTAAACTGGAAGGTATTTCCTGTACAATGACGTAGGATTTTCGAAAAATATCAGAATCTAACAAAATGATGTAGTTGAGAAAAAAGTCTGTTTTCTGGCCAATATAAAATGGTCGTTTTTTTCAATGCCGAATCGTCAATTTTCATCCAATCAAAAATATCCCACGCCATTGTAGAGTAAATATATTCATGAGTACTCAGTTCAAAATTCAAGTCAATCGGATAATTGCTCTTTGAGTTACAATGTCAGCAAATTTGAAGAATCTCATTTCGAGAAAAACGCGTTTAAACATTTAACTATCGATTTTTGCAAGATAAAATGATATTGATATAAATGATATGAATGATAATGATATTCTTGAAAGTATAAACTATCAAAAAAGGCAAAAAAATCGATTTTTTTAAGTGTCACACTGGTATAGCCCCTTAAGTAATTTTTACATCCCAAATCGGCAAAAAAACAATATTGAGCAATCAAAAACATTAATTTTCGTTGCATCCCAACGATGCAAGCTTCAACGTCATCTAGTTCTCTCGCCTCGTACACGTAGCAGGGTTGGGCATATTCGTTTTTTTTTATTCACGAATAATAAAGACACTTATTTAAAATTCGTTTCGAAAATGAATAAAGAATCCCACTGGATTCAGTATTCAATCCAAAAAGGAATAATGAATCCAACTCAATTCAGTATTCGTTCCGAAAACGAATAATGAATCCCACTGGCTTCAGTATTATTTCAAAATGTATAATGAATCCTACTGGATTCAGTATTCATTTCAAAACGAATAATAAATCCAACTGAATTCAGTGTTCATTCCGTATTCGGATATCATTAAATTGAATAATCTGGAAAAATGGACGATGGAAATGGGACAAATATAACGTTCCATTTCTACGTCAAAAGGGCGTAGAAGTGGAATATTTATAATTACACTATTACAATTTATAATTGTATAGTGTAATTTATAATTACACTATTACAATTTATAATTGTATAGTGTAATTTATAATTACACTATTCCAATTTATAATTGTATAGTGTAATTTATAATTGCACTATACAATTGTGTAGTTGTAGTTGTATACAGTTGTGTGCGGTAGTTTGTACACAATTGTATACAATTAGTGTATACAATTGGATACAAAATATCGCTAATACAAATACAAATAAAGTGTATTAGTGTATACAAACTACCGCTACAATTGTATACACTAATTGGATACAATAATTACACTATACAATTGTATACACTAATTGTATAGTGTAACAATTTATAATTACACTATTATAATTAAAGATTTATCTTCAAATCTTCAGTTACTAGAAACTAAGAGCACGATTTCCCTTGGTAAAATATAATGTAATCGGACGATAATATTTCAACAGAATAAACATGTTTTCTCTCAATTTTTTCAGATTATTCAATTTGATGATATGTGAATACGGAATTATACTGAATCGAATTGAATTCACTACTTATGTTGAAATGAATACTGAATTCAGTTGGATTCATTATTCATTTTGGAATGAATACTGAATCCAACTGGGTTCATTATTCATTTTCGGAACGAATAATGGATCCAACTGGATTCATTATTTATTCTCAGAACGAATACTGAATCGAGGTGGATTCATTATCGAAAAAAAATGAATATCCATCTGACATGTATTCGGTATTATTTTCCTACTCGAATACTAAAAGTATTCGAGTATGCCCATCTCTGACACGTAGTTTGTATTTACTGCCAAATTTATATGTGAAAAGTAGAATTTTCGACCAAACGTCTTCATAACCGGAAACTTTAATGTTAAGGGGAAATAGGACTATTGAGGTTGACACAGTTTTGAGGAAGAAATGCTTTTGACAGAAAGCTACTGTGAAATTCTCGATCTAGCGACTGCTTGAGATGCTTTGAAGTTTGCATCGTTGGAATGTAATAAAAATTCCTTTATTTTCATCATTATCCAAAATCATATTTTGCATATATAGGTCGTAGATTGATGAATAATGATCTTAAAAAATGTTTGCGTCATTTTCGTGGCCTAATTTTGCCAAAAGAGCTTCGAGCAATAGAAAAAAGTATTTTTTATCGCCATCCAACGATATACAAACTCCAACGTCATCGGCTTGAGGCGCAGGGGTGGTTGCTGAGGAAATGATTTTTTCGCGAATCTTCATGTTCAATAATTTTAGTATCGGGACATTTTCAATTCTGTAATTTACTTTGATTGGTCCAACAAATTGTTGCGTATTTTCGAAATGGCACGGTATTGCAGAAATTTGAGGGTTTTTTGTAAAATAAAATGATAAGGGAAAATTGTCATTTTGGGTTGTGCGAAGAAAGAAAACTGTAGGATATATGCTGCGATACAAGTGGGGGAATTATATTTTTCTAGAGAATTCACGAAGACGCAACGAGTGTTGCCGAAAAAATTGGCACCGATCGAGGGTATGATGAGTATGCTGCCGAGCCCTGGGTAACGATTGAGCAACATTGTGTGGCTTTGCATTAAGCTCTCCCGTTTTTTTCGCCCTCTCTCTCCTTTTATTATTTTTCGCAATTGCGTGAGCTACGTGAATTATTTTGCTGAACAATTTTTTTTTTTTTTTACTCTACGCGCAATTTTTCGCTACTGTGTTTCCATTTTCGTTGTGAGTTTTTGAGGGCGTCGCCACTCGTTGCCTCGATGCACGAATACGGGAAACGCAGAAAGTCTTCGATAAGAAAAAGGTGCTTGGAAATTTACTTGAATGAACATTTGGGAGTATGAGATGACGTAGAAGGTTGCATCTTTGGAATGCAATCAGAATTCATTTTTTTAGAATTCGTGCCATCATCCAACACATTTTTCACTACGACCATCATATTTTTTGGGAATTTTTTCAAGCCCCACAAAACTGCAAAAAATATTCACTTTTTGCATTACCAATCATCATCCAGCTTTATCCTATGAAACGTCCAAGTTTTAGGCCACGAGCATCACTTTTTTGAATGGTCTTGAAATTTGTATCGTTGGAATGCAACGTAATTTCTTTTTGTATTTTCTCATTTTCATTATTTCTAGGGTTTTATTTTATAGAATTTATTATTCTCGAATTACAATATGAAAAAAATGGTGAAATAATAAAAATTAGGAATTAAAAATACGAAAAAGATTTTCCGTTCCGTTCGATCGATGCAAACTTCAAGAGCATTTTTCTAAAGGATTTTTTCGGAGTTCCACAACTGAAATTGAAAAAAAAATCTTCGAGGTAAGAAAAACAGTAGAAGAAAAAGAAGAATTTTCGTTGCGCTTTAACGATGCAAACATCAAGACCATAGAATGAGATGAAGTGTAAAATCATTCGTCAGAGGAGACAGTGGAAAGTTTTTCGATGCCTGCTACACTAGGCTATATTTGGGCACAATCCTTTCGTTTATTCTGTATTAATTGATATAGAACCTGCTGCTGCTGTCGAGCTTGACCTCGATGCAGCAAAATTTAGAGTACGTTACGTACAAGTGAATTAACAAGTAGAATAGAACGTGCGGCATCGCCATCGAGTCGTATTGAAATCAAGGTCCCTATGCATATTTTCTGCATTGCAGTGATCAACCGCTTCCTTTTGGGAATATCATGTTTGATCGACGAGTCGTCCGCGGTAGTACTTTCGCCTCGGCTCCCATGCTCGTGAGTTTACTTCTCAAAACAAATTTATTCTCTACTCCCTTCATCATCGATACATACTTCCTCGTCAATAAATATTTCGTCAACGTTTCTCTGCCACCAATAAACCTTTTTTTAATCAATCGTGTAATCAACGTAGAATTAATTGACTGGTCGTTTTTTTTTTCATTCAATTTTTCTGCGGCTAGATCGACGCTGATCGATCACAAGCCGCGAGGCAGGCCGAGGCGAAGAGAAAACAAATTGCGAAAAAGCGTGCCCAGTCGCAAGCCGCGAGATTGATGATGATGAGAATCGGTACCCCACCGCCAGTTCCCGGACGAAAGCACGAACCGGTTCAAACGGAACTTTATCTGGAGGAGGTATCAGCGCGATATTGAATATTTCATATTTAATGTGAACTTGATGTTTTGTTTGCTAAGACGAAACGTGGACGTTATTTTTAAGGGGTTATATACAGTCGGGAGGCCCAAAAAGATCGATTTTTCAAGAATTTTTCTTGACAAGACCTTTAAATCTATTAACGCAAAAATTTGTACACATATTATGGTAACTTTTAACTGCATTTTAACATTTTTTATTTGTAAAAACAATTATTTTTAAAGCTGCTATAGCCGATCTTCGAGAGCACCTCTAAAAAAAGGCGTCTTGCGGTGAGCACGATATCTCTGGACTGGATCATCTAAAATGAAAAAAAAAACCAAAAATATTGCGTTAATATAATGGATTATCTTGTAATTGATGGAAGGAATAAGCAAAATAATATTTTTTTACAAAATGGCGGCTTCTAAAAAAATCGTTTTTGACAAAAATTTACGGCTCAAATTGTTTATAAAATGGATAATATTTATCGGTGAGAAAAAACCTTTGATTAATTACTAAAAAACATACTTGAAAAGATTGTGTTAAAATTTGAGACTGATCGGTTTAAAAGACTGACCGACTTTAAAAACACAGTTTCGATAAAAACGCGTTTAAAGTTTCAAAAGCACTTTCGAACGCTCTGACACGTCATTACAAATGTGCGTGTAACTTCGAGAATATTCGCCGGATTGACAAGAAATTTTCTGTGTGTGTTTTATATGTACATTACGGAAATTTTTTTATTCAAAATCGATTTAAAATTTTTTTTATCTGTATATAACCCCTTAAATAACTTTTAACGTCTTCGCCCGTTAATTTTCAATTATCCTTCAAGGAGCGCGTTCCAATGACCATTTTTTTCTTCGTATTACGATACTTAATGCGAACATTATTTCAGTACCTCCTTGCATTGCGTGGAGAAACATTTTATTTGAATTTTAGGAAAGGCAAAAACATTGTCGAAATAAATATAATTCGCCACCGGAATTCGGCATTGCCATTTTTGGTCTCTTTTCCATTTAGTTTGGTGCTTGATTCCATTTATTTTCGCGGTTCAGATTGTTCAGAAGATTGTAAAATGAAAATCATATTTTACGTCTCTAATGTAATAGGCAGGACACCACTGTGACGAGCCGAAAAAGCTCGTTTGTTTCCGATTTTTGTTTTATTTGCTAGATTATGTATTTGCGATTTGGAAGAAAGGTATAATATTGAGCATACATATACCTTATTTCGGGTAAATTTTTATTTGCAAAAAATTAACAATTGACAACGTTATTGAGGGATAATAGAGCTTATGTGTAAAAATGTGTTGCAACGGCCGGACCGATAACGCAACGATGGTTGGTCTGAATAAAAAAGTTTTATAATCTACATAAACGTAGTTCTCGTTGTACGTAGACGTTTTTTGAAAAAAGTCACAAATAGCGGGTGTTAAAAAGAGTGTAATTTTGGCGAAATTTTTTACTTATCTGGGGGGCTCAAAAAATACTAAATTTCAAACGAAAAAAAAAACGGCTATGTACAACGATGGCTAATTTAATGACGGAAATTTTACCTTTTTAGAAATGAAGATCGGATAATTATAGCTAGAGTTGTAATTTTAGTCAATATTCAATACTTTAACTTGAAATTGTTGCACATTTCCTTGAATATGTATGCTTCGGAAAAATGCAAAAAAATCGATTTTTCTATCCGTCAAAATGGTGTCCCGCCTTAAGGTAGTCCTATCGCTTCACACTAGTCACACCACTGATCATACTTGAGACTCGTACAATTTGTATTTTTAACATAAGGTAAATGTCCCAATTATTGAACAGCTAAGGATTTGGGGGATTGAATTCGGTGAGAAAAAAATATAAAATCAAGAAAAAACCATCGCTTTTATGTTCAAATGATACTTTGATATTTTTACTTTCGAAAAATCACCCTTTAAATTACTTTTAAATAATTTCAAATGAAAAAAAAAGAATAACAATGTGAAGCATGCAAATGTCCCAATTATTGAACACTGGAAGTGCCTATGTCCCTAATATTGAACAGGCATATCCCAGTTATTGAACGCTCTCGAGAATTCTTTTTCCGCTTTGGAAATATTATTTTGGGTACAATATTAAGAAATAAAAGCCAAATCAAACACTTAAAGAATCTTTTATTAATCATTTAAAAATACAAAAATATATATTTAGTCTCTTTTGACAGGTTTTTCGTTCATTCGCATTTGGTTTATTTTTGCTTTTCAACTCGAACTTTATTTTATATTTCTTTTCAGCTTCCTCGTTTTTATCTTCTGTTTTTGTTTGATTTTGTCGCAGCTTGGCTCCCTGAAATATCGGAGAGCAAAAAATATTGATCATTACATTCGTATTTTTAGGTTACCTTTAGATTATATTTTCTTTTTACTTTTCTTTTTATGTTTATTACACGAAAATACAAATAAAACATTTATATGACGAACTTAGAGTTATTATTAAAAGAATAAAGGTAAGTTTATTCAGGAACTTACAGTTTTTGTTTGAGTAAATCCGATTCACACGATGTGTCACACGTTAACTGTCTCGATGTTTTGATGGGTTTAATGACGCCATCTTGGAGAATTCGAGTGTTCGATAATTGGGACACACTGCATTTTCTATGTCTCAACGATCGAACACCGTATTCTTTATCAAATAATTAATTTAAAGAAAACATTTTAAACCGTTATTTGTAAGAAAATTTCTGAGGAACCTGAAACGCCTTCACACTGAAAAAAAAATTCCGTTGGTTTAACAAAATGTATCTTTAAATACGTTCAACTTGATTTTTGATTGGCATAACAAACATTTTGTTAATCTAACGATAGTTTTAGTGGTGTGAACTGTAGCTAAATAAGCTACAGTTCAGCTTTAGTTCACACCACTAAAACTATCGTTAGATTAACAAAATGTTTGTTATGCCAATCAAAAATCAAGTTGAACGTATTTAAAGATACATTTTGTTAAACCAACTGAATTTTTTTTTCAGTGCACTTTTTGAGATGCGACAGTTTTCGAATTTTTTATGCCCTTACGCATGAAGCGGCGCGTCTTAGCAAAAACGATAAGCAGTTACCACGAGACGTAAAATCGGGTCACCGTTGCTGATTGCATAATTTTTTTCTCTATTAATCAAAGCTTTTTTTTGCACAAGTAAGGTAACATTTCGATAGCTAAAAGTTCCATATATGTGATGAAATTTTTATAAATAAGTAAATCCATGCAGGTGAATGAGAAATAATAAAAATCCAAAATAGTGTTCAATAATTGGGATATTTACCTTATGCAAAAAAAATTGTAATAACTAAATTTTCCATGTGTAAACTGTTTAATGAATGTTCACATTTAATTAGAAAAATGAAAAAATTGTTAGTCCAACGATTCCCGCAGTATTTCTAGGTTTAAAATTTGGCAATATTGGTTCTATCTCCGCCTCTTTGTACTCAACCAGGCGAGTTTAACCTCGATGGTTTTCAACGTCGATCTGTCGAAAACAATGTCAGGTGCGGGAAATATAAAGCATTGTATTCGGGCCACGACTGGTAAAAAACGTGGAAAATTTGTGTCGGCGAAATATGTCGGTTAAAAATGAAATATGTGTGGAAATTCGAATGAGTGAGATGAGGTTAGGACTACAGTCAGCTGTTGCCTTGCTGTCACGTCTCTTTATCGTAGGAAGTGGTAATAAATCCAATACCGGAAGTTCAAATTAAACTCGATATTACATAAAAATTAGATCAATAAGCGTAATTTTTTCTGAGAGCACAAGTGTTAAGTATGTAAATCTGATTATTTTTAACAATCTAACGGATTCCCACTATTATATGCACTTTTGTAGCAACCGGAAATTGGGTTTTTGTATGTCGTCTCGGAATTCCTCCACAAAAATATGCAATTTTAATATTTCTTTTTCTGTAATTAGGTCGATAAACGACCCTGACATTTTACAGAGATGATAATTAATATGTTTAGTGAAGCTCGAAAAAAAATTATAAAAATCCTATGGATCGAAGCCTGGCGATAGGACTACCTTAATGGCACGATTAGAGTTAACTTTGATAAACATATAATCATCATTAATGATTGTACTAATATAATAATCGACTGTCAACGGTTATTAAAACATAATAATCGTTGTTGAAAAAGTTTCGATAAATAATCAATAACGAATGATTGTTACGAAAATTGTTTGCGTCCAATTGACGCTGTCATTTAATTCATCATTGTACAGTTGTGACAATATTATTTAATATTACGAATACCCACTTCTTATAACTTCTACGAACAATATGCGACATAGTGATAATTGTGACCACAGAAAAAAAGGCGTGCGGTCTTTTTTACAGCTTTATGACAAACCTGATGAGTCTGAAGTCGCTACTCAAACGGATTATTTCCTGGACAAGCCGGCGACGCCGATCTTTTGTCCGGCGAAAATAGGTCAAGATGCCGAAACGCAAATTGGGCCTGACGATGTAAGATTTATTTATTTATTCCATATTTCGCGATGCAAAGTAAAAGATTTTTATTTTCTTCTTTTTCGTTTTTTTTTCTCTGACTGACTCAAATAGTTGTATCATTTAGGTATTCTTTTTACAAACCCAAATAGTCAACAATTTACTGTTTTTCGTGTATAAACAAATAAAAATACATCCCAGTATACTGGTAAAATTTCAAGCTATATAAGTTACCGAACTTTTAACGAAAAATTACGACTCTAAAAATCGTCTCATTTATACGGCGCTTTATGGAGATGACACACTGGTCACATCTCTATCTAATAATTTATACACTAATTGTAAGTCACTGGAGATGAACTGCTCACACGTGTCAAAAAATCTAAAGATTTCGGGACGATAATAAAAATATGGGGTCGCGGAATGTTTGAAGGAAATGCTGATGATAAAATTTAGAAAAATGTGAGTAGGAGAAAAATTAACGTTGCCGCGACTTATCGCAGAAAATGTAAAAATATATAAATTTAAATACAAAACACGGCCCTCCGCGAAAGGAATACGTTAAGGGTCACAGTGGAACGGGTCGAAAAATAGCTGATTTTCGCAATTTTTTTTCGATGGTCACTATGCGCTAATCAGTCGGATTTTTTCATGTCAAATCAAAGCACTCATGAAGAAGAAAAAAATACATTTTTAAACGTTTATTTCTATTTTTTTTAAATATTTTTCTTAACGGTTGAAAATGTCTTCGAAAAAAGGAGTCCTCACTGTGTACACATTTGTGGCCGTTGATATTATCTAAAACAAAATTTGTAAAAGTTTATTAATCGCTATGAAAGCTGCCACCTTGCTATGGAGATTTTTTAAAAATCAAAATTGCCAAAATGGCGGCGTTTTGAAACAAAAGTATCGAATTCAGCCTATTTTTTCGACAGTATTTCGTTAAAAAATATATGAAGATTTAAAAAAACGCTCCCACAGCATGATAAAGAATGGCGTGAAGAACGTTGTGTCAAAATGAGACGGATAGCTTGAAAACTCTTTCTTTGAGAGTGCACACCGTTTTGAAAAACGACATTTCGAGAAAAAACGGGTTTAAAGTTTCGAATGCGGAATTTTCATATAAATTGTCTACTTACGTTTATGTTAGTATATGGGCAACATGTTTATAACCTATGTTTATAAATATAAAATCAAAAATCAAAATCGATAAAATGGCGGCGGTTTGAAAAAAAAAGTATCGAATTCAGACTTTTTTCTCGACAGTTTTTCGTTAAAAAAAATATTTAGATTTAAAAAAAAGCTTCGATAACAAGATTAAGAATTGCGTGAAGAATGTTGTGTCAAAATTTGAGACGGATAGCTTGAAAACTCTTTGAGGGTGTACACCGTTTTGAAAAACGAAATTTCGATAAAAACACATTTAAGGCGGATATACATTTAGACAGGAAGAAAATAAGCAATGTTGAGAGATTTTTTAAACTAAGAACTAATTATTCTACAATTATCAAACTTTAGGTATTCTTTAATAGTATATTTAATTATACGAAACCATTTATTAAAATTAATTCATCATCAAAATGGCGGAGATGTGGCAGAGTGTTACAGCAAGGTCGCCGCAGGAGTTGCGAATCGGCGTGCAGTCTAGCTTCCCGTAGACTTTGATTTGCAAAAAAGTTTAAACATTTTTTCCAAAATGCAAATTTATGAACATGGCACGCATTTACAAAAAAAAATCAACGTTTGACGCAACATTTCTGTAAAATGTGGATTAAAAAAGTAGTTTTTTTTTTTCAAATTTTTCAAAAACAATTTTTGTCAAGTACAATTGAATAGAATTGAATAAAATATCGAATTTTCACGAAGATACGACGAATTTTTGTGTCTTTTTTTCGGAAAACATTTAGCTCTTCGATTACGATGTCGAGGTTCAACCGATCCTCGAAGTCCTCGTGGGAAAGACGATCGAGCAGGCTCTGATCGAAGTTCTCGAGGAGGAGGAACTCGCTGCTCTGAAGGAGCAGCAAAGAAGATTCCGCGAACTTCGAGCTGCCGAAAAGGCCGAGCAGCAAAGACTCGAGGAGCAGGAGAGACGTCTTCGAGAAGAAAAAGTAAAAACTTTTGCCCCTTCTCGCGATGCAATTTCAGATCGGAGCGGAATTTCGAATGCGGACATTTTTTTTTCTCAAAATTGCCATTTCAGTGTCATCGCGTGAAACAACACGAGGAGGCGGTCAAAGTGCAAAAAGAGACGGAGGAACGTGTCTCGGCTGCGGTTTTGTTGACCGGTTATATCGCGGAATTACTACCCGCGGTTCTCGAAGGTCTCAAAATGTCCGGTTTTTTGCTGGACGAAATAAAGTCTGGTAAGTTGAACGATATTATTATGCGCAAGAAAGAAACAACTGAATTGTCCTATTATCCTTAAGGGGTTATATACAGTCGGGAGGCCCAAAAAGATCGATTTTTCAAGATTTTTTCTTGAGAATACCTTTAAATCTATTGACGTGAAAATTTTTACACATATTATGGTAACTTTTAACTTTATTTTAACATTTTTTATTTGTAAAAATAATTATTTTGACAGCTGCTATAGCTGATCTCCGGGAGCACCTCTAAAAAAAGGCGTCTTGCGGTGAGCACTATATCTCTGGACTGGATCATCTAATATGAAAGAACCAAAAATATTTCGTTAATATAATGGATTATCTTGCAATTGATCGGAGGAATAAGCAAAATAATAATTTTTGACAAAATGGCGGCTTCTAAAAAAAATCGATGTTTGACAAAAATTTAGGCCTTAAATTGTTATAAAATGGAAAATATTTATGGATGAGAAAAAACCTTCGATAAATTACTAAAAAATATACTTGAAAAGATTGTGTTAAAATTTGAGACTGATCGGTTCAGCCGTTTCCGAGAAACCTTGCTCACCGATTTTAAAAACAGTTTTGAGAAAAACGCGTTCAAAATTTCAAAAAAACTTTCGAACGCTTTGACACGTCATTACAGATGTGCGTGTAACTTCGAGAATATTCGCCGGATTGACAAGAAATTTTCTCAGTGTACTTAAATATATGCACATTACGAAATTAAAATTAAAAAAAAATAGATTTTTGGAAAATGTTAACTGTATATAACCCCTTAAGCCAATTTCAACGGAGTCCGCGCTGTATCTGCGTATTTTTCGAATTTACATGAAACTTTTTTAGCTACCAAAATCATGTACGAGTACAATACTTGCGTTATTCTCTAATATACGTTGGTAGATAATTCCCAAAAGATTTTCCACGCACCGTCGGTTCTACTGACAAGAAAAATCACTTATGGGGCGAGATACCTTTAGGCGGGGAAAAAATTTGCTCATTTACATGATTTTTTTTTTTAAGAAAAATTTCTTCACCAATTTTGAGACTCAAGGTATGTTTTATTACTACTTTTGCCTGTTAAATATTATTTTTTAATTTTTTATTTTTCCTTAAATGGCCGAGGTGTGGGTTAATCTTGGCGTCGGCGGGATTAATATAAAAAACTAACGAACATTTTTCTTTCATTAACAATTAGACGCAGAATATGAACCAAGAAAAAGTGAAAAATGTTGAAAATCGATGGAATGGTCCGCTTTCAAACAAAAAGATTGAATTTTTCGGAAAAATGGCTACATTTTGCAATAAAAAATTCTTTTTGTTTCATTTTCAAAAATATGTAGGGTCATGTTTTAGACAACAAAGTTTAATAAATTTATACCAAATTGTATCAGAATCGGTCGATTAGTTTTTTAGATATACGTCGAGCCAGTTTAAAAAATTCAGTTTAGAAAACCGTGCCTTATCTCCGCCATTTTTAAAGATTAATAAAAAATGAAAAAATACCATGTAACAGCTAAAATCAGTAATAAAACGTACCTTAAGGAGGTTGGAGCGTTAGCCACAATCCAAGGTTGAAGTGAATAAAAAAATACATGTTATTGTTTAGACTATTCGTCTTTACGAATTTTTTGAACTTTTTCCACCACCAAACACCACAGTTAAAAAATAGTTTAATGTATATCATTTAACGAGCGGTTAGATGGGCAAGACTTTCACATGAAAGGTTATGTATTTTTTTTTTTTTTTGTTATTTAGCACCAAGATAAACCATTTCTAACAACGGATTAAGGCAAACTGAACCTTTGTAAACATTTAGAAAAAAAGAATCCTCATGTTGCCTATCGTAAACCATGGGCCAATAAGCTCGTGACGTAGATATAAACAGGCATAATTATAAATGACTCAAAATTTCATTGTGAATTGTATAAAACATTCATTGTCGTAATTTTTTCACAATAATCCTCGATCATTTTACACTTTGTCAAGTTGATGGCAACACAAAAGTTTTTCTACTTTACGTAATAAAAACATTAAAAGGCATAATTTTGCACTTTAATGATATATTTTTAAAAAATAGCGTATACAGAATGAATCTGTACCTCGGATGCATTTTTTTGAGGTTCATTGAAAAAAAAATTAATAAACCGTCATTTGACTCAACTGAAGCGCACCAACCTCCTTAAGTCTCTAAAATGTGAAGAAATTTTTCGTTTTGAAAAAAAAGAATGAAAAACAGCAATTTGTTTGCCTCGCCTAAAGGTATCTCCTCCCTTAAGTGACCAATTTCGATTTTGTTGAAACTCATGTATGTGATGAAGCATTGAACACTATTAGACGCCTCCTTTATTTCATTGGCGGAAAAACTATTTTAAGGGGCAAACCACCCCTTAAAGAAAGGCCTCTTAATTTGTTTCTCAATACTTCTATAGTGGATTTTTTTATCGCTTTACATTAGAAGAATTTTGGTTTTATTCAGATCGGTGGACTGATTGTGAGTAAAACTGCAAAATTATCTCTCGACACGCCTTTCTTTGACGGGTGGTTTCCCCCCTTAAAGCCGTTTTCCGCCGATAAAAAACTACGTTTCCAATAGTTTTCAATGCTTTATCACATATATATATGAGTTTCAACGAAATCGAAGGCGGACACTCAAGTGAAGTTCCTTCTGAGAGCAGAAAGGATAGAAAAACGCAATGAGTTGTGAACGATTTTTCGAAGACATTTAATGGATAATTTAGTGGATTTTGTGGCGGACACAATGGGAGAGACAAAAAAATATCCAACAAATAGACATTAGTACAATCACGTATTTGATTCAGCAATGATACGCTGATTTTTTTAAAAATATGCTAATAGCAAATACGGCCCTTTAAATGACGCAAAAAATAAGCAAAGCTCGAGTTTTGCTTTTGAAAGCCACCGATCTGGTTCGAAAATGGAGCAACGTTATGAAATTCCTAAATCCAGCAAAAAAAATCCAAGTTCATTCTGTTATATCGTCAATTATTCGATTTTGATCATGTTTATTTAAATTGTGCGATTAGGTAGATGGTCAAAAGTCACAAATTTTCATAGAAATTCCAACGAACTAAGACGACAGTGAAAATGAATTGAATTAATTGAAGCAATGTTGAAAAATAAATTGTCTTTTATTGAGAATTGTATGGTTCTACATCACAGCACCGAATTTTCGTTGACATGGCCACTCTATAAATTCGTCAACGATTGAATTATGAACTGTTCTGAATCATTATTATTGATCGAGCGGTCGCCATGTAACGATACATCGAAATATTTGAACAGGTCGTTATTAACCGCTCGTTTCCCTAACTTCTCTCAACGTCGAAAGCAATTTCCATAGTCTTTCCCTGAACTGGAATACAGTCACAAATGATCATTCCATAATTGATGCCATGGTTGGTACGTCGTCATCATTACGTCTCTATTTAATCACGAGAATACGTATCAAACATTATCCAGTAACTAAACATTTAAATGAAAATGTTCATTTGATGCAAAACGCAGATGTCGAGGAAGGTTTCATGCCGTGGCTGATGAAGGAAGTCAAAAAAGAAATGGGCTCGGTGATCGAGAGTCGAGAACTTTTGATGGGTGAGTTCAAAAAACGTTTTTTCCTTATTTCTCACACTCCATTGATGTTTTTCTTTTCATACAATAAGATAAGCAACTATCTTTTTTCCGTACTTGAAACATTCAGAAAGTAATTGACATATATTTTACTAGCTTTCCGCTTGCGGCTTCCCTCGCGTAGACCTGTGTTAAACGTCCCTTAATGAAATGTACCCTTCAAAGGTTTAATTAAGGAACACGTAGAATTGCATTGAAGAGCATTAATACTAAGTTTCAAGTAAATCTGACCACGTATTCCTTTTACCATAGAAACTTGGTTACCCCCTTTTTTCCCTTAAGGATTGAATCTCCAAAAACGCTGGAATTTCATTAATTCTGTCCGGGAGCAGTTACACAAAGTTTCGAGTAGATTTGGCCCGATTTTTTTCATTTTCCGTACAAAGTTTGCCACCCCCTTTCTCCCCTTAGGGGTTGAATTTCTCGAAACGCCGGAATACGCGTTTCATTAATTGTGTCAAAGAGCACGAATACCAAATTTCAAGTAAATACGACCAGATTTTTTAAAAATTTCCATACAAACTTTGCCAGCCCCTTTCTCCCCTTAGGGGTTGATTTTCTCAAAACGCCGGAATACGCATTTCATTAATTGTGTCAAGGAGCACGAATACCAAATTTCAAGTAAATACGACCAGATTTTTAAAAAATTTCCGTACAAACTTTGCCAGCCCTTTTTCCCTTAAGCGTTGAATTTCGAACAAAACCCTTCTTAAATGGTGCCGACATAATAAAATCAACATGCCTCCAAATGTCACGTTTCTACGTTTAGCGGTTTAGGCTAAGCGATGATGAGTCAGTCAGTCAGTTGCGACTTAGCCTTTTATATATAGATACAAGGACTTTTTTACGTACAAACTTCAACACCCTTTTTTACCCCTTAAATAGTGTTGTTTCGAAAAATGCTCAAACACGTGTTTAATTATTTCCCTCAAAGATTATTTATGCCGAGTTTCAAGTGAATTGGCCCAATAGAATGAAATGTTGCATATAAACTTTAACAACCCCTTTAACCCCTTTAGGGGTTGAATATCAGAAATGCCTTCCTCCGATTTCGATAAAATTTGGCATGCTTGTAGAATGGGTAAAAATAGGCGACACGTATTTTTTTATATCTGCGTAACCCGATTTTGTAGGGTTGTAACGCAGCCTCGAAAATTGGGGTATTTTTCGTCAATAACGTTTGAACGGTACGAGATATGAAAAAATTTCAAATTGCAACAATGTTTATTTATTCGTATACTATACATTGGACATGAGAACGATAAAGTTATCGATGAAAAACGAAAACCACCCCTATTTTCGAGGGTGCGATTTATCCCTTAAAAATCGGGTTCCGCAAATATAAAAAAAATACGTGTCGCCTATTTTTACCCATTCTACAAGCATGCAAAATTTCATCGAAATCGGAGAGGTCGACCTCGCAACCTTTCCTAGTGGGTGTTTACATCATCAAAGAAAACTACGGTCCAAATTTCACGTTTCTATCTTCATTGGTATAGGCTCCGCGCGATCTGTCTGTCAGTCAGTCAGTTTGCATCGTTGGGATGCACACGCCCCAATTGAACCGTTTTTTCAGAGGATGAAATTTTCTTCCCTTTTTACATGTTTTTTATACGCCAAACGTACAAAGCCAATGAATATGAAAACTCACGAATTGGAAGAAAAAAAAATCGTTGCATCGATCCCAACTTCAATTTCATATTTGATATGATTTTTTATTCTGCCTGTGACCCACAACGACGCAAAACCATTCAAGCCCCCAACTAATTGCACGTTAAAAATATCCCCTACTCTCGTACCCGCGAATTAAGGGCGGGGTAAAGTTAATTCAGCGAAAAAAAGGGATGTGTTTAAGATTTTTTTTTGGCGTAACGAATAGTGTTCGTTTATTGAAAAATTTACATATAATAAAGTAACATTTGAACAACATTCTCCTAAATTTGCATTGCAAAATATTCAAAATTGAGCGAGTGAAAATTAAACCCCGGAGGCGCCTCGAAAAAAAGTTGGTTTGCGGTGTGCACCATAACTCGCAACAGAATCATTTGAAACAAAAAAAATAAAAATGCATTTGTTAAAGGAAATGTTTCTCGAGGTAATGACGGGAGGATTTTTTTTTTCGATTTTTCGTAGCACTTGGGAGCCAAAAACCCGATTTTCGCTAAAAAAATCGGCTAATTTGTTGTTGAAAAATTAGTAATTATTTAAAAAAAACAAAAGCTCTCGACAATACCTAGTGAATTATGTGAAGAAGTACTGTGCAAAATTTCAAAGCGATTGGTCCAGCAGATTTTGAGCTATCGTGCACACGGACTTTAAATATGACAAGTCTCAGAAAAACGGTTTGAAAAACGCAGAAGAGAAGAGAACGGCATGGAGCAATAGACGCTCAAATACTCATAACTTCGTCAATTTTACTCCGATCGACTTGAAATTTTAACACAATATTCTTGATATATTATGCATTCATTTAAAAAATAAAAAAAAATGAAAAAAAATTTTAATACTTTACCCCGCCCTTAAGAGGATAGAAAATTCTCGGTACTGCACTAGCTCCCGATGCTTTTACGACGTTTGTCGAAGTGCAACAAATAATGGGTCTGCGAAAACTAAAGTCCGTGCGACCGGTGTGCAGACGATGGTTGGTTTCATTCAGGTCGAGGGGAAAAAAAAACAACACGTAGACACGCAGTGAGTTGCTCAGGGATTGCAAGCGCGGTATGTTCGGGCGTCACTTTCGAAAGCAACGAAAGTCATATTACAGCAGCACCAATGGTAGTTTTCCGGTGCTCGTTTTTGCGAGAGTATGAAAAATGACGAATGAACAGCTTATAAAGAAAATAGGACTAGTGAGAAAGCAGGCTAGCGGAAAATCTGTTCCATCACCCTGCGCCGATGTGGAATCGGCGCCGAGCGGGTCTGTCTGGTTCGCCACGTCGAAACAAGTAACTATGAGTCGCCACTGTGTCGCGACACGCATCGGATCATCCGAAATCCTTACGCCTCGGGGGCCACAATTTTGCAACCTGAATGCTCATAAATAATCGCGTATCTTGATCGTTATGAGCCTCGCTGTCGTGCGTATGCCGGAGAACGAAAGATTTTTCGGTGCTGCTGTTGCGGGAAGAGGGAGAGGGGGGAGAGGACATATTCATTGGCGGGAAATAAAGTGAGACGGAGCGAGCGAAAGGAAAATTTACAGGTTGGAGAGGGTGGGAGTGAGAGAGAAATGAGGAAAATAAATTCAAAGTGAGACAATACGACTGGACTTTCGGCTATGTCATTATATCGGATCTTATCTAGCGCCGGCAGGTAAAGCAAATCCGAAAAGGAGGGTGGCTTGATGGCACTTGTAGTTGAGTTAGGTACCTCTGCTAAAGTCTTACGTACTTATTGTTCGCTTCTTCGTCGTACCGTCTTGCTATTTTTTCAAATAGCGTTATCGATTTTAGCGTCGAGTTCGTTGATGAGAAAAAAGATGTTGTTGCCGATCGAGCATGGAGTGAAAGGGTGGATCTTCCGACTGCATTTTTTTGGGGACTGTATCGTTCTGGGGAGTATTCTTATCGATTTAATTTTTTTATCGGATAGACGTACATTTTTTAATGGGTTTATTTAATTCGTCGACTGCACACTTCCGCCACGTACTTCTGACTGCATATGGGGTCAATAGGACCCCAGGCGTTTTTCAGATCGTTGCATTTCGGTAAATATGCATTTTTTTATCGCGACGTTTTTTGTAGTGATCCTTATTTTATGGTACAAATTTTATTCTTATTTATTCTTCTTGATATTATTATATACACCGAGAAAAAAAAATGTTGCCGATCGAGTTTCGAGTAAAAGGATAAATAGACTGCATTTTTTTTTGGACTGTATCGGTCTGAGGATTTTTCTTATCGATTTGATTTGTTTATCGGGTAAAAGTACAATTTTTAATCGATTTATTTAACCCTTCGACTGCACACTTCCGCCACGAACCTCTGACTGTATGTGGGGTCAATCGGACCCCAGACGTTTTTCAGATCGTTGTATTGCGGTAAATATGCATTTTTTGTCCGTTTGTTGAGACGTTTTTTGCAGTGATCTTTATTTTGTGGCCGAAATGTTATTTTTCTTATTATTATTTTATACGTCGAGTTCGTTGATAAGAAAAAAATGTTGCCAATCCAGCATGGAGTGAAAGGGTGGATCTTCCAACTGCATTTATTTGGGGACTGTATCGTTTTGGGGAGTATTCTTATCGATAAAATTTTTGTATAGGATGGACGTACATTTTTAATGGATTTATTTAATTTCTCGACTGCAAACCTTCACCACGTACTTCTGACTGCACATGGGGTCAATACGATCCCAGACGTTTTTCAGATCGTTGTATTTCGGTAAATATGCATTTTTTGTTTGTTTGTCGAGACGTTTTTGTTGTAGTGATCCTTATTTTATGGTACAAATTATATTCTTATTTATTCTTCTTAATGTTATTATACACGCCGAGAAAAACAATGTTGCTGATCCAGTATCGAGTAAAAGGATAGATGTTTCGACTGCATTTATTTAGGGACTGTATCCTTCTGGGGAGTATTCTTATCGATTTAATTTTTTTTATCAGATATACGTACACTTTTTAATGGGTTTATTTAATTCCTCGACTGCACACTTCCGCCACGTACTTCTGTCTGCATATGGGGTCAATCGGACCCCAGACGTTTTTCAGATCGTTGTACTTCGGTAAATATGCATTTTTTGTAGAGACGTTTTTTGCAGTCATCCTTATTTTATGGCCCAACATTTTTGTATTAAGAAAAAACAAAAATTAAGTGCCCAAACATTCGTTTAAAATGGAACATGCATTGAAAAATACGTAGTTGCATGAAAAAGATCGATTTTTTTTTTGAGAATATCAAAGAAAATCCTTTGAGGTTTTTGACGAGGAAGGTTTGTAGATACGAATAGTAGCCCAAAATAAAAAATATCTATGAGCATTTTCTATCGTAACTCACTTAGATGTAGTAATAAAACACCTAATTTCACAACAACAATATTTTTTTTCTTCACTTTCACCGCACTATTGCGTTAACGGGGTCGATTCGACCCCAGGCCCTTTTTCGACAGCTGTCCTCAGTACGCGGGCAGGATGTAGGATGTCCGAGTGTCCACCTATAGAGTAGGAGTGGGGGAACATTTGAGCGCCATACTGCGGTCGAATAGATTACCTCGTTTTGCAATACAGTCAGTTGAAAACAATGGGGTCAAGACGACCCAGTGTGCAATCGAAGATTGGAATTGATAAATTAATATCTTTTATTAATATTAATTCCCATCGATCTTGCTTTTTTAGCAGATAAACATACATTTGATAAATGAATTTCTTTAAATTGATACTTATTTCATTTTAATTGTTATTAAAAAAAAATAACAACGTTATTGAGGTATAATAGAGCCTCTAGAAAGATGAAAATTAATATGTTTTACAATGTAAAATTTTAACTCGAATTGATAAATTAATATCTTTTATTAATATTAATTCCTATCGATCTTGCTTTTTAGCAGATAGACATACATTTGCTAAATGAATTTATTTAAATTGATAAAATAATATTCTTTATTGATATTAATTCTCATCGATATCATCTATCTGTAGGTAGACACACGTTTCATGAATTTCATGTCCAGGATTTTTGCTTCAACATCAAATGGACAGACCCTTAGATTCAACGATGTTCGTCGAAGCATTTTTTTCTACTCCACCTGCTCCGCTGTAACAATTGCATTAAAATTCTTGAAGGTTTTCCGCTTTGTTTTTAGAAATAATCAAAGAGATATTGGAAAATCGCGCGCGAACTTATACGAGGTTAGGAGAGGATTACGACCGGGCGAGGGAAAGCGCCAAATCCGACGATAAAACCCCGAGCGAAGCTGAGATTGAGACACCGACTCACGAAGGGGGCGGAAGTCGAGACGTTGATTTCACCGATTACGAGCCACCCGTCGATGCTGATGATCAACCGAACGTTCTATAGATCAGAGGTATAATTCTGTAGGTAGAAATTCTGAAATTTTATTAGCATGTACTTTAAAGTCCCTTAAGGGAGTGTGACGTCTTCTTTTGTCTGCTGGATTATTTATTTGGGGTTTGGAAAAAAGGTATTTCATCGATATACATTGAACTTATTTCGTTTTAATTTTAATTTTTAAAAATTAACATCTTTATTGAGGTATAATGGAGGCTCTGTATAAAAAATGTGGTGCAACGGTCGGATCGATAACTTGACAATGGTTGGTCCGAAAGATGAAAATTAAAAAGTTTTACAATGTATAGAAAAGTAGTTCTCGTTGCACGTAGCCGTTTTTCGGAAAATAAAAAATCCAAAATGGCGGGTGTTAGAAAAAAGTGTAATTTGGGCGAAATTTTAACTTATATTCAGGGGCTTAAGGGGCTATACCAGTGTGAACGCTGAAAATTTGGATGATTTTCGGGATTTTTTTGGAATAAAAGTGCTCAATCAAATGTTTTGGAAAATTAAGAAAATATTTGACTATATTTGACCTAAATTACATAATTTTTTCATAGAAAAATATTGAGATTCAAGCGACTTATGCGCTGCCTTCGGAGGCGCAAAAAAAAGTTCCTCCACTGCTGACATGATTTCGGCCGATTGAGTAGCTAAAACCGAAAAAGGAAAAAAATGTCATTAAACTGGAAGGTATTTCCTGTACAGTGACGTAGGATTTTCGAAAAATATCAAAATCTAACAAAATGGTGTGGTTATGAAAAAAAAGTCTGTTTGCTTGCCTATAAAATGGTCGTTTTTTTCAATGCCAATCCGTCAATTTTCATCCAATCAAAAATATCCTACGTCATTGTAGAGTAAATATATTCAAGAGTACTCAGCTCAAGTTTCAAGTCAATCGGATAATTGCTCTTTGAGTTACAGTGTCAGCAAATTTGAAAAATCCCATTTCGAGAAAAACGCGTTTAAAGATTTAAATATCGATTTTTGCAAGATAAAATGATATTGATATAAATTACATAAATAATAATGAAATTTTTGAAAGTATAAACTGTCGAAAAGGGCAAAAAAATCGATTTTTTTAAAGTGTCACACTGGTATAGCCCCTTAAAATACTAAACTTTAAAAAGCGGGTACGTACAACGATAGCTACGGTAATGACGGAAAGTTTTTGTTTTTTTTAAATTGAAAATCGGACAATTATAGCTTGAATTATCATTCCGGCCAGGTCGAAAAAAGTCGTTTCGAGAAAAACGCGATTAAAAGTGTTAGCATATATCAATCGTTCCGCTCCCTGCTCTTACTAAATCGTCTCCAACTTGGTCAATTTTCAATATTTTAACTTGATTTTTTTTCACATATTCTTAAATATGTACATTTTAAAAAGATACAAAAAAAACGATTTTTTTCCTACCCGTCACAGTGGTGTCCCCCTTAAGATTTCGCAGGTGTATCATTTTCCCGTAAGACCAGGGAAAAGGCGTTTGTTTCTTCACTTTCACTCAATCTCTCGCTAAATTTCAATGTCATTGCGTGATAAGCTCCTCCTCAATCATTTTTTAAATATTTCTCGGGAAAAAATGCATTTTTTACTCGTCCCCCAGTTTTCAAAAATCCTCTGCTACAATATAAATTAGTTTATTCCCATTTTACTTATGGAATACAAAATAATGCCCTCGTTCCATTTATTTAAAAAAAAGGATAATTGTGAATTTACAATTTACAATTTACATGAATTTATAATTTACAATTTACATGAATTTACAATTTACAATTTACATGAATTTACAATTAACAATTTACATTTACTTAAAAAAAGAATACTTGTGTATTTTGACATACGAATATTTAATTCGACGAGACTTTTGTTGTTTCAAAGTAAACGTACATTTGATCAAGTGTCAACAGAAATGAATGTCGAAAAAGTATTATAATATCATCCCGTAACGATATTCTAATGCTGCTGATCGGTAGCGCATGTTTGACGATATATTTAACGCCCATTTATCGAGCTTAATAAAAAAAAAAGCGACACGAATCACTTTGAGCCTTGATTAAACAGAGGTAAAAGAGCAAGTAGCGACTAACTCCGGATTTAGGGACACCTTAACCAGCAGGCGATGGACCAAAGCCCACCCCGATACTCCCCCTCGTCTGGTTACTATCGGTGCCCACTTTCTTCGCCTGTACGATGCATTAAAAGCCCCGTAGTGTACACAGCTGCGCGTCAAATTCATCTCTCCCACCGGCCACGATCTCCACCCCACGTGACTGCGGAACGTGTACCCACTCCGAACCCTCGTCAAAGCTTGCCTGGATACACCCGTCGTCATGCTCCCGACCGTATTGAGAGTCTCGAAAAACAGGGAAAACCGAGCCCACACATGCATCAAAAACTAATTATCGATCGAAAAGAGGCGCATCGACGTTAGAATATGAAAATTCACTGATTGATAGCTAATCTACAATTATAATAACAAATAAATGACATACGTGTATTCGCATACGTTCTCGAGAAAATATTTACAATGACAATGGTACAAACATGATTCTTGATCATTGCGCGAGAATGATCATTTTTTGTTGTCCCGTGCAAAACTTTATTAGGGAGCGCACAGATCCTACCACATTCCTTTAGGGATTTGATTGGAACGCCGCACGTAGGAAGTCTTTATTGGGACCCAATTGGATTCTGCACTGTACCCTGATGAACGCCATTTGAGAATTCTTACCACGTTGCAATCGAAAATATGTGAAAAGTCACGAGAAAAAACTTGCCTCGTTGAAACATAACCTGCACGCTTCGTGGGCGTTTACGTGTGCGGTGATAAAGGCTGTCTCAGAATGGGCTGATATTTTAAATTGCGCGCCTTTTTTTCTGTGGCGAACATAGGGTACTAATCTTTGGGAACTGGCATCGGGAAGTATTGAGGTTAAGTCATGGAGTGACACGATCGAGCAATGGATAGAAATTGTTATTTTCTGCATTGTCACTGCTTATTGCTAGTTATTGCAGACGAAGTTTCATGGTCGTGTTATCTCACGCCGCGGCGATGTGAATTGGTAAACAAGATCGTGCGATTCGACGCCATTGGACTTCTTTCTTTGGGGGTTTCTGAAGGGAAAAGTGTATGGCAATGATCCACAGATCATTCAGGAGCTTAGGGAAGCAATTGGGCGCACCGTTAAGGGGTTATATACAGTCGGGAGGCCCAAAAAGATCGATTTTTCAAGAATTTTTCTCGAGAAGACCTTTAAATCTATTAACGTAAAAATTTGTACACATATTATGGTAACTTTTAACTGTATTTTAACATTTTTTATTTGTAAAAATAATAATTTTGAAAGCTGCTATAGCTGATCTCCGCGAGCACCTATAAAAAAAGGCGACTTGCGGTGAGCACGATATCTCTGGACTGGATCATCTAAAATGAAAACAAAAAAAAAACAAAAAACAAAAAACAAAAAAAAACAAAAATAGTTCGATCCAAAGAATAAGCAAAATAATAATTTTTGACAAAATGGCGGCTTCTAAAAAAAATCGATTTTTTGGAAAAAAGTTTAGGCCTAAAATTGTTTATAAAATAGAAAATATTTATCGATGAGAAAAAACCTTCGATTAATTACTAAAAAATAAACTTGAAAAGATTGTGTTAAAATTTGAAACTGATCGGTTCAGCCGTTTCCGAGAAATCTTGCTCACCAACTTTAAAAACACAGTTTTGAGAAAAACGCGTTTAAAGTTTCAAAAGCACTTAACATATAGAAAAAAATAATTACAAATGCGCGTGTAACTTCGAAAATATTCGCAGGATTGACAAGAAATTTTAGGTGTGTGTACTTAAATATATGTACATTACGAAAAAAAAGTTTAAATCGATTTTTCGAACATTTTAACTGTGTATAACCCCTTAATGAAATTAGTCCGCAATTGGGCCAAAATGTTATTGAAAATTTCGTCAAAAGGGTGAACGTTGGCAAACAGGGACGAGGCGGCCATTTATCGGATATTGTGTTCCACACATAACCTCCATGTTTTTACCTTATATTAAAATAAAAATATTCTTACTTTTCAAATAAATAATACGTTTTATTAATAAATTAAAATGTCAGATCATTTTGAGAAACGCCATATTATGTCAAAGTTCAGTGAAATAAATAACAAACGATAACTAACGCGCATTTTCAGTTAGGCGATTGAAATCGATTTTTAAGATATACTTTTTGAAGCGGATTATACCTTTTTAAGGGGGAGAATTTAGACGACGAAAAAATGGCTGTTTTTCAATATTTTTTTTTAAGAAAAGATTTCTTCACCATTTTTCAACCTTGGGGTGTGTTTTATTGCTACTTTTGGTTGTTATAATGTATTTTTTTTAATCTTTAAAAATGGCGGAGGTATGGCACGGTCTTCTAAATGGGTTGCGGCGGATGTTGTCAGACGGCGTGACACGTAGCGTCGGCGGGATTAATTTGAAAGGAATCAACGGAGATGTTTCTTTACGCTTACGCTTTGGAATGAAAAGATTGAATTTTCCAAAAAAACAGCTACGTTTTGCAATAAAAAATACGTCTGTTTAAAATTTGAAAATCATTTACGGTCATGTTTTAGCCAATAAGGTTAGAAAGATTTATACCATATTTCATCAGAATTGGTCGATTAGTTTTCGAGCTTAACGTCACGCCAGTTTCGAAAATGCAGTTTAGAAGACCGTGACATACCTCCAATATTTTTTAAGATTGATAAAAAAAAGTACCATGGAACAAAAGTAGTAATAAAACATACCCTACGTCTCAAAACGGGTAAAGAAATTTGTTCTGTGAAAAAAAAATCCTCGCCTAAAGGTATCTCCCCCTTAAGATGGTATTTTGTAAAGATCCACTTATTTTGTATATCTATATATTTTTTTAACAAATTTTACGTCCAAAATGAGATGTGGTCCATCACGAATCGTATTGGATTCCATTCGATAATGTGGGAATCCTTTAGGATTCAAATTGGATTCGTACATTGGATTCCCATGGGGAATCGCGATTAAAATCCAATGTACGAGCGTGACGTTTTAGTTAAGCGATCGAATGCGATGACCCATTGGATCCCTATCAGGAAGGGTGAACAAGTATGGGACTCCAGTTGGATCGCTACGACAATTTTTCCATGTCGTGCTTTTTAATCCCGCAAGAGTTAACACTTTTATGCTCTAATTATTAAAAACCTCTCGAGGAACCGAGTTAAACGATCATTTTTTTCTTCTTCAGGTACTTCCATTGGGAAAGCGGTCATTAGGGCTGCCACATATTCCGCTCGAAGAATAAATTTGTTCTAAATATATACATACGTCCATGTACTGTCGCATTTTTTTCTTTTACCCCGAACAATCCCCAACGACGTCCAGCGAAACGTTAAAAACGTCTCTGAAATCGCCACGATGACCGATAAATGGCGTCACTCCTTAACGACGTAAGTAACATTAGCGAAATGACGTTACCGAGTTTCGAAATGGTCCTTGTCTTCTAATGGAAGACTGGAAGGATTTGGAAAGACGGTACATCAGCCTGTGCAAAAAAATAATATCGTACAATTAATTAATTAATTAATATCGTAAATTAATATGTACAAAACATTAATATAATTAATTCAATTAATATTAATTGAATATCGAGAAGAAAGAAACATGATTCTGTAAATATACATATAGTCCATCAAAGCTCGATTGTATCTTTTGACGGTCATGTTGACCAGTCATGGCAAACCATGTTAAATCGTTGCTTCTATCGATAGGAAAAATGCTGAACCATTTTTTTGATCGAACTGAGAAGTGATTTAAAAAAATCGTATCATTAACAAATACGAATCAAATATTTCTATAACAATTCCAAATAATTGTGCAGAGTAACGAGACTAATAAGGAACATCACTTGATTGTTCACCTTCGATTTCGTTCAAACTCATATATGTGAAAAAGAACTGAAAACTATTAGATACGTATTTTTTTTATCAGCGGAAAAACGGTTTTAAGGGGGGAAAACATCCTTTAAGGAAAGTCGTGTCGAGGAATGATTTTGCAGTTTCACCCACAAGTAGTTCACCGATCTGAATGAAACAAAAACTAAAATTCTTTTAATGTCAAGCGATGAAAAATCCACTATAGAAGTATTTTAAAAAAATAATTAAGGGGTGACGCGCTTATCTTGAAGGGGTAGTTTCCTCTCTTAAAACCGTTTTTCCGCTGATCAAAAAGACGTGTCTAAAAGCTAATGCTTTATCACATAGATGAGTCTCAATAAAATTAAAGGCGGACACTTAAGGGGGAGTTACCTTTGGCGAGGAAAAAATTGCGGATTTTCATGTTTTTTTTATAGGAAAGATTTCTTTGCCATTTTTTAGACTTGGGGTATGTTTTATTACTACTTTTGGCTGTTACATGGTATTTGTTTTTTTTTTTTATTAATCTTTAAAAATGGAGGAGATGTGTCACGGTCTTCTAAATGGGTTGCCGTGGATGTTGTCAGACGGCGTGACACGTAGCGTCGGCGGGATTAATCTGATAAAAAAAGAAACGAAGATTTTTCTGTCATTAACACTCATGGGCAGAATATGAACCAAGAAAAAGTGAGATATGTTGAAACTCGATGAAATGGTACGCTTTGAAACAAAAAGATTCAACTTTCCGAAAAAAATGGCCACAGTTTGCGATAAAAAATACTTTTTTTTTTCAAATTTTTTCAATATTTTGAACCATAAGGTTTGAAAGATTTATACCACATTTCATCAGAATCGGTCGATTAGTTTTTTAACCATACGTCACGCCAGTTTTGAAAATGCAGTTTAGACGATCGTGCCATGCCTCCGCTATTTTTAAAGATTAATAACAAAAAATATCATGTAACAGCCAAAAGTAGTAATAAACATACCCTAAGCCTAAAAAATGGTGGAGAAGTCTTTCCTAATAAAAATATCATGAATATTATCAAACTTTCCCTCGCTCAAAAGTATCGCCCCCTTAAGGTTCCTTGTAAGACTCCCATGACCATACATTTTCAATTACCTGCCAAAATTCTATTCGATATGAAAAATTGCAATATGTCGCGGGGAAAAAAATTAAATACGATGACTATAAATTAAGGCGGGATATACATTTAGACAGGAAGAAAATAAGCAATATTGAGCGATTTTTTAAACTTAGAAATAATTATTCTACAATTATCAAACTTTAGGTATACTTTAATAGTATCTTTAAGTATACAAAACATTTTTTTAAATTGATTTATCATAAAAATAACGGATCGGTTGCGAATCGGCGTGCAGTCTAGCTTCCCGTAGACTTTGATTTGCAAAAAAGTTCAAACATTTTTTCAGTTAGAACATGTATAGTTTCTATGTGACGGTAATTAAAATGAAGAAAATGCAAATTAAAAAAAAAAAAATGGCACGCATTTACAATAAAATCAACACTTCACGCAACATTTCTGTAAAATGCGGATTGAAAAAGTAGTTTTTTTTTCAATTTTTCAAAAAAAATTCTCGTCAAGTAGGAGGTACCAAAATTATGAATATTTCTCCCAAGTTTCAAGTCAATCGGCTTAATAGTTTTTGAGTAATCCTGCACGCCAATTTCGATAATGCAGTTTTGAGAAAAACGCTCTTGAAGTTCACGCCCGCTCCGAATCCGAGCGGTGAGGCACAGCGTTGACGGGCTGTAACGTTTGAAGTTTTTTCGAATTTCGCTTTTAACCTTTAGGAAAATATTCTACATATATAGTTCTATCGTTTAAGGGGTTACCCCCACTTGCGATTTTGAAAAAAAATCGATTTTTTTTATTGCATTTTTTTGAAGCATAAGTATCTGAGAATATGTCCTGAAAATTTCAAGTCGATCCGAACAAAATTGACTGAGATATGAGCGTTGAAAGAGAAGAATACGTTGTGTAAACGACCGGCTAATTGAAACTTTAAACGCGTTTTTCTCAAAATGGCATTTCTGAAGTCGGTGACCAAGATTACTCGAACACTAATGAACCGATCTTCTGGAAATTTTGCAGGCTTATTTAATACATAAAAATGTAGTCTTTAATCGTTCGATTTTTTTTTTTCGAAAAAAAAATGGCCGTTGTATAGCCAAAAAACAGCCGTTTTTTTCGTTAAAATCGAACCATTAACTTTGGCTGTCTGCCATTTTGTGAAAAATGAATATTTTTTAAAATCCTTCGATTAAAGACTAGTTTATACTTATATTTGACTAAATCCATCCGCATTGTTTTTTCAGATGATCCACTTCGCCGCAATGTTGGTCACCGCAAACCGTGTATATAAAAACATTATCTCATTGACGGCCATTTGCCACTAAACAATGTAATATTTTTTAATAAAAAAATTACTGCAAGTTCTTCAAGATGTGTTCTTTAAGATGGTATATTGATCGATTGAAAAAGTTTTGTAGTTTTCTTTAAAAAAAATTCATGAAAAAGGCTTTTCTTTTGCGCTACAAGTTGGGGTAACGCTTTAAAGAAATAAAATAAAAGAAATCGATTTTTTGATCGTTGTAAATTATCCCGCCTTAAAGCATTGTCAATTCGGTCGGAAGTGCTCCTATGGACGTTGAATTTCCATTTGACGACCATCAATGTTGAGGAAAACGCGCCTCGACGATTTTTCGGACTCTAATTTCGCTTCTCTAAGTCACGGAGGCTCCTTTCTCCGCATTAAGGCTGAATCACCTGTCTCGTATACCCGTCGAAGGAGATAACTCATTTGCGATCGTTTCGTGAAGCTTGGCAAGTGGCGGGCATTTTCACCAGGTTGCTGTCTCCAATTTTCCAACGTCGATTTCACCGTAAAACGTTAAGGCTCAGGGACGTGAGGCATCGTTAAATATTTTTAATCCTGCGCCATGTAGGCATAAGCACTTTCCTATTTCTTGGACAAACATTAGCCTCGACTTCTTTATAGTATCGCAATGGCCCTCGTGCACATTTTTCTCACGTTCCGCAGTCGCACTGAGAATGCGAAAAAAAATGTCGAAGAAAAATACTCGAGGGCACTGGTCGTTTGTAGACGAGAGATTTACGGTATCTTCGGTTCCGTTGCGATGGAAACATTGAATATCTCTCTCGAATCTTTGCCTTAACGATCGGGAGTACGAAGAAATTGAGTGGAAAAATTCAAAATTTGTTATGGTTTCGTCAAACTGCGGGGGACTTTGACGAAGCAATGACAGGTCAGCCGGAAGCGTAGAAAAGATTAAGGTATTTGGGTATAAAAGATTATTCAAAAAATGAAAAAGATATTCAATTGGCGAAAAAAGACAGAAAGACAACAAATTATTGAAGAAATAAATATCTAGCGAGAAATTTTTTTATTTTAGTTGTTTATTTTTGAGAAATGTTTATTTTTATTATTAAGGAATCATCACAGTGTAACGGGTCGAAAAATAGCTGACTTTCGCGATTTTTTTTCAATGTTTCAAATACGCTGACCAGTCTGATTTTTTTTTGTAAAATGAAAGCACTCATGAAGAACAGAAAATACATTTTTAAACGTTTATTTTATTTTTTTACATTATTTTTACCGATTGGAAATGTCTTCGAAAAAAAGGAGTCCCCACGGTGTACACGGTTGTGGCCGTAAATATTATCTGATACAAAATTTGTAAAAAGATTATTAATCAGTATGAGAGCCGCTATCTTGCTATGGAGTTAAAAAAAATCAAAATTGACAAAATGACGACGCTTTGAAAAAAAACCTATCGAATTCAGTGTATTTTTCGACAGTTTTTCGTTAAAAAAATATGAATATTTTTCAAAAAGCTTACATAGTGTGATAAATAATGGCGTGAAGAATGTTGTGTCAAAATTTGAGACAAATAGCTTGTAAACTCTTCCTTTGAGAATGTAAAACGTTTTGTAAAACGACATTTCGAGAAAAAAACGCTTTTAAAGTTTCGAGTTCGGAATTTTCATATAAACTGTCTACTTACGTTTATGTGAGTACATGAACAACATGTTTATAACCGTCTATACTATCTGATATTATGAAAAAGTCGATTTCTCGGAAATTTTCCACTATGATGATCGCTTAAACATTAATGTTAAGAACTATTGTTTAATAATAAACATGAATTCTTACATTCTCGAAATACCGTGAAACAATGACGTAAAAAGTCGACCGATTTTCCGAAAGTTCTTCCAATGAAAATGATCATTTTCTCCTAACCGCTAAATTGTGCAATTCGATTGAATCAAACGTCAACTGAAATTAAAGAAATACAAAATACTTGGCGATTATTGTAATAAAATTGAAATAAAAATAATTATAAAAATGTTGTAGCCAATGCGAACATCGTAGCGTTCGATAACGAGAAACAACAATTGTTCGTGGCGGAAATTGTACGATCGATAAAAATCGGAGTATAATGCAGCTGCAAAGTGGGTTCTACGAGAACTACGGTTGGTTGGAGGCTCGAAGATCGCACGATCCGTTGGTATGCCTAATTATTCTTTGAACAAGTCGAGCCGAGTTGAGTCGCGAAGATCCTCTGGCCATTGTTCGTAATGTTCTCGACGTCGCGACGATCCTCTATAAAAATTCGCTCGGTGGCGACAGCAAGGATCGTCGCACCCTCCGAAAGTATCGGCCACCAGCGCCGCGCCGTTATTAGGAGCGAGCTTTATTTTACGGACACGCCGGTATTCTCAAGGTGCGCCAGTCCAGGCGATTTCACTGGTATATGCCTATATATCTTCGGGGACGTACATGGCCATGAAATATTGGACGAACAATTTCAATGTTCGTCAACGTATACCGAAGCTTTGTTGCACTCGACGTTGAGGCGGGATATGCATTTGGACAGGAAAAAAATAAGCAATATTGAGGGTTTTTTTGAACTATGAAATAATTATTACACAATTATCAAACTTTAGGTATACTTGAATAATATATTTAAGTATATAAAACAATTTTTTAATATTCATTCAGCATCAAAATGACGGAGCTGTGGCAGAGCGGTACAGCGAAGTCGCCGCGGGAGTTGCGAATCGGCGTGCAGTCTAGCTTCGAGTAGATTTTGATTTGCAAAAAAGTTCAAACATTTTTTCAGTTAGAACATGTATAGTTTCCATGCGACGGTAATTAAAATGACGAAAATGAAAATTTAAGGGGTTACCCCCACTTGCGATTTTGAAAAAATCGATTTTTTTTATATTGCATTTTTTTTTAAGTATAAGTATCTGAGAATATGTCCTGAAAATTTCAAGTCGATCCGAACAAAATTGACTGAGATATGAGCATTGAAAGAGAAGAATCCGTTGTGTAAACGACCGGAAATTGAAACTTTAAACGCGTTTTTCTCAAAATGGCATTTCTGAAGTCGGTGACCAAGATTACTCGAACCCTAATGAACCGATCTTCTTGAAATTTTGCAGGCTTATTTAATACATAAAAATGTAGTCTTTAATCGTTCGATTTTTTTTTTTCGAAAAAAATGGCCGTTTTATAGCCAAAAAACGTTTTTTTTTTTCGTTAAAATCGAACCATTAACTTTGACTGTCCGCCATTTTGTGAAAAATGAATATTTTTTAAAATCCTTCGATTAAAGACTAGTTTATACTTATATTTGACTAAATCCATCCGCATTATTTTTTCAGATGATCCACTTCGCCGCAATGTTGGTCACCGCAAACCGTGTATATAAAAACATTATTTCATTGACGGCCATTTGTCACTAAACAATGTAATATTTTTCAATAAAAAAATTACTGAAAGTTCTTCAAGATGTGTTCTTTAAGATGGTATATTGATCGATTAAAACAGTTTTGGAGTTTTCTTTAAAAAAAAATCATGAAAAAGGCCTTTTTTTGCGCTGCAAGTGTTTAACGCGTTGAGAAAATGGCACGCATTTACAAAAAAAAATCAACATTTTACGCAACATTTATGTAAAATGTGGATTGAAAAAGTATTTTTATTCCAATTTTTCAAAAACAATTCTGGTCAACCAGAAGATACCAATATTATTGATATTTCTACCAAGTTTCAACTCAATCGGCTTAATAGTTTTTGAGTAATCCTGCACGCCAATTTCGATAATGCAGTTTTGAGAAAAACGCGTTTGAAGTTCACGCCCGCTCCGAATCCGAGCAGTGGGGCACAGCAGTAACGTTTAAAGTTTTTCGAATTTCGCTTTGAAAATTTAGGAAAATATTCTACATATATAGTTTTATCGTTTAAAGGGCTATACCATTGTGAACGCTGAAAATTTGGGTGATTTTCGGGAATTTTTTGGAAGAAAAGTACTGAACTAAATGTTTCGGAAAATTAAGAATGTATTTGGCTATATTTCACCTATATTACGTAATTTTTTCATAGAAAAGTATTGAGATCCAAGCGATTTATGCGCTGCCTTCGGAAGCGCCAAATAAAAAAGTTCCTCCACTGCTGACATGATTCCGGCCGATTGAGTAGATGAAACCGAAAAAGGAAAAAGTGTCTTTAAACTGGAAGGTATTTCCTGTACAACGACGTAGGATTTTCGAAAAATATCAAAATCTAACAAAAGGGCGTAGTTATGAACAAAAGTCTGTTTTCTTGCCTATAAAATGGTCGTTTTTTCAATGCCAAATCGTCAATTTTCGTCCAATCAAAAATATCCTACGTCATTGCAGAGTGAATATATTTAAGAGTACTCGGTTCAAATTTCAAGTCATTTGGATAATTGCTCTTTGAGTTACAATGTCAGCAAATTTGAAAAATCTCTTTTCGAGAAAAACCCGTTTGAAGATTTACTTATCGATTTTTGCAAGATAAAATCATACAAATGATAATGATATTCTTGAAAGTATAAACTGTCGAAAACGGCAAAAAAATCGATTTTTTAATCGATAAATTAAACAATCTCCCCTTAAAGAAAAAAAAGAAATCGATTTTTTGATCGTTGTATATATATATCCCGCCTTAAGGTGCCTGAAATACCTTCACGGATTGAGAGTTGAAAGTTCTAACTCATCTCTATTTGGTCATTTTGGTTCTTGACCTCTTCTGTAAATAGCAATTTATCGATTGTCCGGTTCTTTTCACCAGCCCCCATATTGACAAATCCTTTATTCCGAATTAGAATATTGAAATTACCGAACACATAGCCATCTTTCATAGTTGCTAAAGTACAAAGTAACTTCGGCTGATCGTAATCTAAGCTAAGGAAGATGTCCAAAACGAGACCGGCTACAATTGATCGTTATTGAAAATAATTGAATCCAGTTGATCCAATTGATCGTTATTGAAAATTGAAAAGTGGAGTCGTATTTTCGAAAATCGTATACAACGAAAAAGTAGATATTGGACTAACCATAACAACATTCGAAGATCTTTCACTCACATGGAACATCCCTGAGGTGACACCCTTCGATTTTGTTGACATTTGGATATGTTAAAAAGCACCGAAAACTAATCGATACGTATTTTTTTTATCGGCGGAAAAATGGTTTTAAGGGGTGAAACGAACCCTCGAAAATAGGGGTGTTTTTCGTTTTTCGTCGATAACGTTATTGTTCTCATCGTGCACAAAAAAAATAAACATTGTTGCAATTTGAAATTTTTTAATATCTCGTACCGTTAAAACGTCATCGACGAAAAACATCCCCATTTTTGAGGGTGCGTTTCAGCCCTTAAAACCGTTTTTCCGCCGATAAAAAAAAATACGTATCGCTTACTTTTCGGTGCTTTATAACATATCCAAATTTCAACAAAATCGAAGGGTGTCACCTGAGGGATGTTCCTTGTCAAATATCTAGCCGATAAACCGGATTGCCATGTCAATATCTTTGATAATCTCGACATGATGTGATCTCCAGGCTGGTCACCGCCTTGCCAATCTTGCGCGTTATCATCCACGATGACACGTCGTAGACATCGAAAGAAAAATATCAGCTGCAAATTTCCACGGCAATGGCGACAGGATCCAGGGGGTTACTTTTGCGCGTTTACCGCAAAGACAAACCTGTCCGATCCAATCAGGATTAGATCAATCATAATAGGATGAGGTTTCACGGTGAATCGAGGCCGGAGTATAAAAGTTTTAAAAAGCCACCCACCGTTTTTAATGCACCCCTTCGCCTGCACACGCACACACACACACATACACACACACACACACATATATTTTCGTTTATATAAAATGGAGTAAAAGGGGGCGGTGGGGCACGCTTAAGCGAGAGGGACATATTGTATTGGATTAAATTAAGCATTAGGGCGATACACGTTCAAGGGAGAGTTGCGTTATGTGCTCTGCATGCAAGGAACTTGTGTGCCAAGTGAATCGTGTTTTAAAGGGGGCACACGTTGGCGAGAGAGGAAGGGGGAAAACTCGGGGGCGCCCGATGCTATTGCTCTTAGGCTCGTGGTACGAAGATCCCTTCCGCAAGGGGTTCCAATATTATTTTGTCATGTGACCCGTGTCACCTGCTCTCCACGTGATTTTTTTCTTCTTTCCTTCCTCTCGTATCAAACACACTATTATTCTTTTATCTTTTGCGCAATTCTCTTTTTCGCCTAGCACTCCCTTTTTGTCTCGTATAAATCAATATTTCGATCCGCACCCGCATAGCTGCGCTGTCAATTCATTTAAGGGGTTATATACAGTCAGGAGGCCCAAAAAGATCGATTTTTCAAGAATTTTTCTCGAGAAGACCATTCAATCTATTAACGTGAAAATTTGTACACATATTATGGTAACTTTTAACTGTATTTTAACATCTTTTATTTGGAAAAATAATTATTTTGAAAGCTGCTATAGCTGATCTCCGGGAGCACCTCTAAAAAAAGACGTTTTGCGGTGAACGCGATATCTCTGGACTGGATAATCTAAAATGCAAAAAACCAAAATATTTCGTTAATGTAATGGATTATATTGTAATTGATCGAAGGAATAAGCAAAATAATAATTTTTGACAAAATGGCGATTTCTAAAAGAAAAATCGATTTTTGACAAAAATGTAGGCCTTAAATTGATTATAAAATGGAAAATATTTATCGGTGAGAAAAAACTTTCGATTAATTACTGAAAAATATACTTGAAAAGATTGTGTTAAAATTTGACACAAAAAAAGCCGTTTTCGAGAAATATTGCTCACCGACTTTAGAAACACGTAATTACAAATGTGCGTGTAACTTCGAGAATATTCGCCGGATCGACAAGAAATTTTCTGTGTGTTTACTTAAATATATGTACATTGAGAAATTTTTTTAAAATGATTTTTCGAAAATTTTAACTGTATATAATCCCTTAAAAGATTCGTGGGGTTGCAAACTTCGACGGAAGATGAAAATTTGAAATTTCCGAATCTTACGTGGACGGAAATATTTGATTTTTTTGTTCGATTTTCCTTTTCGAAGAATCTTTGAGAAAATATTAATTAATAAAAAAATGTTTTGCATTTTGAGTGATTAAATATTTTAGGGCCTTAATTAAGGGAGGACGTCACTGTGACCGGCCGAAAAATGTCGTTTTTTGTCTACTAGATTATTTACTTGGGATTCGAAAAAAGAGCATGTTATTGAGCATACATTAAACTTATTTCGGGTAGAATTTTATAATTAAAAATCTCAAAATGAACATGGTTACTGAGATATAATAGAGCCTCTGTATAAAAATGGCCTCTGTATGATGATTGTTCTGAAAACTAAAAATAAAAATGTTTTATAATCTATATAAATGTAGTTCTGGTGCTACCTACCCGTTTTTCGAAAACAATTCAACATGGTGGCTGTTAAAAAAAAAGTATAGTTTTGTCGAAATTTTCACTTATATTCGGGGGCTTAAAAAATGCAAAATTTCAACAAGAAAAAACGGCTGCGTACGATGATAACTACCGCAATTATGAAAATGTTGGATTTTCAAAATTGAAAACCGACAATTATAGCTAGAGTTATGACTCCGGCCTGTTCGATAAAAGTTTATTCGAGAAAAACGCGATTGAAAGTTTTACTGTAAGTAAATAGTTGCGTTACCTGCTCTCACCAAATCGCCTGTAACCTGGTAAATTATTAATATTTTAACTTGAATTCTTTTCACATATTTTCGAACATGTAGACCTGATAAAAATGCAAACAAAATCCTTGTTTTTTACCTGTCACGGTGGTGTGCCGCCTTAAATATTACGAATATTAGCATATTTATTATTATTAAGTATCAGTTACTATACAAATATTTGTCTATCAAAATGTTGCTTTACTTTCCCTATTCAATATAATCGCATATCGAATTTTCAAAAAAAATTCGATCTCATATATTATTATTATCATTATTAAAATTATCACAACAATCAATATTTTCATTAAATGGTAATTAAATGTAAGAGAAAAAAATATATCCATCATAGTCATTTTCGTTACGAGAACTAAAAGGACAGGAGTGAAATGTTTTTTAATCCTTCGGTATGGCAATTGTACGATTGGTCCCTGAACTCGATGTAATTAGAGTGCCTTTTTTTCGTATTACACGGATACGATCTCCATTGATTCTTTTGCAACAGAATTAATGAACACTAGAGGTGAATTTCGTAAGTGCCCTATACCAATTGCATTTTACAGTCGCTTATATCGTATGGACGAACGAATTTCCGAAAATGTCACCATGCTGCAAACAGTTTTACATTACGATAAAATTGGGGATGCTGAGAATGTTGAAGCCGTTGTGACACGTGTCCAAGAGTTGCGCCACGTGTTCGATGCACGCACTCGATCGCACGGAAGAATATCATATATGTGTATATGTGATGCATTTTTCGGCAAGTCGAAACAACTCTGCACAGATCGACTCTCGGAATCATGTAAACAGTATCTAATGGTTACACATATACGCTACCCCTCGATCGGGTTTGAGAAATAACGCGAGGGAGAGAGAGAGAAAGAGAGAGAGAGAGAGAGAGGGTGGGAGAAAGAAGTGCGCAAAGTTTGTGGAGGGTTTTTGAGGTTGGTGCGGTCACGTGTCGTATTACTGGGCAATCCTTGTCGATTGGGACTTGGACAATATGCCGGGCCACGTGGCCTCGAAATTCATTGAAATAACTCCTGCAAGAACGACTGCGATAGTGACAAGTGTCAAGAGGCGAACAAATTATATACTGATACTTTCAAGTACATAAATGGGATATTATCCTCCAGAAACGTCATAATTGCATGGATAAGGTTAACATAAGATATCAAATTTCATTAACATACTGACAGCATTGCGAAAATTGTGTATGTTTTTAAATTTAAGAATGCATAAAAATACACTGCCCTATAAATAAGATATTTCATTTGAATCTCTCTACTTTTATGTTTCACAGTTCATTGTATTCATGCTGTTTATCGTTTTTATCACTTGATTTATTATATATCTTTATATTAAATAGTATTCTTATTTGCTGAGTTCCATTGTGTAAAGGAAGAAAACGTGTCCAGGTTATCAATTTTTTTTTGCAGTAAAGAGTATGGTTTTAAGTAACTTTTACAATTTTTGTATTAAAAAATATTTATAAATGTGGTAGATACAATGGTTTGTACCGACCGCTGTTTGAAAATCGTCCTCGACAGTGACCACTGCTGCTCGGAAACGAATCATCCGAAATAAAATAAACAAACGCAGTTGGTTTTTGCATGAAATTATCCACTGCTCGGACGAGGGACTTTATAAAATATTTATTTTCGAAAAAATCACAGTCCAAAGTCCAAGTATCGATTTTCGGTGAAAAAACGCTTCATTTGCGTTGATAAAAAAAAAGATGCAACGAAAAAAAATCCTCTACTTAAGCACTGCTTTTTGGTATGTGAAAGGAGCTTATAAAATTTGAAGTGGATCGGTGCAGTGATTTTTGAGATATCGTGCCCACCGATTTTGAAAAAGAAATTTTTAGAAAAACGTCTTTAAGGGGCTGTATACAGTCAGAAGGCCAAAAAGATCGATTTTTCAAGAATTTTTCTTGAGAAAACCTTTAAATTTATTAACGTAAAAATTTGTACACATATTATGGTAACTTTTAACTGTATTTTTATATTTTTTATTTTTAAAAATAATTCTTTTGAAAGCTGCTATAGCTGATCCCCGGGAGCACCTCTAAAAAAGGCGTCTTGCGGTGAGCACGATATCTGGACTGGATCATCGAAAATAAAAAAGAACCAAAAATATTTCGTTAATATAATAAATTATCTTGTAATTAATCGAAAGAATAAGCAAAATAATTATTTTTGACAAAACGGTGGCTACTCAAAACAAAACAAAATCGATTTTTGACAAAAAAGTAGGCCATCGATTGTTTATAAAATGGAAAATATTGGTCGGTAAGAAAAAACCTTCGATTAATTACTAAAAAATGTAGTTAAAAAGATTGTGTTAAAATTTGAGACTGATCGGGTCAGCCGTTTCCGAGAAATCTTGAATATTCGCCGGATTGACAAGACATTTTCTGTGTGTGTGCTTAAATATATGTACATTACGCAAAAAAAACATTTTTTTTAAAGTCAATTTTTCGAAAATTTTAACTGTTTATAACCCCTTAAATGTCGACTTTTAATTCTACATTTAGGATATTTATTATATTTATTCTCTCTATAGATGAAAGTCTTGCCCGGAAAGGAAAATTATATTTATATTTTATATTGATTATTATGATATTTAGCATTAATTATATATATTTTTATATGAAAAAAGGATTTTAGAGTTCTGCAAGATTGTTGCTATTTTTGTGGAAGTTACGTGCTCTCGCTACACTGCAGGTCTTTCGATGTGAGGATGACTGAGGCGATATGACATTCGAATGACGCTATACAATATTATATCACATACATGTATATACACGTGACGGAAAGGCGAAAATTAATAATACATGAGCGGCTGACTCGTCTACGTATTATGTACCAAGTATAACTGTACACGGTACGAAAAACCATTAGAAGTAAACTTTTGACACTTGCAGAACCGCGACGAATCACCTTTATAGCTGGCTCCCCGCAAAACTCGATCATAATTCAGACTTCGCTCAGCATCGAGCACAAACGTATGTGTGTATGTGTGTACGTGCATCCGTAGCTGAGCTACCCTTGCTACCCTTGATCGGAGTAGTATCTTTCTCTTCGTGTAAAGTCGTGAGGGTATTGAACAATGAGATTCGTCGCGGTTCTCCCGAATGATGGGGCGAGTCGCAAAACCAGGCATTATTATTCGTTACGATAATGCACGAAATTAACTAACCGAGAGATATTGTTTAACATTTCGTGAGTCGATTCATTTCTGCGTCTGTCGCAGCTGGGCGATTTTGGATATTTGAAAATAAATATATAAACGAAAAATACGAACGTGGACGTCTTTGCCTCGAGAATGATGAAAAGATTGGCTCCTGTCTTTGAGGGCAAATCTGGTGACTTTTTTTTAAGGGATTACATACAGTCAAAATTTTCGAAAAATTAATTTAAAAAAATCGTAATGTACATATATTTAAGTACACACACAAAAAATTTCTTGTCAATCCGACGAATATTCTCGAAGTTACGCGCCCATTTGTGATGACGTGTCAGAGCGTTCGAAAGTGTTTTTGAAACTTTAAACGCGTTTTTCTCAAAACTGTGTTTTTAAAGTCGGTGAGCAAGATTTCTCAGAAACGGCTGAACCGATCAGTCTCAAATTTTAACACAATCTTTTCAAGTATATTTTTTAGTAATTAATCGAAGGTTTTTTCTCACTGATAAATTTTTTCCATTTTATAAACAATTTAAGGCCTCAATTTTTGTCAAAAATCGATTTTTTTTTTAGAAGCCGCCATTTTGTCAAAAATTATTATTTTGCTTATTCCTTTGATCAATTACAAGATAATCCATTATATTAACGAAATATTTTTGATTTTTTCATTTCAGATGATCGGGTCCAGAGATATCGTGCTCACGGCAAGACGCCTTTTTTAGAGGTGCTCCCGGAGATCAGCTATAGCAGCTTTTAAAATAATTATTTTTACAAATAAAAATGTTAAAATACAGTTAAAAGTTACCATAATATGTGTACAAATTTTTACGTTAATAGATTTGAAGGTTTTCTCAAGAAAAATTCTTAAAAAATCGATCTTTTTGGGCCTTCTGACTCCATATAACCCCTTAAGGCCGAAGCCTAAATTAGAAGAGCCGAAGCGTTTTTTTTGATTGTTTAAATCGATAGATAAACTATCCAAGAATATATTTACAAAGTTACGGAGGCTGATTGTAAATATTTTCGAACATACAAGGCCAATAGCAGAGAAGCGATTGACATTTCATACTGATATTTCCTCCTATTGAAAACTTTGAAGTGCGTTTTCTCCAGTTTTCATTTTCACGATTTTTCCAAATTGACGGGCGTGATAGCAAAAAAACTAAACGACCTATTGAATCAAACCAAAGTTTATTTTCTACAGTATGAAAATCTCTTCTAAGTGAAGTAAAAAAGTATTTTTAAGTAATTTTTAGAGCACTTTAAAGTGTTTTTTTAAACACGTTTTTTTTACTTGAGAAAAGTTATATTTTCACGATTTTTTCAGCTTTTTCTTAATTCACTCAGAAGAATATGACAATATTCTATAACAAATGAAAATTTTATTGGATTTTTTGTTTTAGTCAAGAATTAGGAGCTGCATCTTTGCCGTCGATTGGGGACTGCATGGGCAAGGCGCACCTGGAATAGGTGCGCCTTGCCTTGATAAATCTGCAGTCATTGATTGTTTCATGTTGACTTTTTTTATACATTTCAAATATACATAAAAATATGCCTCAATGTTTACTGGGCTCACTTGTTTTTTCCCTTCTAAAAAAATTCCCGAAAAACGCTTTTTTGGACCTTCTAAATCAGACTCCCCCTTTAAATGGAAATAATAAAAATTATAATGATGTTTCATTTTTTCAAGTCTGGTATCGAAATATTGGTATTATTCGAGTCCAATATCGGATTTTTTGTCCGATATTCCGGTTGTTCGATATTATCGAAAACCATCCATCCTCTAACCGTAACACAAGAGATCGCACGAGAAGAAGAAAATCCAAAAATGGCCACATCGCAATCGATGATATCAATTATTAGTTGATATCGTACATTTTTAGAAGAAAAAAAAAGATACGACCTTTTGGCACGTGTGTTAGAAGAGGAGAAGGTTCTTGGGCAAAAAGAAATAGTGGATGCACGTAGACCCGATCAGAGGGTGGCTTATTCGGCCGCACACACATATATTAAAGAGAGGGTCCCCGTGATAATACGTAGATGATAATCGGGATATTAATATCGCATTGGGAAGCGCGCACATGCGTGCAAGCGCCCATTGGTCACGCTGGAACACTTGCTCGGTTTTGCTGGCTTGCTCTCGCGGTTTGGGTGCGTCTCGCCCGTCTCTCTGAATGCACCCTGATTTTTCGGCTCTCTCCCTTACGTCCTGCGTACACCTAGGAGCTAAGGATACATAGGACCCAAGCAGGGAGAAAAGCCCCTTTGGAAAAAATGTTGCACGAGTGACCGGAAATTTGAGTTATTTTACCGACAGAGCCTTTGGCTCTTCGTACGTACAAATTTGAGAAAACACAAGTGCGCTAACAGGGAAAGCAATTTTTTTCGGAATCAGTCAAAAGAAAAATGACATAAGATTAACGAGTACATCGCAAATTGTTCTCGAGTGGTACAGCTGTTCGTCCAGATGCTTCGAATAAATTCAATTTCAACAAATAAGAATTAAAAAATTCAATAAATAAAATTAACAAAAAAAAACAAGTTTCTAATCAATAAAATTCGATTTTTCGACCCCTTATTTGTCTTGCGTATAAGGAAATTTATGTAGTATGCGTATTTGAAAATAAGCTAGTTAGTTAAGGGAAGAGTAGGCGTTTCAGCATGAAAAAGAAACACTTTTTTGCAATTTTTTTTCATCTAAACGGATAGAGTACATTTATTGAAACCTTTTGTACATTGTTAAGTGTCATTAGCGAAAATATCCACAAACAAGCCGGTGACAAAGCTTTTCCAAGAACGCCTTTGGAAAAACACGATTTGCGGTGTTCACTGTATTTCAGCTAGAAATTATCTGAAATCAAGTACCATTAAAATTTAGTCAAAATGTCATCAAATCCTCCCCCCAACGGTGTCTGATAACTTTTTTTTTCATTTCTTAATTTTTGGTGGTCATGTAAAGTGGAAAGTGCTATTTTTCACGAAAAAATTCCGCCATTTTGGGGGTGGAAAACCCCCTTAATGTAAGAAGAAATCTCAAACTAACCGTTCGGGGGAGGTATTTTATATGTAGAAAGTGTGTACCAAGTTTGAAATAAATCGGTCATGTAGTTTTCAAATGGCAGTGAACACGGACATTGAAAAAGTGGTTTCGAGAAAAACGCGGCACCGGCTTGTTTATGAATATTTTCGCGTACAAATTTCACGGACTGTTCTTGAAGTTACACTTAACAATGTACAAAAGGTTTCAATAAATTTACTCTATCCATATAGATGGAAAAAAATCTCAAAAAAGTGTTTTTTCCACGCTGAATCCCCTACCCTCCCCTTAACGGGTTATGCCTAGATGTAATAGTCGAAAGCAGCTAATTTTTGGAATAAAAAAAATCGTGATGTTAAATTTCTACAAAATTAGGTTTTAAAAAAGTATCATCTGAAGAACGCTGTGTATTTTTTGTGTAGAAATCTTTAATCATAATCTACGTTAGTATATTAGTTTATTCTATGATTAAGCGAAGGAATTTCCGAAATATTAAATTTAAAAAATGGCGAGTGTGCAAAGTGGGCCTTGATGTTGCGAAAAAAATTGTGGTTCATCAAATCGAAAGTATACATCGGAGAAAAAAGTTCTCCGATAAAATACCACATTTTTCCATCCAGAAAAAGCCCTAAAAAAATCAGCAAGATCGATGCAGTAGTTTTTGAGATATTTTCCTTACCAACTTTGAAAACGTACTTTCGAGAAAAAAAAGCGTTTAAAGTTTCGAACGACGCTCCGGGCGTTTCGACAGGCATCAACATAACAGCGCATAAATTCGTCAATTTTGATTCGATCAGCTTGACATTTTCAGGAAAAATTTACGAGATGATTTACTATCGAAATATATTGGTTTCGAAAAAAGTGATTTTTCGACTTTTACAACTAGGCATAACCCCTCAAAGAGAAAGAAAAATGTGCACGAAGGAACTGTCAAAACATATTGGTTTTAAAAATGTGATTTTTCGACTTTAACAACTAGGCATAACCCCTCAAAGAGAAAAAAAATGTGCACGAACGATATTTGGAAACGTTCATCGTCGATCTATAGGACAGAAATTTATTTGAGAAAAATATCGTCATCGTAAAAAATAATTGATTTAATTATTTTTTGAAAAATAATTTGGAAAATTCACAGATGAAAAATTACGAGATTTTTTCATGTGCGAAAGATCGGTAATATTTCCGATCGTGGTATCTTCCCTCTTCTATGATCCATATCGTTGACGAAACGCGCCAAAGGGAGGGTCGCTGCATCCCCGAACACTTGCCTCGCACAGGCTGCACCACCGGGGGTAGTTTACAGAGGGTAAGAGTGGGTCAGGCCCGCGAACAGCACACGCACGAGAGTGGCGAACGTTCCAAACACTCGTGTACCCTCGAATTACCGTGAATGGGGGCCACCGCTCGGTTTGGACCATCGTATACAACCAAAAGAGGGGTTGGTGCGGCTTGTGAGCACTCGTGTTATTCCCTGGTCCGACACCATCCCGAATGAATCACGACCCGTGGCGTACCATCGATAAATGGCCGAGAGAGACGGAGAATGTCAAAGGCAAAACGAAGAAATATTTCGTGCTTATCATAAACGATGAAAAAATGTCGAAATCCTTACCATCCCCCCTTACCATGATCCCTCTTCATATCATTTTTCCCCCCTTAATGATTTGCCGCGATTATTTAATCCGCCTAATTTAACTATTTATTTAATAGATTCAACAAATGATCGCCTTCAAAAGTTTTCAACTTGCAAAGCATTGTTGTACTCGCATCTCTTCGTATCGAAGACGAGATCGAAGAATTAAAAAAAGAAAATTCGTTGATTTTCTCGACGCATGTTTGGTTTAGGAGGATAGTTAGAAAAATAATTGTTTTTAATGTCTTTTTCTAATTTAAAAAAATTAGTTTTCGAAATAATTGATATCATTATTTTTTCGTTATATTTAAGGCCTTAGGCCACAATAACGGGCATAAAATCATGTGCGAATTTAACAATTTTTTATCGTATGAAAAAGTGATTCACTCATAAAATTAATTACACATCTATTTAGTATGGATATCAAGCTGTTAGAAAATATATATTTTTTTTCATGTACAAAATTTTGTCATCTTTTTTTTGGCGCTCCGCGGCGTGACATTTAGTATCTACAATTTTTTACCTAGAACAAAAAACAAAAATTCTCGTCAATCTGAATTAGAATACCTAGAGAAGTACGTATGGAATTTAAAAAATATTGTTTTATTCAAAAGTTATAGGTATTTGAACTTACGAAATGAATTTTCAGTGAAAATTTTTGTTATAACTGCTCATAAAATGAAAAGTTATCGATTAATCAGAAATTCCGTACGTACTTCTCTGCGAAATGCAATTAGGAACATAACTTGTAAATTTGAAGTAAATCGAGTGAAAATTGTTAAATGCCATTTTGTACATCGAAAAATATATATATATATATTTTCTAACACCTTGATATTCATACTAAATAGATGTGTAATTAATTTTATGAGTGAATCACTTTTTCATACGAAAACAAATTGTTAAATTCGCACATGATTTTACACCCGTTACTGTAGCCTAAGGCCTTAAAGTGTTTCGATTTATCGATACTTTTCAACGCAACTATTCTTACAAATATTCGGCACGGACGTAGGGCAACGGACCACAGGTGGAAAAAAAACTATTCAACGGCCATTAGTATGGTCCTTTACTTTTTCTTAGAAACAATTATAATTATTTTGTTTACCCGTAGATTCCATTGTACAAGGTCTTGTTACATTCCCACCATATTCCACTTCTTATCCCCTTTTCAATTGCTTTGGGAAAACATGTCTTCAAGCCAATAATTTTGTTTTTACTACTTATTATTTTTCTTATTTTTTATTTCTACTCTCACCGCCTTTTTACTTTTTTGGAAAAACAATTTTATGTCAATAATTTTGTTTTTCAACTTATTATTTTTATAGGTTTAACTTCCACCATCCCCTTTGTACTTTGTTGGGAACGATTTATTTTAAGTCAATAATTTTATTTTTTTACTCCTAATTTTAATGTTTTAATGCTTCAAAAATAAACCAAAAAAATTATTGACGTGAAATGATTTTGTTACCAAGTGTTATTCACTTTAGGATGGCCTCCGGTTTGTTTGGGAAAAAATGATTTCTAGTTGATAATCTTATTTATCAGCAAATTATTTTTTTATTTTTTATTTCCCCTCTCACAGCCTTTTAATTTTTTTGGAAAAACATTTACGTCAATAATTTTGCTTTTTAACTTGTTATTTTTAGAATTTCAACTTCCACTCTCATCCCCTTTGAACTTTTTTGGGAACGCATTATTTTAAGTCAATAATTTTACTTTTTGACTCGTCATTTTGATGACTTTGTTTTTCCAAAATTAAACAAAAAAAATTATAGACGTGAATTGATTTTGTTACCAAGCAAAAATTCTCTCGACTGATAAATACGAAGTACATCGACGGGCTGATAAAATATTTCTGCACGATATACGATTTATGCTGATTTTTTATTCACTTAGGGATGGGCTCCGGTGAAAGTTAGGATGTTTGGCCCGTAGGTATCATCGATCACCCAAAACACGTGACGCTCCGATAAAATCGTATACGCATAAGTACTTTATACGCGTACGAGGATTAATCCAAGAATAAATCGGCATCGATCAGATACACCCGAGAGATTGAGTTGGTCAAAAGGAGGATATCGCAGCTTCGCGATCTCCGTGGCAAAAGGGCGACGAAGAATGAAGCACTTAATTTGCTAATCAAGCGTTGATTCAGATGCACCTTTCGCGGGGGTCGCACAGGCTTGACGACAGTTTCGCCACCCTCTCGAGTCCCGCAGGCGCTCTTATGGGTCTCGATGAAACTCGCATTCGTCCGCAGCTGAACCAAACAATGTCCTTTCACATGAGGCTTTTACAGCCCCATCCAGGACCAAGCCAGAACGCATAGGAAACCTCCTGACCCGGTGACGATTCTGCACTTCGGCATATACGACATTACATGTATGGGTAGTCACAGCAAAGCATCCTTCAATCGGACTGTGGGCAAACCACTCGTTGGACCAACGAGCCGGCTGACCAAAGATTCTGTTGTCACATTTGTGCCAGCCGGGGCTGAACCCGTCATTTAATCGATGTGCATACAAGTACAGTCGCATCGCAGCCTCAATTATATCGGCGGAATCCAAATCATTATAATTCATGAAAATTGAGAAAAAAAAATCCACTATTCAATTGATTCTTTTTTTTAATATTTTCAAAAATGCCTTTCGAAAATTGACTGTTTTAAAATTTCCCGCCCATTTTAGTGACTTTTCTATTATTTCTAATGTCAATCCGTATAGTCTAACGAACTTCCACGAACCTATCCCTTTCCTTTTTACCCGTAGTCGTGTCACTCACTATTTCTAGTTCACCAGAAGCCTTCGGAATTTTTTATTCCATAAAGCACCGAATTTTTCAAACCAGCATTTTGGAAATTTCGCAGTGGAAGTTCAAGGCGGGAGACTACTGAGATGGGTCGAGAAAATCTTTTTTTTTATAATTTTTTCTCAGTATATATATTTAAGAATATGTGAAAAAATGTAAGTTAAAATATTGAAGATTGACCAAGTTACAGACGATTTTATACAATACACAGTGCGATTTTAAACTTAAAAAAATTAAAATTTCCGTAATTGCAGTAGGTAGTCTTTTTTCTAATTTACTATTTTTAAGCCCCCGAATATAAGTAAAAATTTCACGAAAATTTCACTTTTTTCAAGCCCCGCAGTTTTGTGGTGTTTTTCTTCGAAATACGGGTTGTTTTGTAATACGTACAGTGATAACTATATTTATATACATTATTTAAAAAAATCATTTTTACTTTTCAGACGAACCATTGTCAGATTATCGATCCTGTCGTCGGATCACATTTTTTATACAAACGCTCTGTATGACCTCAATAACATTGTTAATATTTTTATTTTTTGAATAAAAAAATTACACGAAATAAGTGCAATGCATGCTTAATAACATACCTCTTTTTCCAAATTCCAAATAAATAATCTAGTAGACAAAAAAATGGAGAAAAAACGTCCTTTTTCGGCCCGTCATAGTGGTGTCCTACCTTAAAGCACCACACCACGGTTCGTGCGCGGTACGTGGGTGTATTTTTCGTAATTATTTTCAAGCGAACGATGAATGGAATTTTTTTTATTAATACCCATAGTCAATATATACATATAGAAGACTGTATACACATTTTTGTCGAATCTAAAGTATAGTTTGCGGTGTACGCCGCTTCCAAGAGGACACTCCGACGAAATTGCTGCTCGGCGGTTGACAGCGATTAAACCATAGGGTTCATTCGAAAAATAAAATAAAAATATATTTAGAAACTAGACATATGGGTTTACAGCATCACATAGGGGAATTTCGATATAAAAAAAAATGGCGGACCAGCGAATTTTATTTCCGATTTTCAAGGAAAATTTTCATTGTTTATAATAAAAATAGGAGGGGGCACCCGGTATAAAAAAAAAAATCCCTACGTGGTGCCATAGAGACTGGATTTTCGAGCAGTTTAAGACTTGGCGCATGCAAATCGCATGAATAGTTTTTTTAATATGTTGTCAACCAGGTTGAAAAACGTAGTTTCGAGAAAAACGCGTTCAAAGCCTCACATCTTCCGCTCGGCGCGGTTGTGCGCTTCGAACGGTTTCACATAAAATGCTGTATCGCTGCCAATTTTAGAAATTTCTTTTAAAAAATTGGTGAGAGCATTCTTAACAATGTATCTTTCAGAAAATGACAAAAAAATTTCCGTGGTGTGATGCCTTAATCAACTATCGTCAAGGAGTTCACCAAGTACCCGATGAAAAATACTCGGGGACTGAATTTTCTGAGTTGAGGCTTAATTTATCGTATGAAATTTATTTATTAAGAACGAACTACCCTTTATTATTTTTGCAGTGAAAGCGTCTATAAAAAAAAATAACAACCTCATAGTACAAGCCTAAGAAGTTTTCACTATAAAGACAATAACTAACGATAATGAGCGACAATAAATTGGATAGATTATTCATTCTTAATTTTTATTATTAATGCAAAGATTCCATTTTTCGTGCAAATAAATTGATATTGATCTATTTGGCCAACAATCAAGGCCGGAGTCTGAATTATAAGGTCCTAAAATCGTTTTTTTTTTCATTGCTTAAATCGATAGATAAACTATCCAAGAATATATTTACAAAGTTAGCAGCACTACAGAGGTCCATTGTAAATGATTTCGAAGATACAAGGCCAAAAGCAGAGAAGCGATCGATATTTGATATTGATATTTTCATTTTCACGATTTTTCCAAATTGGCAGGCGTGATAGCAAAAAGACGAAACGATCTATCGAATCGAACCAAAGTTTATTTTCTTCAGTATGAAAATCTCTTCTAAGTGAATTAAAAGAGTCGTTGAAAAAGTCTTTTTAAATAATTTTTATAGCACGTTAAAGTGTTGTTTTTAACACATTTTTTTCAAACCTGAGACAAGTTATAATTTCAAGGGATTCATTTATTGTTTTTATGTTGAACTTCTTTTTGATGCGTTTCAAATATACATGAAAAGATACGTCAATGTTTACTGGACTCACTCGTTTATTTCCCTTCTAAAAAAAAACCCGAAAAAACGCTTTTTGGACCTTATACTTCCACCTCAACAGTGGTTCCAAGTTTGCAAGATATTTCCGAGTGACGGTATTTTTCGAAGTACAGAATGCACCCAAAAGACAACGCAAGTGTTCGTTCTTTCCTCGCGCAACTTCCGTAAACATGACAATCAGCGAAAAACGTCGCAATAAAAACTTCTTTGCCATTTGAAATGCTACCCAGCAGCCTTTGATGGAAGACGTCGAGGAAATTAATTTTTTGCTCATTTCCACCGCGTTGATCGTACCTGCCAGTTAATCGCACGGGAGAACAATGAAGCGGACCAGTTTTCGTCGCGCCTGCCGCCGTCATTCAACGCGATACCAAGTACGAATCTTCATTTATCGAAAATACCTGATGGACCCTCCAGCTCGTTAACGCATAACCTGCACTTTCCATACGATCGCTCTTAAGCGGTCACGCGACGTGTCTACCAAACGGGGCGGGAGGGACCTCGACGACAATGCAATCGGTCTGGGAAATGATTTTCTGGCGCCGGGCCGACGGAAAATCGTATTACCGCGGCTCGGCGCCCAGACGACTTCGCGTCTGCGAGAAAACTTTACAATGCCAATCCTCTCCGTTTAGTCATTTTCCCCCATTAACCGGAATACATTGAAGAAGAGACACGCCTCCGGCCTCGTTGCACCGGATCTTTTTTCAATCGCCATTCCTTATTAACCCGTTAAATACCAGCTCGATCACCATCGAATTATTTTCCACTCAATGATTTTTTTTTATAACCCATTACCATACGGCGTTTTCTTCAAATCATAGCACTGCTGCAAATGTTCAACGAAGCGTGACATAGAAATCGTCAAGAATGTTACGTCAAAAATCCAAATTCTACGGTTGAATAAACTCCAAAAGGCAAAACAGTCAATTAATAAAAACGCCAGTCATAAAAAAAAAATGTTCTGCATTTTTTTGCGGTTTTTGCATGCCTCCGATATCTAAAAAATTCCGAGATTGGAAGAACGATATTTTTCAAAATGTAGAAAACTCGAAAGCGTGACCCTCGCTGCGTTCGGAGAGCATCTACCCGAGTTTCGAACCCTCTCATCCGAATCGAGAAGTGAATCTGTTATCGCTGTACGTTTGTTCATAATGGAAACCCAATTGATCTCATTATTGTGTGCTTCTGCACCTGCAAATTGAAACCTCGTGTATATAAATGCACGCATGATCGCGTAGTATAAACGCATCGAATTATCCCGCCCGCTCCTTTATCTTTCTTCTGTTTCTCCGTTCCGATTGTCCGAATAGCGATTAACGACAAAAAAAAAGAATAGTGCACGTATCAATTATGGAAGAAACGAATGAAATCGATTATCTCATTTATTTTCTCTATCGATTACCCTCGTAGCAGAATTTGAAATGTCCATAGTCATACAAAATCATAAATTCCAATATTACTGATCATCGGTATCGCGATGTTTATTAGTCGTGATGTTGTGCCCCTCTTTATCAGTCCAGTTTTGTCAATGGGGAAAGAAAACAATAAAAACACGATGTATCGTAAATTGGCTGTATCTAACATACGACGTAACATAAATTGAAGTCTCTTCTACAAGTTCAATTTTGTTGTGTATACTTTTTAAAATGATTACCGTGATTACGTCAATAACGTATCTGCGAGGATTCATTTCAATTAATACAATTACAATTATATGCATGTTAACTAGATCCCAGTACTTTTTTCCCCACAAATTGCTGAATTTTATATTCCCTATCAATTAAAATGTGATGCCTCCCCTGTTCCTCTTCCAGTCCTAAAGTAAGGCCTGCCATTAGGCAACGAGGACCCAGGCCTATCTTGCATCATAGGTAAGCTACTTTCGGAAACACGAGTACCTGCGATTATCACCATGCCTCCTGTCACCTCTCTCCTTCTTCCCACCCTCTGAATCCTTGACGGTCCAAGATCCACATTAGTGACGACTGCAAAACTAAATCGCTGGGTCACTAAATCGACAACCTGCTCCACGCGAAAGATCATACATCTGGATACGATGAATTGGCTCTTGGTTAAAAAAATCTGCAAATCGATGAAGGAAGCCATTTTGTCAAAAGGAACCATTGTAGATGGCTTCCATCCCCTTGGGGGAGCGGGGGGAATCTTTTTCCTCCGGGTGGGGAAGTGTCGAGATGCACCTTGCGGTGACAGCACGCGCCCCGGTTGTGCACCCGCCGTTATATGTCTTTTTTTCTCCCTCGCTTTTATCTCAACCCCCCTATTAGGGGGGGTTGAGATTCCCCACCAAATCACGAGTTTCGCCCTCCTCCTTGGCCCTCCTCTCTTACGTCCAACCAGCCCTGCTCGGCCCTCGTGGAATCAGGAAAAATCCTCTGTCTCCATGGGGAGAGGGGATGGCTCTCTAAACACAATTAAGCGCTGACACACTGGACTGTGCCAGTGCAGACCGGAAGAGAGCAGTGGAGGGGATGAGAGATAGAGGCAAAAGCCATAAGCAACGTATCGATGAACACAAGCACAAGCTATTCGGGGTTGGCGATACGAGAAGGGGGGGTTGAACTCAGAAAATCATCCGTATAACCCCCTACGGCCCACGAATCATCCCCGAAGCCCCGAATATTTAAGCCACGTGCAGACAGGAGATCGTACTCAGTTGACACCTCATCCTCGCGCAACAATCATCTCTCCGCTCTTGTCAAATCTACCACCGTACACGCGGCCCATCGACCAGTGACACTTTCACCGCACTCCATCCCATTTTCATCCTTCGTAGTTTGCAATATTCCATTTGATGTCAATCTCGCGCTAAAGACGATCGTCTATTTACCAAAACGTCATTGGTAACATGTGAAAAGATCATTTCCCGAAACGTACTATTTTATTCTCCGATGTGATACCGTTGAAGGAAAAAAAACGACGTTCGAACAATAATTAAATAATTGTGAACCGTAAAATTCGTGCGTGGCCGAAGACAAGGATTGTGGAAGTTGGGATCTGTCCCGTCAAGTTTGAAATAAGAAAGGGACGATCAGTGGTTTTTGATGAGCGTGGACAATCGAGGAACCGTTGTTTATCCGATGTTCCCGGATAATCAGTCGTTAATGATGAGTCTTCAAATAATCGAGAGAGGAACGATTCCGTCACAGAGATCGATGATCGCGAGACCCGGAGTGCGGGCTGCTACTATACTCGGTAGAGATTCATCCACCGAAGTCATCGATGTCAATCGATTGTCGCAGAGGAACACCTCGGTCATTCAATATGTAAGTATCTTTTTTTTCCAAAATTTCATTTTCTTCCTGATACGAACATTTGACTCGATAGAGTTGGAAAAACACGTTTTTGCATTATGGGCGATGCGATGTACTTTCCTACTACGTTTGCTTTCGAATTAAATTGTCCGCAATCGAATGTCCCAGTGCGATGAAATAATTGATGATACATTTTAATTTAGTCATTTGTGCTGTACAAGTGTTGCTTCTAATCAGTAATTGTGGGGGGGGGGGGAAGTTAGATAATGTCTTGACATTTCTGTAGAAGTGTCGAATTTTGGTAGGAAAAACGTAGTACATCATTCAAATTCTTCAAGCATCATCGTAAATTCATGATTCCAGTATGAAAAATACAAGAATGCATTTTTCGGACGAAAGCATATATATATATATATATATATATATATATATATATATATATATATATATATATATATATATATATTTATATATATATATATATATATATATATATATATATATATATATTTCGAGACATCTCGTGGAATTGATGAAAATAAATAAAAAATAGTACGATGTGTGCTTATAAATTTGGCCTAATTGGTAGAGTACTAGCCTCGAGAGCAAAGTATCAGAAGGTCCTAGCTTCAAATCACCGTGCCGTCTTACCGCTGGCAAAAAAAAAGACTCGGCGTAACTCCAGGCATGTTTCGCACCGTCATCTAAACATGTGTCTGTAGTCAATCAGATATTTATAAACAGCGATCGACACGACGTAGCTCCCCGCGACGCGAATTGCCCAAAGGTATTAGGAACCTGCTAGCCGAACAAACGTAGAGCCCGTCCCTAATAACCATGGCAGTTGATGCGGCGTTAAGGGGCTATACCAGTGTGAACGCTGAAAATTTGGGTGATTTTCGGGAATTTTTTGGAAAAAAAAGTACGCAATTAAATGTTTCGGAAAATTAAGAATATATTTGGCTATATTTGACCTATATTAAATAATTTTTTCATAGAAAAGTATTGCGATCCAAGCGACTTATGCGCCGCCTTCGGAGGCGCGAAAAAAAGCTCCTCCACTGCTGACATGATTCCGGCCGATAGAGTAGATGAAACCGAAAAAGGAAAAAATGTCGTTAAACTGGAAGGTATTTTGTGTACAATGACTTAGGATTTTCGAAAAATATCAAAATCTAACAAAATGGCGTAGTTATGAAGAAAAAGGCCGTTTTCTTGCCTATAAAATGGTCGTTTTTTTCAATGCCAAATCGTCAATTTTCATCCAATCGAAAATATCCTACGCCATTGTGGAGTAAATATATTCAAGAGTACTCAGTTCAAATTTCAAGTCAATCGGATAATTGCTCTTTGAGTTACAATGTCAGCAAATTTGAAAGAATTCATTTCGAGAAAAACGCGTTTAAAGATTTAACTATCTATTTTTGCAAGATAAAATAAAATTGATATAAATGACAATGATATTCTTGAAAGTATAAAGTGCCGAAAAGGGCAACAACAACAAAAGCGATTTTTTTAAAGTGTCACACTGGTATAGCCCCTTAATATAAAGATGATAGAAATATCACGATGTAGATTAATTACAATTTACTCAAAAATATACCCAAATTTTCTTGAACCCTTAATAGTCACATGGTCCACGGGACCCAAACGAATTATTTTGATGCCGTACAACTTTTTTTTTCCAACAAAATATAAATTTTTTTGTACGCGTAAGCGTTTCATTCTTTGCTTCTAAATCGCACCTGCGTTGGATGAAATAAATATACTTTTTGAAAAGTCCACAGAAACCGATATGTCTATTTCATATTACATTGTTTCCACATTATAAAACCATTTTTATTTTTTTTCCACTAATTACAAGAGTTACAGCAATTTTTGTAAAAAAAAGTCATTTTCTACGTTTTTTTGTATACATTTTTTTTGCATATTAAAAATTGAATTCTTGATTTTTAACCAATATCCTTGTATTAAACAAGGTTTAAATTATACCTCACTTTTTTTTCATATCGCTCAATGCATTACTTCATTATTTATAACAATTTAAAAACGCCTGGGTCCCATGGACCCAGTATGACTATAACGTGATTCTAGCTAAGTGTGACCACTAAGGGTTAACATTAAAATGATTTTATTCAATTGCCGAAGGAATGTCTCATTTGAAAAGATAAAAACGCTGGACTAATCGAGTGAGATTGTCCGTCGGTTTCCAGGTCGAAGTAGCAGATTCGAAGGGTCGTCTTTATTGCGTTGATGGTCTCGTGAACGCGTCTTGCTGGGTCAAGATCATAACGCTTGCGAAGGACTGTCAGAGCTGCAATGTTTTACTCATGAGTACAGACAAGGGTGTCGTACTCAAGGTCATGAGATGCATCGTGCCTGGCGAACCACTATCCATGTGGTTTACGGAAAACATCTTGGCAATGATGAACATGCCCTTCTTGACGCCTTCAAACATACAAGGTACGTCATGCCACCGGACTCTTATATCGCGAAAACTTTCCCCGAATCAAACGTCCATTCTCTGCTCTTCAATTATGCCTTGCAACCAAACGAACGAAGACGAGGTAAAGATTGATGACTTTTCAAATTGCAAATTTTAGGTCAAAATCGTTACATCTGCCACATCTGTAACAACCACTTCGAGTATCCGAATCCCCTAAAAGTCCATTTGGCTTTGAAATGCAATCGTCTGGACAACAATCACTTGTGGAGTGTGCTCGCCAAAGAATTCGGCACGAGCCCAAGACCAACGAGTCTATCCCTCAGTCTGTTTCCCCAAAAAATCCTCCCGTTCAGATTCGAGCTGACGGGATCGGGCACGCGATCGTCGCCGACGCGAATATCACCCATTATCGTGGAGACTTCGGACTCGAACGTCTCCTTGGCGAACAATTCGCCAACCTCGTCGAATCAAGGTTCGCCAACGTCATCGAATCAACCCTCGCCAACGTCCTCCAGTGGCCCATCGCCAAATTCCTCGATCCAAGTCTCACCGGTGCGGAAAAATATCCTCCACCGTGGCAATTCGGCTTTCAAGCCTTACGAGAACAAACCCACTACCTTCACCGCGAATGTTCCCACACCCAATGTCATCGCGAGCAATAATATTTGCAACGAGACTTCGCAAAGCCACACTTATCATCACGTTCCACCAAACCCGACCATCAGAAACGACGCTCATGCCGCACAGATGGAAACCCTCGTCAGTAATCTTGGAAAATCGAAACAAGGACACTTGTGCATCTACTGTGGAAAAGTCTACTCGAGGAAATACGGCCTGAAGATTCATATCAGGTATGTGTTCGAAATTCTCATAAATTGGGTCATTTTCGATCTCGTTCGCGCTTCAAATTGGAAATCGAACACGAGAAATGGATATAAATATTTCGATGTTGAATATCGATGTGGTGAACGAAATTTCGTAAATTAATAAACGAAAAACAAATTAATTAAATTCAATGTGAAACAATGAGGGAAGGAGTCAGAATATTCATTTGGATAAAATAATTATTCAAAGCCTTATATAGTCAAGTTAACATTTTCAATTGGATAAGATAATTATTTAAGGCCTTATATACCTTTGGATATTCGGAAAACAAGGCTTTTTGGTTTTTTTTGGCTTGAAAGCACTAATTAGACAATCGAAATGCTTGTTAGAGCACGCGGGTTAGGTATCGATATAAATATTTCGACAGTGAATATCAACGTGGTGAACGAAATTTCGTAAATTAATAAACGAAAAAAAAATAATACAATTTAATGCGAAACAATGAGGGAAGGAGTGAAAATATTTTATTGGATAAAATAATTATTTGAGGCCTTATATAGTCAGGTCAAAATATTCAATTGGATAAGATAACTATTTAAGGCCTTACATACCTTTGGATATTCGGAAAACAAGGTTTTTTTGTACTTTTTTCACTTCAAAACACTAATTAAGCAATCAAAATGAGATTCAGAGAGTTTTTTTACATATCCGTTTCTCGATACGTTTTTTTTGTTTAAAAAAAATGCTAAATGGCGGCCTATAGAAGGAGAACGCCTTTTTTGAGGCCCTCTAAGGGGGCCTCGATGGAGACGCACATAAGCACGCAGAAGATTTGTTTCTTTCGTAATCTACACGAGTCTTGCTAGCAAACTACTCACGATAATTACGAAATATTGATTTTTCCAAATTTGTCCAAATTTGGAAAAATCAATATCCAAATTTTTCCAAATTTGAAAAAAAAAATCGCATTTTTCGACTAAAAAAGCGGCCTTAATTTGTTTATAAAAACCGTACTTGTCAATCGATCGTAGAAATCGTGTGTACTTTGCTATAAAATCTATCCAAGAAGCTATAGTTGAAATTTTAAGTCGGTCGAAAAAGTGGGAACTGCGAGCCCGCCCGATTTTTGAAAATATGGTTTCACGAAGAACGCGTTTAAAGTTTAAAAATAATTTTTCTACATGTCTTGAGAAAAAAATTCCATCAAAAATAACTTTTGCATATTATTTTCGAGACATTTATACATCATTTAAGTCAAATAAAAAAACGACAAATTTGTTTTTTCAAAGGTGTATAAGGCGTTAAAAATTGGCATTTTTAACCCAACTTTCTTCGGAATAGATCCGATTGTGACTCTTTCTCTGTCCCTTTTTTGGCAATACTAAAAGAAGAATCGTGAAGCCTCGTTTTGGATTTCCAACAAAAGTCATCATTTCATTCGCATCACGATGCTGCCGAATCCCAAACCAAAAAAAAAAAAATACCAAATTCGCTAACAACGATTATTTTTCGTTTTTTTTTTCAAGAACCCACACGGGCTACAAGCCACTGAAGTGCAAATTTTGCCTGAGGCCTTTCGGGGACCCGAGCAATTTGAACAAGCACGTGAGGCTGCACGCAGACGGTGAGACGCCCTATCGTTGCGATCTATGTGGCAAAGTTCTTGTGAGGCGGAGAGACCTCGAGAGACACATTAGATCGAGGCATCAGGATAACGCTGGTCACATTTCCGACATATCGTCCGATGGTATGGATTAGGCCCTCGAAAACGGATTTTTGTAAATAATTATTGTTTAGCTACTTTTTTAATCCACATTACGAAACAAAAAGAACTATATATATACCGCTTCGATGGCAGCCGGCTACGGAGTTGACTTTACAGTGAGAATTTCATACAACGTTATTGGCGGGGTGAACATTTTTCTTCTTCGGCACGTGGTACGTTTTGAATCTGATACTCCGCAAAATAAAAATTGTCAAATGAAACGAAAAAAAATAAAAAGGAGTTCAGAGTTTGTGGAAAAAAAGGAAAAAAAAAACAAATATTCACGATCCCGACATCAGGGTACGATCATCGATTTCGAAGAACTCTACAGCTGCGCTGTAAGTGTACTACTTGTGCGCGGAAAGTTGGCAAAACTTTGCTCGACGTATTTATTTGCGTTTTTCTTCCGTCGGAAATTCGAAGACAGATAATGATTTGTACCGCGCAATATGAAGGATGTCTCAAAAGTACCTGCCATGTTTATTTATTAATAAAACGTATTGTTCGTTTTAAAAGTACGAATATTTGTATTTCAATGTAAGGTACAAATATGGAGGTTATGTGTGGAACACAATATCCGATAAATGGCATAAATGGCGTGGACTTGGAATACATATTCTTTCAAGGAGATGGCGCAACCTGTCACACTGCCAAGATCGTGCGATTTGCCGCCATTGGACTTTTTTCTTTGGTGTTTTCTGAAAGAAAAAGTGCATGCGAATGATCCACAGACCATTCCGGAGCTCAGAGAAGCAATTGGACGTACCGTTAATGAAATTAGTGCGCAATTATGCCAAAATGTAATTGAAAATTTCATCAGAAGAGTGAACGTTTGCAAACAGGGACGAGGCGGCCATTTATCGGATATTGTGTTCCACACATAACCTCCATGTTTCTACGTTATATTAAAATCAAATACTTTTCGTACTTTTCAAATAAATAATATGTTTTATTAATCAATTAAAATGTCAGGTCATTTTGAGACACCCTATATATATATATATATATATATATATATATATATATATATACACACACACACATATGGGTGCACGTATGTATGCGTGTGTGTATATATATGTATATACACGCACATATGTATAGTATTTAAGTGAAGTTGTTAAATTAGTTCCTAATTGCTATATATATATATTGTAATAAATAAAACTGTTATCGCGTAAATTATTGTTCGTCTTCATTATTTAAATTTTGCACATACAGTACTAGTCAAAATAACGTACGCAAAGTATAATGCAAAATAAATGTCAATGTGCGTACTTTATTTTGTACAGTTTCGTACTCCATAAAACTCCAAAAAGCCCCTTCATGTTTTTTATACTCATGTGAAATTTGAGTATCACTGTTTGTTTTGGAAATGAGAAAATACAGGCAATTATTGTGGCAGTGGAATATTTCTTAAGGCCTTTGGCTACTGTGACGAACCGAAAAACAAAGTTATTGAAGATACAAGTTTGAAGCAATAAGTAAGATTATTGAAAAATCGTTTGGGCATTTATTTTCTATGTTCATTAAAAAAGTTTTGTAACGAATTTGATTAAAAAGTATTAATAATTAGAGAAGTTATAAACAATCTCGTGAAGGACCTTTGAACGTGAGGGGCTCAACGGTGGACTTGATTTTGGCCACTCGGTTGGTTTGAAACAAAAAAAAAGTTTTTTTTCTTCAAATAGATAATATTGGCTGAGACTTGACGGAGCTTTTTCTTGATATCGTGTTTCAATCATAAAAAAAAATATTGGTGAATTTTTCTTTCGATTTTTCGCGGGAAAAGTCCATTATTATTGTTAATAAGTAGTGAAAAAGTAATGTCAAGACGAAAAACGTCGGTCAAGACTAAACTGCTATTACAGTGGAAGAGTGTGCAAAATGTCGTATCAATGCGTTGGTCAGACTTCGAGAAATCGTGTACACCGTTTTGGAAAACATAGTTTCCAAAATGAACGCGTTTGAGGAGGGATATACATTTAGACAGGAAAAAATAAGCAATATTGAGGGATTTTTTAAACTAAGAAATAATTATTCTACAATTATTAAACTTTTGGTATACTTTAATAGTATATTTAATACAAAATACAAAACAATTTTTTAATCTTAGTTCATTATCAAAATGGCAGGAATTCAGGAGTTGCGAATCGGCGTGCAAGTCTAGCTTCCAGTAGACTTTGATTGGCAAAAAAGTTCAAACATTTTTTCAGTTAGAACATGTATAGTTTCTATGTGACGGTAATTAAAATGAGTAAAATGCAAATTTAAGAAAATGGCACACATTTACAAAAAAAATCAACATTTCACGCAACATTACTGTAAAATGTGAATTGAAAAAGTAGTTTTTTTTTCCAATTTTTCAAAAACAATTCTCGTCAAGTAGAAGGTACCAATATTATCAACATTTCTACCAAGTTTCAACTCAATCGGCTTAATAGTTTTTGAGTAATCCTGCACGCCAATTTCGAATTTAGCTTCAAAACTTTGGGAAAATATTCTACGTATATAGTTCTATCGTTTAAAGAAGAAAAAAAAGAAATCGATTTTTTGATCGTTGTAAATGTATGTCCCTTAACATTAATATTTTAACTTACATTTTACCTTAACCTTTAGCCTTAACATTTTACTAGCAGTTCTGTCGTTGTAATTATAACTTTACCTTCAATCTGCGATTTCTGCACCATACGTTGGACCTTCCTCTCCAATTCGAGTTGATTCAAGGGACGAACGAGTGTTCGTTAATTTCACAGTTGCATAACCCCTTAAGATAGTGATTTTATACGATAGTATAATATCGTTATTTTTTAGATAACGATAATCAACAATAAAAGACGATTATGCAATACTAATTACATGAGAAAAAACATATTGAATTGTTATTATTATTCTTGTGAAACATGCAGTAGTGCAGGCGTGGTTAGTGTGGCCAGGAGACGAGAATTCGACGATATAATCACCTTATTCGAAAAATGCAGGAAGAAAATGTGGAAAAGTGCGAAAAGTGTAGCCTACAATGACGCACCTCTCTTCCCCACGACGGGCTCAATATCCTCGAGCGCATAGGACTGCACTGGCTTGTCGACCCCGTAAGAATATAATAACAAAACTTTTGTATGGCCGGATACTATTTCCAAGTTTTTAAAATTACGAACATGTCAAGTTCCTTCAGGAAAAAGGAGTTGATTTTCGACAACGAACCCTGATGGAAATCCGCTTATTGGAATTTGACAAATAATGTTGAAATCTGCTAAAAAATGTCAGAAACTGTGAAAATGAATAGATTCTAACATAATTTGATGGAATCGTACATATTTTGATAGATTCTGTCGGAAATAAACTATGAAAATCGGACAGAACCTCACATATTATGTTAACTTTACGGAATGTCATAAAATCACAGAATTCGATACTTTCTGTCATCTTTTTGTCAGAAAATGTCATCTTTTAACAAAAAATGATAAAATTAATTTTCCATTTTTTGACATATTGTTGCATCGAAAAGAATGACAGAAAATGACAAAAAACGATAGAAAACGATAATTTTTATCATAATTTGTTGTCACATTTTTGTTGAATTCTGACAGATTTCAGCTGTCATTAAATCACAGAGTTTGATACTTTCTGTCATCTTTATGTCGGAAAATGTCATCTTTTAACAAAAAATGATAAATAAGTTTTCCATTTTTTGACATATTGTTGCATCGAAAAAATTGACAGAAAATGTCAAAAAATGATAATTTTTATCATAATTTGTTGTCACATTTTTGTTGAATTCTGACAGATTTCAGCTGTCATTAAATTACAGAATTTGATACTTTCTGTCATCTTTATGTCGGAAAATGTCATCTTTTAACAAAAAATGATAAATCAGTTTTCCATTTTTTGACATATTGTTGCATCGAAAAAAATGACAAAAAATGCAAGAAAACGATAATTTTTATCATAATTTGTTGTTACATTTTTCGTGAATTCTGACAGATTTCAGCTGTTAGTGAAAAGGAGCTTTATGTGTCACCAAATAAAAGTATTATTGAATATAAAGTCCCAAATTTCTTTCTTTCAGCATTTCCATTAAAATTTAGAAAATGATATGTAAATTCCATCAAATATTGACGAATTCTGACAATTTATTATCAGAATCGATAATTAAATGTTAAAATTCATCAGAATATATCATATATTTATAATGCAAAATGTCAAAAGTTAACAAGTTCGGTCATTATATGACAAAAAATAAAAAAGAATGATATAATTTGACAGATTCGGTCATAACATTTCATGTTTATAATTAATGATTCATAATTAAATGTTAAAATTCATCAGAATATATCATATATTTATAATGCAAAATGTCAAAAGTTAACAAGTTCGGTCATTATATGACAAAAAATAAAAAAGAATGATATAATTTGACAGATTCGGTCATAATATTTCATGAATGTTAAAGAATTCCATTTCATTCCATTAAATAATGATATTTAATGACGAAAATCTCACAAAAAATAAGAAAGAATGATATAATTTGACATATTCGGTCATAATATTTTATAAATGTTGAAGAATTCCATTATATTCCATAAAAAATGACATTTAATGACGAAAATCTCACAAAAAATAAGAAAGAATGATATAATTCGACAGATTCGGTCATAATATTTCATGAATGTTGAAGAATTCCATTTTATTCCATCAAAAAATGACATTAAATGACGAAAATCTCACATAAAATGGAAAACTCTTACGACATTATATGACATGTTATGTAAGATTCTGACAGAAATTACTGAATTATAACATTACTTTTCTAATAAAATATGACAGATTCTGTAAAGCATGTTCCAATTTCCGGTCAGAAATCATGAACTTCTCACAGAAAATGTCAAATCTCGAAATAATATGACAAATTCTGTCGTATAAATTACATATTCTGACATTATTTCTCATTGAAAGTTGACGGAATATTATCAAATCTGACATTTTTTGTTAAAATCTGACGAATTCCAATAAGCGGATTTCCATCAGGGAAGCAGCTTTAATAATTTATGATTAACAAATGAATAATCATATCGACGAATTATCCAGTCATACGATAGAAAATGTTTGCTGTGTCCAAATTTAAGTTTAAGTTGACGGTCGATACTTAAAAATATTAGGGTAAATAGATATTAATGAAAATTTCACTAATCGTTATGGTATATTTTCTGAATATACTAGCAAAAGGAGAACGGAGGTTTCCGTACCCGTTTATTAAATATTAAGTTTTAAAGTTTACATCAATCTCCACTTGATCGCATTGGATGTACGGGGCAACGTCGTTACCATTTCAGTTTCTCGCATATAGCTTCCGCATTTATGAAGAAAGTGACCCAAAAAACGAATATTGTGTTCAGGATAGTCTACAGAACAATATTACCGAAAAAAATAGATAGGTTACCGAAGTAATTAATGAAAATATATAAGAATTATGCGACCAGTTTACGAAAAAGTGAGGCTTGTTGAGGAGTATTTATTAAAATGCGGCAACGTCGGAACTATGGGAATAGCAGAACCAATCGAGAACCGAGCGAGCCAATTTCAAATACGTTAAAGTCAGATGCGACTAAGGGTAACTTATTCATTTATTTATTATGATGTATTGCCTTTTTTCTAGCTTCGATGAGCATAGTACGATGCTTGTGGGCACGAGCACTGTCAAATCGTCTTTTCCATCGGAAACTTTACGGTGCACTAATCTTTTGCTCTGACATAACCTCTGAAAACGCCGACCGGCACGAATCGCTAACACAGCTGCGTCCTGTGCAGTCCTGCAGTCAACCTAACAGCCTCAAATTACGGCAGAACCGTGCAACGTTGCCAAAGCTCGTGTCTATTTTAATATGATTTTTAAACGTCAACATTTCATTTTCTGTTAATCCTAACTCCTTCAAATCACTATATATGTAAATAACAATTACGATTATCAACCGTACATTTGAAAATTATCGCGATGTTCAGTCGTACACGTCATTAATATTTTGCTACAATTAGTTAGCACTGGTGACGTCACACAATTTATAGGAACGGCGTTTCCTCTGCCCCCCCTTAACAAAGGACTTAGCATCAATCTTAATTCTGCTGTGTCCAATTTCAAAGTGAATCGGACAAATGAATTTGAAGACGCGACTTACATCGTTTCTTGAAAGAGTTTCGAGAAAGAAGCAGTCCAGAAGAAAACTTGACTGTAGGATTTTCCCCGATCGGCCGTTCGTCAAATTCATGGAGGCTAGAGTGGAGGAGTCCGATCTCTTATGGAGAGACTTGAAAAAAGTGGCTACAAAAAGTGGACTAACCGGGATGGCGCCACTATCGCTAAAACCTCGAAACACGAGCTGGGTGTGACAGAGACGGAACAAGTAAATAATGAGAAGTGAGCTGTGCATGAGGCAGAATGAAACTTGAGAAGTAGGCTGCGTGCAAGAGAGATGCAAAATGATATATAGCCAGACGCGCGCAAAAGTTACCCCCTCTCTAGCTCTTACGCGCCCATCACACAATCATAGTAATGCGTGTCCGTGAGCGAGCGACGCTCGGACATCTTCGGAAAGAGCCGAGCGCGCCGAAGTTTCCCGACCGCGCCTTCGGCACCTACACCAACCATGGACGCCGAGCTCGTTCATGTGCGGCCAAGCCGAAACGAAGGTTTCGAGGGAAAAAGCAATCTGAGCAAGACTCGCGCGTGACGTCACCCGACGGAACGCGCGAGGCTTTTAGATGATTTCAATGCTTATTTAGCTCTTGATTCTCTGCGTTATTGATGTATACAAAAAAAATGTATCGCGCACCCTGATCGCTCATTTTTTTAGTTCATACGTTAATTTAAATATAATAATAAATCCAAATTACAACTTATTTATCTTCTAAAAATTGTTTACGCTTTACTCACACCCGTCCTTATGCCAAATAAATTATAATTCATAAAAGTAAGCGGAAATATATTTATATTCGTATCATTATATTAATTCTCATACTTTCATCAAGCGACAAAGCATTATCCCCAAAAACAAGCCAATCATTCATCCGGCCGCGAATCGTCAGTACCAGAAAGTGCATATTCTACAAGCGATGAGATGGTCCCGTTGGTAACGTTCCTGGCTTCGGTCCGCAGGGGCGCGGGATCGTTCCCCGCGCTCAGTGCTTTTTTTAAAATTATTATTACCATTAATTCTTATTTGATTAGTTATTTTTATTAGTTATCATTATTATTTTAATTAGTTATATTTTAGTGTCGGAAAATTTATCACGCACTCCAACGGCTTATTTTATTACTTTGTACGTTAATTTTAATGTAATAATAAATCTAAATTACAAGTTATTTATCTTCTAAAAAATTCTTTGCGCTTTACTCACACCCGTCCCTATACCAAATAAATTGTAATTCATAAAAGTAAGCGGAAATCTATTTATATTCGCATTATTATATTCCTTCTCATATACTATCATCAAGCGATAAAGCATTATCCCCAAAAACAAGCCAATCATCGATCCGGCCGCGGATCGTAACTTACGAGAATGAATATAATTATAGTCATATTTATAATACGACTATAAATATATTTCCGCTTACTTTTATGAATTACAATTTATTTGGCATAGGGGCGGGTGTGAGTAAAGGGCAAACAGTTTTTTAGAAGATAAAGAAGTTGTAATTTAGATTTATTATTACATCTAAATTAACGTACAAACTAATCAAATAAGCGGCCGGAGTGCGCGATAAAATTTTCGACACTAAAAGATAACTAATAAAAATAACTAATCAAACAAGAATTAATAGTAATAATAATTTAAAACGCTACCAACGGGACCATCCCATCGCTTGTAGAATATGCACTTTCTGGTAAGTACTGACGATTCGCGGCCGGATGGTTGATTGGCTTGTTTTTGGGGATAATTCTTTATCGCTTGATGAAAGTATGAGAATTAATATAATAATACGAATATAAATATATTTCCGCTTACTTTTATTAATTATAATTTATTTGGCATAAGGACGGGTATGAGTAAAGCGTAAACAATTTTCTAGAAGATAAATAAGTTGTAATTTGGAGTCATAATTATATTTAAATTAACGTATAAACTAAAAAAATAAGCGATCAGGGTGCGCGATACATTGTTTTGTATACATTGATAACGCAGAGAATCAAGAGCTAAATAAGCATTGAAATCATCTAAAAGCCTCGCGCGTTCCGTCGGGTGACGTCACGCGCGAGTCGTGCTTAGATTGCTTTTCCCACGAAACCTTCGTTTCAGCTTGGCCGCACATGAACGAGGTCGGCGTCCATGCGTTGGTGTAGCTGCCGAAGGCGCGGTCGGGAAACTTCGGCGCGCTCGGCTCTTTCCGAAGATGTCCGAGCGTCGCTCGCTCACGGACACGCATTACTATGATTGTGTGATGGGCGCGTAAGAGACTAGAGAGGGGGTAACTTGTGCGCGCGATCTCGCTGCACTGCTTGCTGGGATGCGTATTCGATCCTCTTCCATCTCTCTTACACGACATCGATACTCAGCTTCCGCTCGAGGTTTTAGAGATAGTGGCGCCATCTCGGTTAGTCCACTTTTTGTAGCCACTTTGAAATGCACAGATCGGCCTCCTCCCACTCTAGCCTCCCTGGTCAAATTCTTACGCGGACGTGTCTGCCCGGTCGGTAAAAACACTACGGCCAATTTATCTCACCCGCGGCAAATGCGCCACAGCGCGACTTCAGCGCCACCAAGCGGCTATTCCGAAAAATCTTGTCTCCCAGCCGCTCGTGAGAATGTCCTTCTACGCAAGTCTGACTTCGTCGACGAAACGTCCTCGTAGCAGACGGCGCAAGCGTAAAATATCGTTCCCCCGGCAGTGGCGAAATTTTCATTATAAAAGAAAGTATTTAACGTCCGGTGACACAGTAAGTACACATACCCTTAATTTCATTCTTCCTCAATCAAATTCGAATTCATTCGTTATTCACACGAACCTTTCAGATTGTAACTTTCCAGTATTTCAAGTCGATTTGTACGTGTTTTTGAGGTTCGGGAGGGCGAATGGTCTTCGATTATTCGACCCTGTGATGTAACAACTCCCAATAACACGCCGTTGTTTTTTTTTTGCGCTCACGCTCGAATTTTCAGACAACAGAATGACTGCCCTCGCACGTACGCTTCGTCCTTACCTGAGGTGCGTCCGCAGCCAGGTAAGGAACTACGCCGAGGCCTCCGGCAGCGACATGAAGTTCACCTTCGCCGGAGCTAATCAGGTATTTACGTTCGCTCCTTTCTCTTCCTCGTTGTCGAAGCGAAGCTCTAGTTCTATGGGCCTTTGGCTATTTTTCAGGTCTACTACGATTCTGCGGACGTGAAGCAAATCGACGTACCGTCCTTCTCCGGCTCTTTCGGTATTTTGCCGCATCACGTACCCACCCTGGCGGTTCTCAAACCCGGAGTGGTCACCGTCTACGAACAGTCCGGGGAGACGAAAAAAGTATTCGTCTCCTCAGGAACAGTTACCATCAATGAGGACTCCAGCGTTCAGGTATTAGCTGATTCCGTTGCTAATATAAAAATCTCGTTTTGCCGAAGTCACATTCGCATCTGCGGACGTGAGAAAGAAATTTATACAGCCATGTAAAATTGGTGCAACCGTTTCAATGTTGAGTTAATTCCCTCTGAGGGATTCCGTCTACTACGATCTCTTCGAAATATGTCATCCCATCACTAATCATTTCCATTGCGTTTATTTTAATACCTATGGCGGCTTTGGTCGATTTAATTCTACATCCACCAGAGTCGGGCGTAATTATATTTATAAATACGAATACGAATTTATTCACATCGTGATTTTCATGTGAATATAAATACAAATTTATTCATACTTCACTTATTGTAAATACGAATACAAATAAATTCGTATTCGCAATCGTGAATGCCAATGCACTTGTATTCACATGCACGCATACAAATACAATTGTATTCACAAATATTCTGAACATACAAATAAATTCACAGAAAAAATGGTGAATATTCACAAAAAATGTGAATATTTACAATAAATCGTGTGAATTAAAAAAAAATCACATAAAAATCTGTGAATGCAGTATTCACAAAAAATTGTAAATACAAAAAACTTCACAAAATAAGTTGTGCATTTTGTCGTATTCAAGACAAATTAAAATCAAATTCACAATGATTAGATTAAAATTTACACCAGAAGTGAGTTCTTCCGTATTTTGAGAGAAAACATTGCATAGAGGCAAATCAGTTTCAAATATTACATTACAAATATCAAAAATACACAAAATGAGTTGTCAATTTCCACAAGTTAAAGAAGAGAAGGAAGGAATGAAAAGCGTAAGAACTCACTTGTGATGTAAATTTTAATACAATTGTCGTAAATTCGATTTTAATTTTCTTCAACTTGAGAAAATTCACAACTCATTTTGTGATTTTTTTCATATTTATAATGTAATATTTGAAACTCACAACTTTTTTTTGCAAAAATTTCTTTGCCTCGACGCAATGTTTTCTCTTAAAATACGTAAGAACTCACTTCTGGTTTAAATTCTAATCTAATCATTGTGAATTTGATTTTAATTTGTCTTAAATACGAAAAAATTTACAACTTGTTTTGTGAATTTTTTTGTGTTTACAATTTTTTGCGAATACACTTGCATTCGCAGATTTTTATGTGAATTTTTTTAATTTACAGTTTTTAAAAATCAATATTCACATTTTTTGTGAATATTCACAATTTTTCTGTGAATTTATTTGTACGTTCAGAATATTCGTGAATACAATTGTATTTGTATGCATGCATGTGAATACAAATAAGTGAAGCATGAATAAATTTGTATTTATATTTACATGAAAATCACAATGTGAATGAATTCGTATTCGTATTTATAAATAGAATTACGCCCAACTCTGACATCCACCGTTCGAAAAAAATGGCCGATTTCAGATTTTTTTCGGGGAAACGTTTGGTGAAAAAGAAACGCACTTTTTTTTACACAAAGGTATATTGAGTTGAAAAAAAAACGCCAATAAAAATACCGAAAAACATGCCCGCTGCCGGCAGATGGTGAAATTTCTTTCGCGACTTTTGGTAGTGGTCACTCCAGTTCAAAAGGTCCATCTGAAATCTAAAAACCAAACGAGTTATTTAAATTAACAATAAATACGCGTCGTTCGCGATCGTCGATTTTCAAAATCACTTTTTTTAAAGTCGCGACGAATTGAAACTCGAGTCTACAAAAACTATTTTAAAAAGTTTCCATTTTCACGTAACTATTGAAAAATAAAGATCGATTTTTGAAAAGTGACAGCGTCAACGACCATTAAATGTTTCTCATCGTATCTCCTGTACATTTGAAATCAATCCATCAATTGACTTTATAAACAGTATCATCAGCCGGCGGCCATGTTTTTGTTGTTTTTCTGTGTTTTTTTTGTGATTTTTTAACGCTCCAGTATCTCCTTCGCGTTGAAACAATGGGTTTTTTTTCACCAACCGTTTACCAGAAAAAAGAATCGGAACTTGGCCATTTTTTCTGGCCTCTAGATAGATGAATCCCCTTTAAAAAACACGCATACGAAACTTCTCGGCAGCTTATGATGTTAGCTTATAATTATTGATTGGACGATTGTAGATTCTTGCGGAGGAGGCCCATCTTGTCGAGAATCTGGACAATTCGGCAGCTCGGGACCTGCTGAGCAAGGCCCAGCAAGAATTGAATTCCGCCTCGGGAGAAAAGGAGAAGGCCGAGGCTGCCATCGCCGTCGAAGTTGCTGAGGCACTGGTCGCAGCCTCCTCATAAAAGGCTTTCAATAGAGATACCACGAATTATCGAACGAAACGTGAATTCCCTACGAGTCTTTGCCGATTAGAAGTTTCAATGAGCCATCCGCCGTTAACGATCAAGCGTTGTTACCCGCTACTGTTGTAATTATACGATCTTTTCGCCCGTATGCGCGTTCGACGTCTTTTTCTTCTCGCTCGCCACCTCGTACGTAGGCAACTACCAGGTGTGTAAGTATGAAACCGGAATTTGCCCATAGGTGGCGCTAGATGTCGATGCAGTTACCGACACATCACGTTAGCGGTGTCTTGTTATTGTATTGATATCCGACAAAGATTTCCAACTCACAATAACACGAGTTTCATTCAGTAGCATTAGTTTATTAGAGATAAACATGTCGAGTTTTGTGCCAACAAATTACGATTTGCCGACAGCACTACTTTTCTGTTTTCATCTGAAGAAAACCGCAGCCGAATCGCATCGAATGCTTGTGGAGGCGTTTGGTGAGCATGCTCTCGGTAAAACACAGTGTTTCGAGTGGTTCAAACGGTTCAAAAGTGGCGATTTTGACGTGAGGAACGAAGAACGTGGAAGACCACCGAAAAAGTTTGAAGACGCTGGCCTGCAAGCCTTGTTGGACGAAGACGACGCTCAAACACAACAACAACTGGCGGATGTACCTACGGTAATGATATGATACTTTGTATCATATCATTACAATAAACGTGTTTTTTCTGTACAAAAATTCCGGTTTCATACTTACACACCTGGTACGTGTATGCATTTTTACCACGACTCTTTCTTTATTCGACGAAAAGGTTACTGCGATGGAAAAAAAAACGCTTCTTTATTGTACATTAGTCAAATCGATCAACATGGAAAACAATATCTCGTTTTATGGAGCTTCACGCGGAGCTCTTGTTCGTCAGTGATAAGTAGCGCTTTCCGAAGTACGTTAAACAGCCATTGAGCCGTCGCTCATCCGACGAGGCTCGGACGTCGAGGAACGATTCATTTCTTCTCGTATAAGTTATGCAAATTTCACTCAGCGTAAATTGAGGTATATATTATATAAAAATATATACATATATCTGCGTATGTGTATATATATATATATTTATTTACACGACTTAAGGGGTTAGGCTAGTATGAGTTTCGAAAAATCGAAATTCGCTTCAGGCAACTCAAATCGAATTGCAGATTGAAGGTAAACTTATGATTACGATAGAAACGGTGTACACGATCTCTCAACACCTAAGGAACGGGTTGACGTGAAATTTGGTACACTTATTCAGTGTAATAGTAGTTTAGTATCGACGGATGTTTTTTTTCTAACATTTTTCTTTCATTCGTTATCAACAATGTCATTTTGCCTCCAAGAAATGAAAAAACAAATTCAACAATTCTTTTTATGATTAAGGGGCCAGTACACTGAAAATTTAAAAAAATCGACGATGATGAGCAATCAGAAGGGATTTTGTACGGTGCAGGAATTGCCGATTGAGTTTAGATAAGAGTTTATCATAGTATAAACTTCAAACGCGTTTTTTCTCGAAACAACGTTTTCAAAAAATAGCTCCATCGTATCTCTAAAACTAATAAACCGATTCTCTTGAAAGGCCATAGCCGGGTAAGTAGGGAAAAATCGCCCCCGCATTTTCTCCAGCGAAATTTGGAGTATATGCTGAGGTATATAAAAAAAAAAAAAAATATCTGAAAATTTCATCCCCGTCAACGCAATGGTTTTAGAAAAAAGAATTTATTTAAAAAATATAACAAAAAAATTCCGGAAACGCTTCAGTGGATCGATGCGATTTTTTTTGGTACTTGTTACGATCAAACGTGTTAAGAAATAAAATTATAGAACATCTTGCGAAAGATTAAGGTTAAAAAAAATAATGTTCCTTGTTTTATTTTATTTTTTACTATAATCCACTTGGGGTACAATAACGAAATTTTTTTGATATAATCTTTGGGTACCTTATTAGATTATATAATTTTTTCAAAATGATCGGTTTGGTACGCCACAGTGAAAAAAAAAAGAAACAGACTTTATTGATATATTTTATTTATATATCTATATAACTAAAATATATCAATAAAGTGGGTTTCTTTTTTTTCACTGTGGCGTACCAAGCCGATCATTTAGTCACATATCACACTTTATTGATATATTTTAGTTATATATCTACATAACTAAAATATATCAATAAAGTGCGTTTCTTTTTTTTCACTGTGGCGTACCAAACCGATCATTTTGAAAAAAATTATATAATCTAATAAGGTGCCCAACGATTATATGAAAAAATTTTCGCTATTGTACCCCAAGTGGATTATAGTAAAAAATAATAAAACAAGGAACATGATTTTTTTTTAAACCTTAATCTTTCGCAAGATGTTCTATAATTTTATTTCATAACACGTTTGATCGGGACAAGTACCAAAAAAAATCAAATCGATCCACTGTACCGTCTCCGGAATTTTTCTTTTTTTTCGATATTTAAAAAAATTCATTTTTCTAAAACCCTTGCGTTGACGGGGATGAAATTTTCAGAAAATTTGTTTTTTTACACCTCAGAATATACTCCAAATTTCGCTGCCAAAAATGCGGGGGCAATTTTTCCCTACTTACCCGGCTATGGCCTTTCAACCACATATTGTAAACATGATTCGCAACAAGACGACCCTCGATGGTTTTAAAATTTTGATTTTTACTCTTTTATGCGAAAAACTGCGAAAAAACGCGTTTTTTTCACTTTTTTCGTTTTTCATCTGCCATTTTTTTTATTATTTGATAAAACTTTATATCCAAGGGTCATTTTGCAGCTGGTGTCATACCGAATCTAATGGACTTTGATTTTTTGTTTCAGACAAGCCGTTGCCGAGTTGTGATGGAGCTACCTAGCCCACCTATTTTTGTTAGTTACGTTAAACTATAGTTTTTGTACTTGAAAATGAATAAAAATGGATTAAAATTTTGTTTAACTGTATTTCAAGACTTTATTTATCAAGCCCAACAACTTTTGTATTCATATCTTTGATAAAATCCTTTAAAAAATCGCGAAAATATTCTTTTTTCGTGGCTCCAAAGTGGACTGGCCCCTTAAAACACGTTAACGAAAAATCTTGGTCAAGTCTTAGCCAATATCATCGATTTTAAGAAGAAACTTTTTAGTTTCATATCAACCAGGTCGCAAAAATCAAGTACTCCGTTGAGCCCTTCACGAGATTGCTCATAGCTTCTTCAATTATTAATATTTTAAAATAAAGTTTGGTACACAACTTTGTTAATGTACATACACAAATAAAAGACTTTCGACGATTTTCAGGTCGTCGCAGTAGCCTTACCCCTTAAAAGCTCGTATATATTTGCAATATACGCGCACGAGGATCGTGTACGAACTTTCAATATAACATTTTCATCGCGATAAATTTAGTACTTCGTTACCGTAGTCCCGGCAATTTCTATAACTAATATGATTGTTTTTTTTTTTTTGGTATACGTAGAAATGTAACAAAACTCTCTGTATGAAAATACCTACATCGCGACAGCGATTTCGTATTTTTCTCACGCGCCTATGGCGAGTGCAAAAGTTAAACGAAAATACGATTCATTTGGCACATACGATTCGTCACACTGTGAGCGTGATTAAAATTTTTGGTTTTTTCTTTCCTTACTCAAATGCAATATAGCAACAACAGCAACAACAAAAATATTCGCGAAACGAAACAAGCTCTTGTTAAAAACAAAGCAACCGAGGTTAGAATTTCTCAACGATGTTACGCCTTAGTTTTACACGGCATAATCCAATCAATCCGAAAAAGTGACGTATCAAAGATTTCTTCGCGGACGGGGTCTCTGCCAAAAGTCAGATTCAATGAAGATCTCGAGAAAACCACGCTCGCTATACGCGTATATACATTGGAAAAAAAGAACACTAGGCGAGTAAAGTTATTGCTCTAGAAAAATACACTTCTCGAGGGAAAAAGGTCGGATAAAAATATAAAATTATTGCACCAACCGACTATTAAAAAACACCTGAGATACGAAAGAAAAAGGTCAGCATGAATATTTGGCGAAAAAAAGTTGTTTGGCTTGGTGTTTCGTTGATATCCTTGGGAATAAAGGCCCTCTGGATGTTCTCACAAACATTACGATAATATCTAACTAGGGGGCATTCCCTACTCCCCATCGGCGATTTCTCTAAAATTTACAGGACATGCAGGGCTTGGCGAGAAGTGAAAGTACCCGAAGTGGGAACTCCAGATGGCCAAGCGTTTAGAAAATAAAAATATTTACGTGGCTCTCGCACCGTATAAGCCATTCACGTTAGTATGTTTGCCAAGCAGCGTTTGGCGTAGCGGTAGGAGCTCGGACTAGTAATTCCATGGTCGTGGGTTCGACTCCCCGTATGGAGACGTTTTTTTTCTTTTTCTCAATTTTTATATTATTCATTCTTCAATTAAGCAGAGGTAAATCATTTACTTTATTTATTTATTTTTACGCAAAAGGCATATAGGACGTCATTTTTGAATGAGCGCATAATCGTAGAAAATTTGGAGTTGCTGATTGACTCGTGGGGAGGACAAACAAATCCGCAATTATACGACGAACTCGTCCAAGATGAAGAAGGATTGCCAACGTGTAGCATCAAAGTAATTCCCCCTAAATGTACTCCACTGGTGCAACCCGTTTTTTTCTTTTCCTCAATTTTTATATTATTTATTTTTCAATTAAGCAGAGGTAAATCATTTATTTTATTTATTTATACGCAAAAGGCATATAGGACGTCATTTTTGAACGAGCGCATAATCGTAGAAAATTTGGAGTTGCTGATTGACCCGTGGGGAGGACAAACAAATCCGCAATTATACGACGAACTCTTCCAAGATGAAAAAGGATTGCCAACGTGTAGCATCAAAGTAATTCCCCCTAAATGTACTCCACTGGTGCAACCCTGCGATGTATATTTTCATCGTCAGGTTAAAAACATTATTTAAAAAATACAATATTGCTCTTATCTCATCGAGCAAGAAAAAGCAATAACTTCCCGAGAAGACTGCAACTGTATTTTCAAATACTACTGTGTCCAAAAAATAAGGTGACATTGTATTTATTTCGAAAATTCTTTATTTATTTTTCCAAATCAATTTCATCCCCTTCAAAGTAATCCCCTCCCGATGCAATGCACTTATGCCAACGAATTTTCCAATCTTCGAAACACTGATTGTAGTCACTTTCCGGGATGGCCTTCAGTTCCGTCTTCGCTGCGGCTTGAATCTCCTCTATCGTATCAAAACGGTGTCCCCGGAGCGATCTTTTGAGCTTGCTGAACAGCCAGAAGTCGCACGGCGCCAAAAACTCAACCCATATCGTTCCGCAACCACCGTATTCACCTGATCTGGCGCCGTGCGACTTCTGGCTGTTCAGCAAGCTCAAAAGATCGCTCCGGGGACACCGTTTTGATACGATAGAGGAGATTCAAGCCGCAGCGAAGACGGAACTGAAGGCCATCCGGGAAAGTGACTACAATCAGTGTTTCGAAGATTGGAAAATCCGTTGGCATAAGTGCATTGCATCGGGAGGGAATTACTTTGAAGGGGATGAAATTGATTTGGAAAAATAAATAAAGAATTTTCGAAATAAATACAATGTCACCTTATTTTTTGGACACAGTAGTACATTCTTTTGTTCATCATCAATTATCCGCGCTAATATTCGGTAACATGTTACGTTACGCGTGGTTCGCTTCTATACTTTGCGATGAGAGAGAATGCTTTATGAATGTCAATCAAGTATGTTTTTCTACGGAGACGTTGAAACAACGACGTGGCTGTAAAAATACGGCATTTATAACGCGTGCTAGGTGCAGAAATAATTATTGTTTCCCCTGTTTCTACAATAAATATCATCCCGACACACGTAAATCATCGAATGTCAACGAATAAAGTATCGAATTTTCATGTACAAAGTCTTCATATGCGCTTTAATTACAATCCTTTGTTGAAAAGTCCGAAATCCCAATTTTTTACCTTTTCTATGCCTTTTGCGTATAAATAAACAAATAAAATAAATTATTCACCTCTTTGCTTAATTGGAAAATGAATAATATAAAAATTGAGAAAAAGATAGAAAAAGTCTCCATACGGGGAGTCGAACCCACGACCATCGAATTACTAGTTCGAGCTCTTACCGCTGCGCCAACCGCTGCTTGGCAAACATGCTAACGTAAATGGCTTATACGGTGCGAGAGCCGCGTGAACGTTTTTATTTTCTAAACGCTTGTCCATCTGGAGTTCCCACTTCGGGTACTTTCATTTCTAGCCAAGCCCTGCATGTCCTATAAATTTGAGCGAAATCGGTGATGGGTAGTAGGGAATATGCCGCCTTGTAAGCTCAATCGTCCGGTTACCCCGCATCGCTAGGACTCTTCTCAATCCTCTCACCCTAGACTCGTACTCGTTTGCTCATTGAATCCAATTTTTGGATCGACCCGTGAGCCTAATGACCACCCTTTTTTCCGACTTTCCGAACGCAAGTACAGTCCGACAATTTCTCGCGCCTAAGAAAAATAAACCTCGAAATAACCGAAAACAAAGCAGCCAATCTCCCAGACGATCAACGCAAGACCCCGTTTTTCTTTTTCAATGACTAGTTCGCGATCCTGCGAAAGCAAAAGTTACAGTCTCCAGGCTCCGCTTCATTGGTTATTGGCAACTTGGCTCTTGATCAACGAGAACGAATTTTTTTCCTTGCAGCACTGGCTTCTGCTCAATTCTCTGCAGCAATTGATATTGTTGAAGACACGCTGGAACTGTTGCAAAGTTTTCAAGCAAATAACGACGCAGCAAGGTCCGCAGCCTTGTGTGCCGTCGTTCTCGCAGGGGCACTCGTTCTGCAGGCAGGAAACGATTTCGCTCACAATTTGCAACTGTGACTCGGTCGTTTTGTTTCGATTGTTCCGAGGCTCGGACTCGTCGGGGGGACTCCCGCGACTTTGACAATTGTAATTGCCGTCGCATTTGCAATCGGTGCATTTGCAGATATCGGCGTCGGCCGTGATCTCTTGCAAAATATTGCGTTCTCTCTTCTCGTTGCTCGAAGTGATCATGGGCGTATCGGAGTGATCGTCAACTTTGACGATCGTCGCGTTATTGGCGGGCTCGGCCGTCGGCATATATCGCGCAGTTCTGTCAGCTTTATCGTCCTGCTGGCTGTCGAGGGTCTTGGCGACGTTCTCCAATTGATTCTCGAGATCGAGGGGATAAGGCTCAGGCCCAACGAGATCTACGAGGGAATGAACGGCGGTTGGAAAAGCGTTCAATTCCGACCAGGATTCGGTTCTCAGTGCTGGCGCCGCGGCCAATGCCATCACGTCGATCCATTGCGAAGGCATCTCCTCCTCGGTGGCTATCGCCAACTGGACCGCTTCGGAAGGTTCGTTATTCGTTATGTTAACCGTTGCTATCAACTGGTCCGTTTCGCTCGGGAATGCCAGATTCTCAAGGTCATTCGTGAACAAATGAGCGTTCGCTTTGCTCCGCAACGTATCCTCGTTCATCGAACAAGTGAATCCTGTCTGAGGGGTTACCGCCGATGTTCGATAATGTTCAGGACTGTCAGCGTGTTCCTCGACCTCCGACAGCCGGGCTATTGTGTTGTGGAGGCCGTCCTGCATGATTTTTTGTTGCAAATTCAACTGGCTCGGTTGGGAAACTTCCAGCAATTTGCTCTTCGACGAGGTGACATCGTCCGTTCTATCGTTTTCGGTCAATTGACGGAATATCTTTAATTTCTCCTCGTAGTCGTCCGGATCACTGAAGTTTTCCATTGTCTCGCGATCGATTATACTGGGAACGGTGAGAAAAGCCAGCTCGTCCGTCGTACTCGTCGATCGTTGGGCTATTTTTGGATCGCTCATTTGACGTAATTCCGGGCTGGATAGGTCGAAGCTGATCTCACCACTGAAGGCACTGACCAACGAGTCGCTCGTTGCTTTATCCGTTCCCGACGGCAGATACGTCATGTCTTCGGTGGCTCTTTGATCACTCGTATTCATCGGCACCATCTCGAACGACTGGAGACCTTTTTGCTCCTCTGTTCGATTCTCCGTGGCGCACTCCAGCTTCGTCATGCTCGGGCAAACTTCGTCCGTTGACTGGGTGGACTTGTGCTTCTGGAAAAGACGAATCGGACGATGACACGCGAGAGACTTTTGGAGCGGAGATTACACCAACCGTTTCCCAGCGGAAATTCGGAAGTGGCCCCTTGAGGGGAGGTACCTGAGTAAACGTCGAGAAAAACAGGCAAACATCGGGAATTTTTATCTCAAAAACTGATGTTTCGATTGGATCTGGGTTTTTTTTTATTGGAAAATATGTACATTGAGGTATGTTTGGGATTTTTTCGAAATAAATTCGTTGACTGGAAGCGATTCAAACGCGATTATCTCGAAACATAGTTTTCAAAGTCGGTGTCCAGGTGTATCTCGAAAACGGCTTGTCCGATTTTGTCCAAATTTGGATACAATATTCTTCGATGGTTTTTCTCGTTCGCCACGTAGGATTTTTTTGAAATTTTCACTTTTGACGGAATTGCGAACGTTTTAATTTAACATTCGTTTTTCGTTCGCTATTTACGATGATTTTGGATTGCATACACGTTGCAGAAAAAAGCAATGGTTCAATCAAATGAAAAAGCCCTACGTGGCGAACGAGAAAACCTATCGAGGAATATTGTATCCAAATTTGGACAAAATCGGACAAGCCGTTTTCGAGATACCTCTGGCACTGACTTTGAAAACTATGCTTCGAGATAATCGCGTTTGAATCGCTTCCAGTGAGCGAATTTATTTTCAAAAATTCCTAAATTTACCTCAATGTACATATTTTCCAATAAAAAAGCCCGGATCCAATCGAAATAATAGTTTTTGAGACAAAAATTCCCGAAGTTTACCTGTTTTTTTTTCACTGTGTACTCAGGTACGTCCCCTTGAGGGGTTTTCTCACTTTAGTCCCCATGAAAAGGCTGTGTTCATGAATTTGATAGGTTTATATTGTAGATGTTGATATAAAAGTTATTGCACTTAATAAATACACTTTCGAAATACATTAAATTTTTTTTTAATCGTACTTATGTAACCCAAACAAACTTTAAACGCGTTTTTCTCGAAACGACGTTTTTCGACGGCTTGTTGATAAAATCTTCGAAACTACTGAACCGATCCTTATGAAGTTTTAACCACATATTCTTTACAACTATAGCTATAGTGCGTATCGAGGATTAAATTTTTTTTTGATATTTACTATTTTTTTTGCCAAAAACGGTGAAAAAACACGTTTTGGTTTTGTTTTTTTTTCGAAGAATGTCGATCATTTCGTTATTTTTGCATATATAAAAAATCGTATGTTACAGGCTACTGCCATTAACATACTGAATCTAAAACCGTTTGATTTTCTTGTTTCGGATGATCCATCTCCGAGATTTCATGAACAGCGCAGACCTACAATTTTATTAGAACATTTTATTAATTACCATTTTCGTAATGGTGACTGAAATAAGTAACAACTTTTTTTTAATGTATTTCGAAAGTGTGTTTGTTAAGTGTAACAACTTTTATATCAATATTTATAATATAAAGATATAAAAAAAAATCATGAAAACAGCCTTTTTTAGCGTCTAAAGTGATAAGGAAATAAGAATAGATGAAAGAATTCTCGTTGCGTTCCAACGATGCAAACTTCAACACCATCACAAAAGTTGGGATGCGATGAAGTTGCAATAGTTTATTATTATTCTAGACCTGTTCCGCAGAGGTGCCAAAAAAGTACCCACCGACTCTCCATTAGCTACAGATCTCTTGTGGGTTTTCAAGTGACTCTTGAGACTGTGCAAAGTCGTGAAGGATCTTTGGCAATTTTCACGATCGCAGGTGTAAGGACGTTCACCGGTATGGGTTCTCTTGTGTGTCTTGAGATGATGCGATGCTGTAAATGCCTTTCCGCAGCCATCCTCCCTGCATCTTTGATAACATAGGAACCAATATTTGTCTTCTTGTAAAGTAATAACACTTAGGTAAATTAAACAGAGTGTGAGACGAGATTGCAAGACTGAGGCACTAATGACTATTTTGCCCAAATCATCAAGCTGACCTACTGATAGAGTCATAGAAACGAAGGTAACTGTCGTATTTTGGTGATACATCCAGCAATGTGCACATGAAATCGTTTTTCTTTATAATGTTACTTTTCAAAACGTATTCCGGTATTGCGTTTTCATTCAGGGGTTGGGCGATTGTGAAAATGACGAACACTCGTTCGTCGCACGAGGCAACTTAAATTGAAGAAGAAGGTGCAACATATGATGCAGGAATCGCAAATTGAAGGTAAACTTATGATTTTAATGATAGAACTGCCAGTAAAACTTTAAGGCACTACACCACAGTAAAAAAAATGTGATTTTTTTCATTTTCTGAAAGATACATTTGTTAAGAATGTTCTTACCAAATTTTTAAAAGACATTTGTGAAATTGGCAGAAATATAGCATTTTATGTGAAACCGTTCGAAGCGCATGACCGCGCCGAGCGACAGATGTGCGGCTTTGAACGCGTTTTTCTCGAAACTACGTTTTTCAACCTGGTTGACAGCATATTAAAAAAACTATTCATCCGATTTTCATGCGCCAAGTCTTAAACTGTTCGAAAATCCAGTCTCTATAGCACCACGTAGGGTTTTTTTTTATAAAGGGCCCCCCTTCTATTTTTTTTTATGAGCGATGAAAATTTTCCATGAAAATCGGAAATAAAATTCGCTGGTCCGCCATTTTTTTTAGATATCAGAATTCCCCTACGTCATGCTGTAAAACTATATGTCTAGTTTCTAAATATATTTTTATTTTATTTTTCGCATGAACCGTATGGCTTAATCGCTGTCAACCGCCGAGCAGCAATTTCGTCGGAGTGTCCTCTTGGAAGCGGCGTACACCGCAAACTATACTTTAGATTCGAGTACAAAATTTTGTATACAGTCTTCTATATGTTTATATTGACTATGAGTATTAATAAAAAGAATTCCATTCATCGTTTGCTTGAAAATAATTACGAAAAATACACCTTACAAAAAATAGTGCCTTAAATGCGTTTTTCTTGAAATAATATTTTTCAAGACGGTGTACACGATTTCTCGACATCTGGTGAACGGATGGACTTGGTACAATTATTGAGTGTAATAGTATAGTCTTGACCGATGTTTTTTTTTACAATTTTTTTTATTACTCATCAACCTATTAAATTAGTCATGCTTATTAACCTATAAAATACTTATTAACTTATTAAAATTGATTACTTTTTTCATTACGTATTAACTTATTAATAATGACATTTTTCTTCCAAAAATCGAGACGAAATTACATTTTTTATTGATGATCGGAACACACTAACGAAAAACGCTCGGTAAAGTTTTAGCCAGTATTATCTATGTGAAGAAAAAAGTGAGTTTTTTTTTGTTTCGGATCAACCGGGTACCCGAAATCAAGTACACCGTTGAGCCCCTTACGTTCAAAGGTCCTTCATGAGATTATTTATATTTTTTAAATTATTAATACTTCTAAATCAAATGTGGTACACAAATTTGTCAATGAACGTACAAATAAATGTCCGAACGATTTTTCGATCATTTTACGTATTCCTTCTAAATGAATCATTTTTAATAATCCTGATTTTTAAGTCGTCACCGTAGCCTAACCCCTTAAGGCTATACCGTACAAAGACGTGTTGAAAACTGTATAAGTGACGACAATCTTCCAACTATTTATATAATTCTTCTGCTCGAATTCTTTTATTTATGAGATTCCGTTTGTGTATTTTGTAATGCAAGAATCTTTGTATTCGCCCCTCATATGAATTTTAATTAAATATGAATTTAATTCCTCATTGCGAAGGACCAGAAAACTCTTTTTCTGTAATATGATGTCGACTTAGTGATTTATTCCCATTCAAATGTTGGTTAGCATATACGCATAATGTTTGCCATCTAACAAGGAACATCCCTCAGGTGGTTCTTCGATTTTGTTGAAATTTAGATATGTTATAAAGCACCGAAAAGTAAGCGATACGTATTTTTTTTATCGGCGGAAAAACGGTTTTAGGGGCTGAAAAGCACCCTCAAAAATAGGGATGTTTTTCGTTTTTCGTCGATAACGTTTTAACGGTACGAGATATTAAAAAAATTCAAATCGCAACAATGTTTATTTTTTTTGTGCCCTATACATTGGCGATGAGAACGATAACGTTATCGACGAAAAACGAAAAACACCCCTATTTTCGAGGGTTAGTTTCACCCCTTAAAACCGTTTTTCCGGCGATAAAAAAAATACGTATCGCTTACTTTTCGGTGCTTTATAACATATCGAAATTTCAATAAAATCGAAGGGTGTCATCTGAGGGATGTTCCTTGTAAGTCAATGCCCTTCGATTTGATTCCTTGCTCATCGTCCCAATGTGAGTCCTTTTGTTCACAGTTTATGCCTGTACATACATTCGTCTTCATTTGCTGCGTGCTTTTGAAAGATAAGGTAAGAAAGTCATCTCCCGATAAGGTTAAACTTTGCATATTTGAAACGCACTGAAAATCAATTTCTTCAAAGTGCCAACATTTTTTTCAGCTCATCTAAGCCACGAAAATCAAACATTTTTTGGGATCGTCATTTACAGATCTCCAACGTGAATTTGCAAACCACGATCTTGAATAATATTAGAAATAAGAAGAAAAACAAGAATTTTCGTTGCGTTCCAGCGATCGAAATTTCAACCTTGTTTTTCTGAGCCACCCAAAGAATATAAAAAGCCTCGCAAATCAAACAAAATACGCGAACGTCCGGCATTCATTTGAAATCCCCAGCAAAAGCTTGATGACAGATGAATCGAATAATCAGTTCCTTTGTTAATCTGATCCCATATCGAATGGTGTTGAAGTTTGACTCATTGGAATGCAACGAAAATCCTCATTTATTTTTCAATTTCTTCATTTTCATTACAATCGAAACTCTTCTTTTGCGTTTTTGGGTTATGGATCCTCAAGGGACCATCACACCGTAAAATTTTCTAAAAATCGAATCTTTTGTTCTTGCAATATCCGATAGTATAGACGGTTATAAATATGATGTTTATACACTTACATAAACGTAAGTAGACAATTCATATGAAAATTTCGCACTCGAAATTTTAAACGCGTTTTTCTCGAAATCTCGTTTTCCAAAACGGTGTACACTCTCAAAGGAAGAGCTTTCAAAATCTCCGTCTCAAATTTTGACACAACATTCTTTACGCCATTCTTTATCTTGGTATAGAAACTTTTTTCGTTTAATCTTCATATTTTTTTAAACGAAAAACTGTCGTAAAAATAGGCTAAATGCGATACTTTTTTTCAAACCACTGCCAACTTGTCAATCGATTTTAAAAAACCTCCATAGCAAGATAGCGACTTTCATACTGATGAATCTTTTTACAAATTTTGTTTCAGATAATATTTACGGACACAACCGTGTACATTGAGAGGACCCCATTTTCGAAGACATTTTCAACCGTTAAAAAAATGCAAAATAAATCAAAACAAACGTTTAAAAAATTATTTTCTGTTCTGCATGAGTGCTCTGATTTGACATTAAAAAATCAGACCGATTAGGGCATTTCAACGATCCAAAAAAAATTGCGAAAATCAGCTTTTTCGACCCGTTGCACTGTGACGATTCCTTAAGGGGCTATACCAGTGTGACACTTTCAAAAAATTGATTTTTTTTGCCTTTTTCGACAGTTTATACTTTCAAGAATATTATAATCATTTATATCATGTATATCAATATCGTTTTATCTCGCAAAATTCAATAGTTAAATCTTCAAAAGCACTTTTCTCGAAATGAGATTTTTCAAATTTGCTGACATTGTAACTCAAAGAGCAATTATCCGATGGACTTGAAATTTGAACTGAGTACTCTTGAATATATTTACTCTACAATAACGTAGGATATTTTTGATTGGATGAAAATTGACGATTTGTCATTGAAAAAAACGACCATTTTATAGGCAAGAAAACAGACTTTTTTCACAACTACGCCATTTTGTTAGATTTTGATATTTTTCGAAAATCCTACGTCATTGTACAGGAAATACCTTTCAGTTTAACGACATCTTTTCCTTTTTCGTTTTCAGCCTACTCAATCGGCCGGAATCATGTCAGCAGTGGAGGAACTTTTTTGTTGCGCCTCCGAAGGCAGCGCATAAGTCGCTTGGATCGCAATATTTTTCTATGAAAAAATTATGTAATATAGGTAAAATATAGCCAAATATGTTCTTAATTTTCCGAAACATTTAATTGAGTACTTTTCTTTAAAAAAATACCCGAAAATCACCCAAATTTTCAGCGTTTACACTGGTACATCCCCGTAATAAGAACGTCGAAGAATATTTCAACGATATTTGTAGCCCGCATGTGGCATAAAAATTGGACGATAGGAGAAAAAAAGGTCATTCGGGCGCATTCCATCGATGCAAACTTCAATACCGTCATATCATTCGTCCTATCGTAAAAACTAAAATGTTAGCGAAATCTCACAGGATGAAACAATTGACAAAATCATCCGTGGGTATAGAGCAGTCTTTTAGTGAAAACGGCAGAAGCGGAAGGGACAAAAAAATCAATAATGTGCGGTGCATCAAGAAACGTACTTGTATGGTCGTTCTTGAGTGTGAGTACGGACGTGTTTCTTGAGATCGCTTAGTGTAGTGAAGAACTTTACGCATCCCGTTTCCTCGCAGTTGAACGTATTACCGCTGTGAAGTCTTTGATGAGCTCTCAGTCTATAGAGGGTATTGAATGCCTTCTCGCAACCATTGTGATTGCACTCGAACGGCTTTACTTTTGTGTGTACCCTAACGTGGATCTTAAGGCTGTACGAGGTGAGAAATGCCTTGCCGCAACTCGCTTCCGCGCATTTAAATCGATACTCGCCTGAAATTTTGTTAACTTCTTTTTTCCGCTTTCGATTCTTAACATTTTTTTCTTTTCTTGTCTGAATACGTAAATATATACACGGGCTGTCTCAGATCAGTCGCAAGCTCGTATCCAAAAAAATACGAATGGCAATAAAAAAATGTTTCAAATAAAATATGTTTCGTGTCAAGAGGAAGATGGGAATGTCAATCTGAACTTGGATATAACGACAAAGGTCAGGTGAAGGTCAAGTTAAAAATAAAAAATTAGAATCATTATTTTGATTGTATATTCTGATGCAAGAAACGCAATAACAAATAAGGCTTCCAATTTGGACTTTTTAAGGGGGTCGTCTAGTGTGTCGGATCAAAAGAAGAGAAAACGGCCTTGCGTGACTTCTTTGAAGAAGAGGAAGGTGTACTCTACGGTCCAGGCATAGCAGATTGATGGTGAAACCATTTTTTTATTATTACGAATTATATGCAACAACTATCAAACGCGTTTTTCTCAAAACACGATTTTTTTTCAAACTGCTGCCATGATATCTCAAAAACTATTTGATTGATTCTGCTCAAATATATACAGCATTTTTAGTACATACAGGGTGTCCCAGAACTCAACGTCAAGCCGAAACGGGGTGACAGGATTGATTTTAACCATCAGGAGAAAAATCAGAAACAAATAAAGCAGAAAAGAAATAAAGCAGGGCCTTTCAAAGTAGACAAATTTTGAAAATTTTAAATTCATAGTTTAACAAATAGTCTTAATTCTAGGAAACTTGGGTTTGTTTGGGTTTGTTTCACAATAACCGAAAAATGGTTACAGTTTGACCAAATTTCTAGGTTTTTCTTAAATGCCCATAATTTTCAAACTGCATGGGATAGATTTTTTTTCGGATTGTCCTCATGATGGTTACAATCAATCCTGTCACCCCGTTTCGGCTTGACGTTGAGTTCTGGGACACCCTGTATATAACTATAAGTTGGACTAAAATGATTAAGATTGCTTTGTTAGTTTTCTTTTTATCAGCTATATAGACCCCAAAAAAATACGAAAAATTGATTTTTTTTCTAAAGAGTAAAAAAAAAATTTATTTGTGGGATTCTAACTTTATTTGAGTTCCATGTAGAGCCTCAAGCCTCGCGATTAAAATTGCGTTTGGTTTTTTTTTTATTTCAGATAAGCAGAACGGCCGGAATCATGGCAGCAGTGGAGCACCTCTTTTTAAATATGTGTTCCTGTTGGGCGGTGTATCTCCGACTATATTCTATATAATGACTTCAAAAAAGTGCACAAAGTTTGTTTAAGAAGAAATATACACGTAGATGGTCGACGTCGAGGGTTTAGAAGCTATGAACATTCCGTCGACCGTAGAAGACCTCCACTACGGGCCTGGTATCGATGATTCCATGTAAGTTGACAAATTTCATGATTTATTCATTCCCAAATTTTCAAACGCCTTTTTCTCAAAACCACGTTTTTCAAATCGGTACCCAACATTTCTCGAAAACCAATAAACTGATTGCCTTGAAGTTTTTTGTGGTTATTCCATAGATCATTATCTAGTACTTGTCATAGGATTTTTTTTCCGTTACTTAGTTTTGTTTTATAGGCAAAATAATAACTAATTTTTGGCCCAAAAGTTACTATTTATGTTCACACGTCCGCCATTTTGTCATAAATCGATATTTTCAAAATCGGCTGTGGCAACTACTAGATTATAGTATCTAATTTAATCATCTTTTTGGTTTTTTTTTTTTCAGATGATTTTTGAAGAAACGCCAGTGGGTACCGTATACGCAGATTTTTTTGCGACGCTCCAAGGATCATACAATATCCTTGTATATTTTTGATATTTTTGAATAAAGAAAATTAAACATATTTTTGAATGTATATACTTTTAGATAATTAAAAACCCAATCCGAAATTTTAAATAGTTTTCCTTAAAAAAATTGACAAAAATGACCTTTTTTCCGGCTCCTAGGTGTATATCTCCCCTTAAATGTTAATAAAAACAATTTATAAATTATTTTATTTTGATGGTTTGTCGAAAAAAAAATCCCCAAAAAAAAACATTAAAAAATGGCCTTCACACTAGACGACCCCGTTAAGTTTACTTCCACGTGACCTTGGTGGTCTTGCCCAAGGTCAAATTGGGACTCGCGACTTTTTCCCCTTTTGAAACGAAACAACTTTTATTTCGAACGTTTAAAAAAAAATCAGAATCCGTAATTCTTGGATGTAAGCTTGTAGCACTTCAGCTGCGACAGCCTGTATATGGAGCAGGTAAAAATAATATATATATATATATGAGACAGACCACCTTATTTCGACGAGATGACTGCATAGCATTTCGAAAATTCTATTATTCGTGTAACATCAAAGCTTAGTCACTGCAACCAGGAGTCTGCACTTTTAGCGTTCCATTTTCCAGCCACGCGGTTGCTCGAAAATCAACGAGTCTTTTTTCCTCAAATAGATCACGAACGTTTCGACTCGGCCGAAAATATTTTGTGCAGAAATCCTCGCCCACTTGGCCGAGCTCTATATTCGGAGTAATTCATCGTACACTGAAGATTCTTGGCCTAATTTGATAGTGGCTGATTTACAAGATTTTTCATTTATTTAAGGGGTCATGCTACTGTGGAAATGACGACCAGTCGTTTGTCGCTTGAGGAGAGTGCAGGAATCGCAGATTGAAGGTAAACTTATGATTACAACGATAGAACTGGTAGCAAAACTTTAAACGCGTTTTTCTCAAAATTATGTTTTTCACAACGGTGTACACGATTTCTCGACATCTGATGAACGGATTGTCTTGAAATTTGGTACACTTATTCAGGGTCACAGAAGTTTGGTCTTGACCGACGTTTTTCTTTTTAACATTTTTTTACCTTGATTATTAACCCTTTAGGCGGCATTGACGCCATATGGCGCACATTATTTTCGTGCCCGAAGCGACGTTGACGCCATGTGGCGCGCATCGATTATTTCGTGATTGGGTCGATCGATTTTCACGAAAATTGGTACCCCGGGATTTTCGAGGTCGCTGATTACGAATCTGGACATGAAAATGCAGAAATTCAAAATGGCGGTTCAATATGGTGGGTAAGAATGCAAAAATTGATTTGAATCGTATGTAGCCTTGTACTTGAGGGTTTTCGAAGTCGCTGATTACGAATCTGCTCCCAAAGTACAGAAATTCAAATTAGTTGATCCTATATCGCGCGCGTGAATTCAAAACGTAAAATGATTGGAATGAAACCTTCTTTCTTCACATTTGTATTTAGATTTAGTATAAATATTAGTAAAAATTGCCCCGTGCATTAGCTGGTGAACGTAGATCCAAATCCCCAGAGTGTGACACGAGGAGGCTGCATTCGTAGGACTTTACACTCCATTTGCTTTTTTTAATTTTTTTGGTTTTTTTTTTAATTTTTGATATATTTTTTATGGTTATGATTTTTTCGGAGATTTAATGTTGTGCCATTTATTTCTACAAACGTTCGAACCATTTACTCGTTTTATCAATTTTGCATTCAAGTCCACTATGTTCTATCGAGAAGTTTAAACTTATTAATTCTGACGCCAGATTCGTAATCAGCGACCACGAAAACCCCCGAGTACCGAATCTCATTCAATTCGAACTAATTTTTGCATTTTGGTCCGCCATTTTGGATCCGCCATTTTGAATTTCTGTATTTTGAGGGCAGATTCGTAATCAGCCACCGCGAAAACCCCCGAGTACCAAGTTTCATCCGAATCAAATCAATTTTTGCATTTTGTCCGCCATATTGGATCCGCCATTTTGAATTTATGCATTTTGAGAGCAGATTCGTGAGCAGCGACCTCGAAAACCCCGGGGTACCAATTTTCGTGAAAATCCAAATACTTTTTTTCCGCGTTTGGGGCACTAGCGTGAAATTTTTCTTGCCGCTCAAGGGGTCAACAATGAGTCATATTTCCTCGAAAAATCGAAAAAAAAATCAAACATTTTTCTTTGATTATTGAAACACGATAACAAAAAAAAAACCTCGGTCAAGTCTTAGCCAATATCGTCTATTTTGCGGGAGGTTCGTACTTTGTTGGGCCAACAAATGTTGGATTTTTCACCAATTTTTTACGCGCAATATATTAAATATAGGATGTTGAAAGTTGGTATATTTACCAAGCGGTTTTTATTGAACGTGATAATATTTTTTGAAGTTTGACAAAACATGGTACTGAGAGGTACGCATCTTTTTCGAAACCACATTTTCCAAATTTGCCGAAGTGCTCCTACACACCCTAGATGAGCAATCGTTATGAAATTTGGCAGGCACGCGTACACCAAACGTCTTCATTAGTTGAACTAGAATTATGCAAAAATATTCAAACGTTTTTATTTTATGAACAGAAAACTGCAAACATTTTTGGTAGAAAACTAAACTTCCCCATCGATTGCTTACTATTTTTGTAGTGTTCAATTTATGTTCTTGGTTCTAGTTCGACTTGTACACAATACTGTACAAAGTGAAAATATGGTTGATTTTTTTGCTTCAAATTACCTGTCTAGGACTTAGGAATTCCGCAAGCGAAGAATATCATCGTCGGCGCACCGACATTCGTGGCTCCTCCCACTCCAAGTACCATGTTTTGTCAAACTTTCAAAAATATCATGTTCAATAATGACCGCTTAAGGGGTAAACTTTTTTAAATTTTACCCCTCTAAAAATTTCAAAATTTCAAAAATTAAATTTTTTTAGATTAAAAGAATTTTAAGGGTTAAATTTTCGAAAAATCGATTTTTTATTATTTTTTTTTCGCAATGTACATATATTTAAGTACACACACAGAAAATTTCTTGTCAATCCGGCGAATATTCTCAAAGTCACACGCACATGTGTAATTACGTGTCAAAACGTTCGAAAGTACTTTGGAAATTCAAACGCGTTTTTCTCAAAACTGTGTTTTTAAAGTCGGTGAGCAAGGTTTCTCGGAAACAACTGAACCGATCAGTTTCAAATTTTAACACAATCTTTTCAAGCATATTTTTTAGTAATTAATCGAAGGTTTTTTCTCACCGATAAGTATTTTCCATTTTATAAACCATTCAAGGCCTAATTTTTATGAGGTTGAAGTTTGCATCGTTGGCATGCAACGAAAATTAATATTTCTGAATTCCTTTAATTTTTTTTGGCACATTATGCCTCCAAACAACCTTCAACCATTTTTTAAGCTATTTATTTATCGATCTACAACGTAAATCTATGAGAAAATTTGTTCAATAATAATTAATACACGAAAAATAAAATACAAAAAAAAAACATTCGTTGCGTTCCAACGATGCAAACTTCAGCAGCATTAATTTTTTGTCAAAAATTGATTTTTTTCGAGGAGCCGCTATTTTGTCAAAAATTATTATTTTGCTTATTCCTTCGATCAATGACAAGATAATCCATTATATTACCGAAATATTTTTGGTTTTTTTTTTTTTTTCATTTTAGATGATCCAGTCCAGAGATATCGTGCTCACCGCAAGACGCCTTTTTTAGAGGTGCTCACGGAGATCAGCTATAACAGCTTTCAAAATAATTATTTATACAAATAAAAAATGTTAAAATACAGTTAAAAGTTACCATAATATGTGTACAAATTTTTACGTTAATAGATTTAAAGGTCTTCTCAAGAAAACTTCTTGAAAAAACGATCTTTTTGGGCCTCCTAACTGTATATAACCCCTTAAGAAACATTCCAAAGTTCAACATTCTATATTTAATATTTTATGCATAAAAAAATGGTGAAAAATCGAAATTTTTTGGCCCAACAAAGTAGTAACCTCCGTTAGGAAAAACTCTTTCTTTTTGTTTCAGATCAACCGGGTGGCCAAAATCAAGTACACCGTTGAGCCTCTCACGAGACTGTTTATACATTTTTAAATTATTAATATTTCAATGACACTTGGTACACAACTTTGAGTGTACATACAAATAAATGTCCAAACGATTTTTCAATCTTACTTATTCCTTGAAAGTTATTTTTTTAATACCCTGATTTTTCTTAATAACCCCTTAAGAGAAAGGAGACTTTTACGATACTTCGGGGCATTCCATAGCCAATAGGGATCCAGTGACTAAACTTTCACGCTCCCAATATGAGCGAATTTTCGAAAATCACGAGTCCTCATCTCGTCGGAGTATAGGGTGGAAATGCGCGACTCATTATGCGATAGAAGTGAAGACGATAGACGCAAATTTCTCGTAGTTACTGAGGCACTAACCGATTCAAAGCCATGCAAAGCGATCCTTTCGCAATCACATCTGGATACACGTTCAAGGACAATACACTGATAGACAATAACGTTGTACACGCGGACGGAAAAAAAAGCTTATGTACTCTCCTCTTTTTGTTTTTTTTTTTAATGCGTATCCTATCCTGAGTCGCCATTCTTTTCTCAACTGTGAAAAAGCACGTTAACGTTCATTTTACTCTGGCTTCACGTATCTTCTAGTCTTCCCTTATTCTTGGTAAAACTTACCTAAGAATCGTGTCCTTTAGTAAGCGTTATGGAAAAAAAAAGAAACACAAAGTGTGAAAGATAATAGACACGTACACACGATTACGATGAGCGTTTATCCGAAGTGGTGTTTATTAATAATAATGAATGATCCAGCAATTTTTTTTGTTCGTTACACCATGCAAAGCGTTATTGCGACGTGAAATAACCGACAAATGATGTTTTCTTCTTTACCAACGAGGTAAGGGGCTACATGTACCTAGAGGGCCGAAAAAATGGCCAAATTGCAAGAAAAAAATTCTGGGAAACAGTTGGTGAAGAAGGAACTAATTTTTTAGTTAACAGAAATGTACGTATCGTCGTTGATATTGCAATTCGTTCTGTGTGATTTTCGGACGACTTTACAAGAGAGCCAAAAAACTTGTTGCAATAACGAAGAGACTTGGGGGTCACGTGACCTATGTCATCAGTTTAAGGCCTTAGACCCGGTAACGGGTATAAAATCATGTGCGAATTTAACTAGGTTTTTTTTTGTATAAAAGAGTGATTCACTCATAAAATTAATTACACATCTATTTAGTATGAATATCGAGCTGTTAGAAAATTTATATATTTTTTTTCGATGTATTAGGAGTACAACTTTGCAGTGACCGTTTTACTTAGAGAACCACTGCGGCCGAAGTAGTGGCCCTAGCTCAATAATAAAAGTGGCATTCTAAACTGGAGGCTCTGCCAATGTAAACAATTAAAAAAAGCTAACGAATACGTGTATGCATTATAAAGTTATTGGCACTCAAACATGGCAACCTACGAGCCGAATTCTCAGCATTTGCGGGAGGTTATGATTTACTTCTTCAACATCAAGAAATCTGCGGCTGAGGCCCACCGTTTGCTTGTAGATGCTTACGGGGAGGATTCTATTAGTGAGAAAACGTGTCGGCGGTGGTTCATCGACGCCCAAACCGAATATTCACGGACCCAAAGTGATGCTGTGTATCTGGTGGGACCAGCTGGGCGTTGTGAATTATGAGCTGCTCAAACCATCCGAAACCATCACAGGGGAACTCTACCGACGTCAGTTGATGCGCTTGAGTAAGGCACTCAAAGAGGAACGGCCACAATTCAACGAAAGACATGACAAGGTGATACTGCAGCATGACAATGCCCGACCCCATGTTGCAAATGTCGTGAAAAAGTACTTGGAAACGCTGAAATGGGAGGTTTTATTCCACCCGCCGTACTCTCCAGACATTGCCCCTTCCGACTATCACTTGTTCCGGTCAATGGCACACGATTTGGCTGACCAGCACTTCGGTACTTACGAAGAAGTCCAAAATTGGGTCGATTCCTGGATTGCCTCCAAGGACCAAGACTTTTATCGACGCGGGATTCGAATGCTACCTGAAAGATGGGCCGAGGTCGTAGCTAGCGACGGGCAGTACTTTGATTAAAAAATATGTAGCCACTTTTTTATAATAAAGCCTTAAACTTTTGAAAAAACGGTCACTGAAAAGTTGTACTCCTAATGCAAAATGGCCGACTACTCGAAACTTCTCGAAACAGCTTTTTTCCAATTGGCATGGCAAATAACTTCAACAATTTTCAACCCGATTTACTTCAAATTTAAAAGTTATGTTCCTAATTGCATTTTGTAGAGAATTACGTGCGGAATTTCTGAATAATCGAAAACTTATCATTTTATAAGCAGTTTATGAGCAGTTATAACGAAATTTTTCACTGAAAATTCATTTCTTAAGTTCAAATACGTACAACTTTTGAGTAAAACAATATTTTTTTAATTCCGTACGTACTTCTCTAGGTATTCTAATGTAGATAGACGAGAATTTTTGTTTTTTGTTCTAGGTAAAAAATTGTGGCTGCTAAATGTCACGCCACGGAGCGCCTAAAAAAAGATAACAAAAGAAAATATCAGTAGTCGGCCATTTTGTACATAAAAAAAAAAAAGATATATTTTCTAACAGCTTGATATTCATACTAAATAGATGTGTAATTAATTTTATGAGTGAATCACTTTATCATACGAAAAAAATGGTTAAATTCCGACATGATTTTATACCCGTTACTGTGGCCTAAGGCCTTAATGAAGCGTTCTGATTGGTTATTGACATAGAACGTTTTGCAATATTAACGGCGATATATTGAGAGCCTTAAAAAAATCACCAAAAAATACAGAAAAACAAAAACACGGACGTCGGCAGATGATACTGTTTTAAAAGTAGACACGATATGTCGAAGACCATGGGTTATTTCCAAATTTACAGGAGATGCGATGAGAAACATTTAAAGGTCGTCGACGATCTCACTTTATAATAATCGATCTTCATTTTGTAATAGATACGTGAAAAATTGCGACTTTTTTCGTAAATGTTGTATACTTGAGTTTCAATTCGTTGGCAGTTTGTTAAATAAAAAAATTATTTCCAAAATCGACGATCGTCAACGACTCGTATTTATTGTTAACTTGAATAACCCATTTGGTTTTCAGGAATAACCCGTTTGGTTTTCAGATTTTGGATGGACCGTTTAAGCTGCCATGTTTTTGTTGTTTTTATGTATTTTTTTGTGATTTTTTTAAAGGCTTTCAATATATGTAGCTTTTTGTTTTAAAAAAATGCGTTTCTGTACTAACCGTTTCCCAAAAGAAAAAAATCGGAATTTGGCTATTTTGTTGGGGCCTCTCGGTAGATGTAGCCCCTAAACGACACAAGTGCAGCGTACGAATGTTGATATCTTTTGTTTTGTTTGAATATTGACAATTATTGGTGTCGCAGACGCTTTGAAAAGCTCGATTTTTCGTACACACACACACACACACACGCGATTTGTGAATTTGTTCCCTGCTTTGTCAACGTTAAGCGCTACCTTTGTGAGTTTTCATGTGAGTTCGGAGATTTCCGACTGTGCTGTAAGTACGCGAGCAACCGTCGTACTCGCACTCGTAACGACTTATGTGCTTTTGATTGGTATCCGGGTCTGTGCTCTCGATCGTTATCGTCGCGTGAGACGGGTCGTCCGGCATCGAGTCATCTTGACCGGGATGAATTCTCATATAAATTTCGTTCGGACTTATCGTGTGATGAATGTATCTGCAAGAGAAATAGAGCAATACGTTTTAGGAAATATTGGAAGATGTTGTGACTAGAAATGTCAAACTTTATACGGGTCTGACGTTTTCATCGTTGCATTGCAGCGAAATTTTTCCAATTATTAATGATTGTTTTTTCCCGTACATTTGTACTCTAGAATATTTGAAGAGGCTCTACAAAACGTTTTAGAAAAAATGGTGGGCCTCTATCCACCCTTACTGAGGGCTTGAGTGAAAAAAATTAATGACGTTGAAGCTTGCAGAAAGCAACGATATTTTTTTCTGTTCATTTCTTATTTCCTTATTTTTATCATTATCCAGTCTTTTTTTTTTTGCACATTGAGATCGTTGAGGGGAGGTACCTGAGTAAACGGCGAGAAAAACAAGTAAACTTTGGAAATTTTTATCTCAAAAACTAATGTTTCGATTGGATCTGGGTTTTTTTTTTATTGGAAAATATGTACATCGAGGTACGTTTAGGAATTTTTAAAAATACATTCGTTAACTGGAAGCGATTCAAACGGGATTATCTCGAAACATAGTTTTTACAGTCGGTGCCAGATGTTTCTCGAAAACGGCTTGTCCGATTTTGTCCAAATTTGGATACAATATTCTTTGATAGTTTTTCTCGTTCGCCATGTAGGATTTTGTTGAAATTTTTATTTTTGACGGGATTGCGACCGTTTTAATTTAACATTCCTTTTTCGTTCGCAATTTACGACGATTTTGGATTGCATACACATTGCATAAAAAAGCAATGGTTCAATCAAATGGAACGAGAAAAACTACGTTTCGGCGACGAGAAAACGAGAAAACAACGTTTGGGCGATTTTCACGCCCCAAACAGGCCACAAAAATTTAGAAATAAAAATATATAATTTTCATTGCATTCCAACGATGAAAAATTCAACGTCATAACTTTATAGGAATAATTCTAATTTGCAGGGTGTCAATCTCTTTTTTTGTACAAATAATATAAACAATTTCCCAATATTATTCCATATACACAAAATTTAGTTGTGAGTACGATATTAAAGTTTGCATCGTTGGAATGGAACAAATATTCTTTTTAATATTCTCACTTGCATTATTATCCAAAATCATATTTTGCAGATTCAGTTCGTAGATCGATAAATGAAAATCGTAAAAAATCTTTGCGTGATTTTAGTTATTGCTTGAGGAAATTTGGAAAATAGGAAAAATCTATCTTCGTTGCATTTTAATTATGCAAACTTCAACATCATTTGAGAATTGTAACTTTTCGGGAACTCTGGCCGAAAGTTGTGCAGGCAATTATAACGCTAGCAAATTATCTCGTTTTGACGAAAATATTCGAAAAATGTGCAGTATGCAGCGTCTGTATGAATCAGACAGGGAAAATTGGCACTCGCTCTCATAAAATGATTCAACTCTATCGCACAATTTGTGATATTTAATGAAGTCGTGCTTGCTTGGGGTTGGATTACACGAGGAAGTCTTCCACGATGTTGAAGTTTGCATCGTTGGAAGGCAATGGAAATTCATTCTTTTGAAATGCTCAAATTTTTCTTTGGTCGATTTAGGCCATGAAAAACACTCGAAGGTTTTTACGTATTCTTATTACAGATTTACCTCGATTTGTTAACAAAAAAGGCTTTGGATAGAGATAAAAATACAGAAATAAACAATGGAAAAAAATCATTGCTTTCCAACGATGCAAACTTCAATGTCACCGTTTTTCAGGTAGATCAGTAGATTCAAAGATCTGTCGGCACAATATTATAATAATAATTGAGTCTGGTTGAAGGGAATAGGAAAAAATTATCCTTATTTTAAAGAATAATTAAGCTATATAAATAATAATTCAAGTAGGTAAAACCTAATCTGATTTATGCCACTGAAGTTTTCATCCTCGGAATGCAACGAAAGTTTTATTTTACATTGTCATTTCCTCATTTTTATTATTGCACAAAATATATTTTCGCAGATTTATATTATAAATCTCGGAATAAGTATATTAATAAATGGTTAAGAGATTTTCGTGGGTAAATTCTGTCAAGAGAAATTAAAGCATGTCGGAAATGTTAATTTTTTTTTCCATTCCAACTATGCAAATTTCAATGTCGTTCTGATTTAATCCCTCTCCTCTCTCAAACGTCACTCCATACTGTATGGTAACTTTATTATTTGAGATTCAATTTTCCAATATTGGAATGCAATGAAAAAAAAAGTTTATCTACTTCAGTTTCTACAAGACGAAGAAAGCTACTGCCTCAATAATCTCTTACGTCGCCTATTCAAAGATGTTCATCCCAAATCTGCAAAAAACGATTTTGTAGAATAATAAAAATAAGGCGATGAAAATACGAGAAAAGAATCCGCGTTGCATTCCAACGAAATGCGAAATTATTCCGACGCCTCTCACGATTTTCTATACCAATTGCAACATGAAAAACGTAAGATTTTTAAATTTTGTATCAAATCGAGAGAAAGTCCTACCACAAGTAGTTTTTGAGAATTCCAATCCCAAGATTTGCGGGCCAAGAGGCATAATAAACATTCCACATGAATTTATAACAAATTCAACACCATGGGTATTTACCCCCTGGGGGTACAACAGCTATTTGACAGAGGTAATAAGGCTGGTGATTTTGAGGACCTCCCATGTAGGTGATAAAATTACAGATCAGCGCCACGTGGCTTACGCTCTCCCGCTACATGTATACTCTTAAAGAGAGATATACACCTAGATGGTCGAGGTCGAGGATTTAGAAGCTATGAACATTCCATTGACCGCAGAAGACCTACACTATGGGCCTGGTATCGATGATTCCATGTAAGTTGACAAATTTCATGATTTATTCATTCCCAAATTTGTAAACGCGTTTTTCTCAAAACCACGTTTTTCAAATCGGTACCCAAAATTTCTCGAAAACCAATGAACCGATTGCCGTGAGGTTTTTTGTGGTTATTCTATACACCATTATTTAGTACTTGTCATAGGATTTTTTTTTCCGTTACTTAGTTTTTGTTATATAGGCAAAATAATAACTAATTTTTTGCCCAAAAATCACTATTTATGTTCAAACGTCCGCCATTTTGTCATAAATCGATATTTTCAAAATCGGCTATGACAAGTACTAGATTATAGTATCTAATTTAATAATCTTTTTGGTTTTTTTTTTTTTCAGATGATTTTTGAAGAAACGCCAGTGGGTACCGTATACGCAGATTTTTTTACGACGCTCCAAGGATCATACAATATCCTTGTATATTTTTGATATTTTGAAATAAAGAAAATTAAACATATTTTTGAATGTATATACTTTTAGATAATTAAAACCCCAATCCGAAATTTCAAATAGCTTTCCTTGAAAAAATTCACAAAAATGACCTTTTTTTCGGCTTCTAGGTGTATATCTCTCCTAAAAAGTATGGTGATGTTTGTGTGCAGAGGGGAGGGGGTAAAATAAGTTTCCCTGAGGTCATGGGGATAACAAGGCTAAAAGGATAAGGAAGCGTTGGTCTATGGCCAATACTTCCGGGACTCTAAGGAACTAAACATAACGGAATGGCAAGAATGGGACAAAAGTAGATGGGATCTACACAAGGTAACATTACAACTCAAGATCGCAAGGAAGTTCTATCAATTGGAGGTCGAATTCTATAAACAATATTCGTTATTTTATCAGTACCGACCAACTTTATTCCAATTGTCGCCACCACTTTGGTTCAAGTCTGGCAACAGCTAGCAAATAAATAAATTTCCCGCATCTACGAACAACAAACACTAAGACTCGATGAATCAAAGCTCGAATTGATCAGTTGCCACGAAGCTAGCCATCATTCGCGCGCTTGTTTAAACAAAAGCACGAGTCAGTCCTCCGCCCATCAATCTCCGATATTAGCCAGCACTAAATTTACAGTCGTGCCTTACACCTGTTACATTCATCATTCGTTTGTTGCAGGCGGACGTTCAACATTGAAAATTTTCGTCTGATATTGGGAAACATTGAGGAAAACGCCGGAGCTAAGTTGCCCAATGTTATTTTTAGAAGAAGGACACACGTAGTGTGCTCGCTAATGGTTGAGAAATATTAGCCACGGAAATTTATGCCATCATAGTCAAGATTTATCGGATGGTAAAGTTGCAGTATCGTTCGATCGACAAGAGCTTTTCCATTGAAACATAAGAAACGTTTTTTATCCCAATGTCGCGTAACCTCGCACGACGGTTACAAGCGGAGAGGAAAAGTTCAATCGGGGCAACAATGCGTAAACAAAAGTAGTCGCCGCTTCGAGCTTTCGGCTCAGTCAAATTCTTGCGCCGAGGAAACTCGAAGAGCGATTTTCGGCGCGGTTGAGGAAGTTTCAATTTCAAGTTTCCGCCTAAATGTCCTTATAAGGGCAGGATGCGTGAAACAAGTTTGAATGAGTGACAACCTCGAGATTTTCTTCGGTGATCGATGAGCCGCGGAGAAAAACTTGATTTTGATGAAAAATGAACGAGAGCAGGACGATTGACGATATTGATGGAATATCGTAGACGATGGAAAAGAAACGCAAAACTCACCCCGTGCGGTCGTCGGGCAATTTCACGGTGGACGGTACATCCTCGTCCGAGTATTTTCCATAATCGAACACGGGCGATTGTTCGTAAACTCTGCCGAAACTCGCGAGATCGAGGCTGTCGTCGAGACAATCCTGCAAATCGTGGGTAACGAGAATGCCATCGAAATTTTCCTCGATACTCCCGACGTTTTCACCAAATTTTTCACTCTCCCACGTCGCCATTACTTTTTTTTCCGTGGGTTCCTTTGCTTCGTTTTTTTTTTTGTGACAAGTCTCTCACCGAATAACACACTTATCCCGCACCGTGTGCCCCGTCGTTGTCGTTGTATTTTTCACGCACTCGTGTACACGCAAAAGTTTTGCACTTGTGTGCATCGTGCGGATACCGGATCGAAAAAGAATACTGTTCGATTTTCTGGATCTCGAGAGGAATCCCGAAGACATCTGGCGGTCGCTCGGTGAAACTTCGGGATCGTAGGCGCTCCGCTGGTAAGGCGGACGCAGAGAAATTCATTCCGACGACGCGATTAGGTGAATCATTTACGATTATATGTTCCTGTGGATTTGCCCTCGTAAATAACGCTTTATTATTATCCGGGCACAGAGCTGGAGGTAGTATTTTGTGCACTCGGAGGAAACTGAAGTGTATTTACGGAAATGGTAGCCTACGATTACACAATGATGATATGAACATTGGCGTAGCCAGGGGGCACGCCCCCCAAGAATCCTGGCGCCATGCCAGAAAAAATTGTGCCAACATAATTAAATTCAAATTGTAGGTTAAGTTCATTTGTTTCACCCAAGCAATCATATATGAATAATTTAATAAAACTTGAACTAATTTATTCGTCGTAATTTAATAACTTGTATGAGAAGCAGCTATTTCATGACGTGAATTAAGGCGAGGGTTTCAGAGTGAAAAAAAATTTTTTTGCGCCTTTTTCTCATCTATATGGATAGAGTAAATTTATTGAAACCTTTTGTACATTGTTAAGGCTTGATTGACAAGGCTTTTCCAAGAACGCCTTTGGAAAAACACGATTTGCAGTGTTCACTGTATCTCAGCCAGAAATTATCTGAAATCAAGTACCATTAAAATTTAGTCAAAGTATCATCAAATCCTTCCCCCAACGGTCTTTGATAACTTTTTTTTCATTTCTAAATTTTTGGTGGTCATGTAAAGTGAAAAGTGCTATTTTTCACGAAAAATTCCGCCATTTTGGGGGTGGAAAACCCCCTCAATGTAAAAAATCTCAAACTAACCGTTGGGGGGAGGTATTTTATATGTAGAAAGTGTGTACCAAGTTTGAAATAAATCGGTCATGTAGTTTTCAAATGGCAGTGAACACGGACTTTGAAAAAGTGGTTTCGAGAAAAACGCATTTGAAGTTTAGAGAAGTCGGAGCTACAGTGTTAAAGGAGCGGGACTAAATAGTCAATAACTTCGAGAGTTTTGCTCTGATTGACTTGAAAATTTGGGATTATATTCTTGAAATGTTTAACTATGAGAAAAGACAAAAAAATCGATTTTTCAAAAGTGCAAACCCCTATCCGCCCTTCAAATGGCTATTCAGATTTCACAATTAACTGTGGGCAAAGGTAATACATTCGATTTGCCTGCCGATACACAACGAGAAGAAAGGTGGAAGATCAGCATTTGCTATCAAGTAATAGATAATATCATTGTACCTAAAACGTCGATTTGAGAATCTACCGTTAGCTCACGGGATTGACGAATTTAAAAAATTGAATTATATGAAAAACGGAAAGGATTTCATCGATTGTAATTGAAAAATCTTAATAATTGAAGCGTCCGCCTTAGAAGCTGAAGCTATAGTCATGAAAAACATACTTTTATTTTAAAATGATGAACAACATGCTGGAAATTTAAGAAAGCATGTGAAACTGGGCGACTGCCATAAATTATACAAACTTTCCCAAGCAACAATAGTTCCATGGGCGTCGGCAAGGAGGGTAGCGAAGGGAGGGGGGGGGGGGTGATAAAATCACTTTTTTGCCGGCCCCCTACCACCGCCCAGAAAAAATGCTGTCTACGCCAATGGATACGTCACAATGATGATACGAGGACTCGAGGTGACGCGCTTTCCGTTCGAGAGTCATTGATTTTTCCCAATAAATTCGCCAGCTTCAAAAGAGAGTTCCATCGCACCAAATTCATCGATGAATCGTGCAATTTTTATTATTCTTGCTGCTATCTCAACGTAGTCCATGAAAGAATGAACAAAAACAATCCCTGATAATCGCACGATCATAGGCTTACGCAAGAACTTCCAATGACTTGGATACTCTATGTCGTTATCGACAAGTGCAATCTCCCATTTGTTCATTGTACGACGATTTTTCAAACTGCCCCGAGCCTGCGCATCTTCCATCGTCGAACGGCGCGTGCCGACAATGAAGCCGTTAGTTTCGCACTTGGCCACCGATCCGAGCGCTGACGATATCAAGCGGGCCTCGGTGCGACGAAGAAAAGTTCACGTGCCGCGGCCTCCTCAGTATTATCAGCGCCGCTGTCGTTTAGACACTTGTTTCGGACTCGTTTAGTCATATTTATGCGCCGACGAGTTTCGTGTCGATTCGCGAGTAGCGCGGGGGAACTACCATGCACACGTGACTTCCAGATAGCGTTCAATATATAAGAAAAATCATGCTTCGGGTTGCGCAGTAGCTCCGAGCCTGACACTCCGTTAATAGCGACGAAGTTTTTTTTATCGCGAAAAACATCAGAACAACATGTCCGAAAAATCGAAGCATCACGTTCTGTCGATACAGAGTCACGTAGTTTCTGGCTACGTCGGTAATAAAAGTGCAACGTTTCCTCTGCAGGTAAAAATAATAAGTTTTAGTCTCCTCACGGCTAAATAGTTTTGTAAAAGTGCAGTTTTCTTTCGCGATGTCCGTGCATGTCAATTTACCCGATCAACTTTGACGAATTGCCAATTGTTTTTTCAATGGAAAGTTGAATTCACCATTTGTCGTTGAATTTCCCTCATTCGCTTATGACGTGTGACACACATCGAGTGTCTCTCTCGCACCCGTATATCTATCGCATCATCTCAAGGCGAAGCTCTACCACGTGACACAGTGCGAGAGAGATAGCTCAAATTATCGAACAGACTTCCCGCGGATCCATAATGTTTGGGGCTAAAGAAAATCATTAAGTTCCGCGTTGGTGAATTCTGCGGAGACTGATGCTTTGGTTTTTCTAACAAAACGTCGCGATCTATGAGAAAACGCTGTTCGAAAATTAGTGAGGTTATGTTGACCTTGCGGATGTGCAGGACAGTATGATAAACATTACGTGGACGTAATATTGAATTGCAGTAATTGTCACACGGACCTGATAAGGTTGACGTTTTATGGTAACAATGAAAAGTCTAAATGATACGTGTCTTCATTTTGGAGTAAACATTTTACGAATTCTGCGTGGATAGTTCGAAAAATCGTTTTTTTATCCGTCTTGTTTCGTAATGAGCTAATCATAAAAGCACGATATTTAATTGCATTGCATTTTTTAAAAATCGAAGACGGAGTAAAGGAGAATGCAATAGCAGAATGTTTTTTTTTCATGATATTCAGACTATGATGAATGTATGATGAATCTATACACTTTTGTAAGTCAGTTTTTTTTATTATGATTGAAGTTTGCATCATTGGAATGCAACGGAAAAATGATTATTAGCACATTGCTCGAATTTCTTGTGGCTAATCTTTGTTACAAAAATCTATCAACTATTCTTTAACCCTTTGAGGCATACATTTTTCTTTACGTGCACATTTTTTTGCACTTTCGTTATTGACGACACCCGCTATGTGAAAAATAAAAATTTCATAGGTATGTTTTAGTAGTTATTAAAGTCCTAGGAACCTTGAAACGAATTACCAACGCTATAATTTAAAAACATTGTCAAAAACATCGCCACCAAGAGTCGTTAAAATCTGAATCGAATTAGGTGTAACACCAGCGTTATACTATGCCGCAAAGGGTTAAATTGCTTACTTAGAGGCCAATAATTTAAATCTGCAAAAAAATATTTGGTCAAATACCAAAAATGAGGAAATAAAAATATAAAAAAGAATTTTCGTTGCATTCCAACTATGCAAACTTCAAGATAATTTTTTATTCGAGTACTTTGTTCTCTTCCGCAGATCTTTGGGTGTACTGAAATGTATGCAAATCTACACATCTTCGCGCAGTTTATCTGTTTTTAGATTTTTTATAATGATTTATGTCATCTGTTTATAGAATACAAATCTTGCAATTTTTTTCAATTCATCCGACATGTTTGTACTATAAGTTAATTTATTCCAGCTGTAAGACTGTTATTCATTATCAAACGAATTGATTGCAGCTGTAGGGCTGTTATTCATTATGGAAAGAATTGATTCCAGCTGTAAGGCTGTTATTCGTTGACAAATAGCTTAATTCCAGCTGTTAGGCTGTTCTTCATTAAGGGAAGGGAAGGGGTTTGAGCGTGAAAAAAGAACACTTTTTTGCGAATTTTTTTCATCTATATGGATAGAGTAAATCTATTGAAACCTTTTGTACATTGTTAAGTGCCGTTTCAAGAACATTCCATGAAATTTGTACGCGAAAATATCCACATACAAGCTGGTGACAAAGCTTTTCCAAGAACGTCTTTGGAAAAACACGATGTGCAGTGTTTACTGTATCTCAGCAAGAAATTATCTGAAATCACTTACCATTAAAATTTAGTCAAAGTATCATCAAATCCTCCCCCCAATGGTCTTTGATAATTTTTTTTTTTCATTTCTAAATTTTTGGTGGTCATGTAAAGTGAAAAGTGTTACTTTTCACGAAAAATTCCGCCATTTTGGGGGTGGAAAACCCCCTCAAGGTAAAAAAAAATCTCAAACTAACCGTTGGGGGGAGGTATTTTATATGTAGAAAGTGTGTACCAAGTTTGAAATAAATCGGTCATGTAGTTTTCAAATCGCAGTGAACACGGACTTTGAAAAAGTGATTTCGAGAAAAACGCGGCCCCGTCTTGTTTGTGGATATTTTCGCGTACAAATTTCACGAAATGTTCTTGAAATGACACTTAACAATGTACAAAAAGTTTCAATAAATTTACTCGATCCATATAGATGAAAAAAAATCGCAAAAAGTGTTTTTTTTTCACGCTCAAACCCCTACCCTCCCCTTAACAAATTATCTGATTCCAGCTGTAAGGCTGTTATGCATTATCAAACGAATTGATTGCTGCTGTAAGTCTGTTACTCATTAACAAACTAATTAATCCCAGCTGTTAGGATACGAGGTTGACGCCATAAATTCCGTGCAATTGTCGAATCACACCGGATACAAAGTCGTCAAGGGCCAGATATTGAACGCCGAAGATTTGAGTAAGTGCGACGCGCACACTCGATTAGATTGAAAACAAGCTGCGATGTTTGGATTTCGCACGAATGATTTTCTTACTTAGGAGAATTAGTGGATGGGCTGGCAGAAAATGAATTGGATACGTACAGCCATTTGCTCACCGGCTACGTGGGCTCGGCCTCTTTTCTCAAGTGCATAGCGCAACTCGTTCCTGTACTCAAACGCAAAAATCCAAATCTCATATACGGTACAGTCAACGAGCGCAAAGCTTCTTTCATTGGTTTTTCGGGTGTGTGGCGATTGAATCGTCGTATCGGGACGAGTTGATTGTTTCATAAATAATTCGGCAGTATGCGATCCGGTGATGGGGGACGACGGAAAGATGTACGTTCCGGAAGAGCTGAAAGATATATACATCGCTGAAATTGTTCCTCTGGCGGACATTATAACGCCAAACCAGTTCGAATTGGAGTAAGCATGAAATAGAGGACTCGAATATCAGTAGAGACAAACGCGAGGAATGAGAGAAAAAAATTTAACGTTGCAGTAGTTTTCGCAGTGAACAATGATGGAGAATGTTTACGGATATTTTCGTTTACAAGTTTTTATTAATTTTTTCAAAGACTCATCACAGGTCGAAAAATCGCTACGATGGCAGATTTGGAAAAAGCAGTGGAGGTATTGCACGGTATGAAACCCAAGATCGTGGCCGTCTCATCGACGAATTTGGAAGGCAAACTCACAGCTGTTGTGAGCGATATAAAAGGTACTCTTATCATTCTTATTTTTGTTGAAACCTTTTTTTACGTTTGTGTAAGAATCTTCACAAGGTTAAAAAAAATACAAGGCTCACTGTCAGCGCTTTTCTCCGCTGAGTAAACAAGAATCAGCCAATAAAACGCAACGATGCTTGTAAAGCTCATGACAAAAATCAGCCGTAGGGCAGTTTCAGATAGATCATTGAATTTTCAGCTATAAAGAATACAACGTAGAGCAAATCCTCATGTGTCTAGTTTTTTCTTCATGCTTGTATAAAAAGGCATGAAAAAAATATATCCGAGTTTCACTTTCTCCTCTTGAGTGTACTCAAACTTCCCGAATCACCGGAACCAATATTTCGTATCCTAAACTACTGGCCTAATGTAAAACAGATTCATGGTTTTGAAGTTTGCGTACTTGGAGTGCAACGAAAGTTCTTTTTCACACTTTGTTTACCTTATTTCATTATCATACAAGATCTTTTTTGTTGATTTATATAGTAGATAGCTAAATAGTTATCTTAAAAAGTTGTTGCGGGACTTTTGTAGGTGAAATATGCCAAAATAAATTAAGAGGGGAGATATCTTTAGGCGAGTAAAAATTGCTGATTTTCGTGATTTTTTTTTCAAATAAAGATTTCCTCATATTTGAGACTTAGGGTATGTTTTATTTCTACTTTTTGCTGTTAAATGATATTTTTTAAAATTCATCTTGAAAAATGGCGGAGGTAGGACATGTTATTCAAATGTTCAATGGTTGCGGCGGATGTTGTCAAAGCGTGTGACACGTAGCGTCGGTGGGATTAATAGGGAAAAAAAACCAACAAAGATTCTTTCCTTAATTAACACTCATATGCAAAATATGAACCAAAAAAAAATGAAAGATGTTGAAAATCGATTAAATGGTACGCTTTGAAACAAAAAGCTTGAATTTTCCGAAAAAATGGATATATTTCGAAATAATAAAGTACGTGTTTTTTAAATCTTCAACAACATTTAGGGTCATGTTTTAGACCATAAGGTTAGAAAGTTTTATGCCAAATTTTATCAAAATCGGTCGATTAGTTTTTTTTATTATACGTTGAGCCAGTTTTGGCTTCAAAAAAATTAAATAATAGCATGTAACAGGTAAAATGACAGACATTTGACCTTTTAAAAAAAATCATGAAAATCAACGAATTCCCTTAAAGGAATTCAGAAATATTCATTTTCATAGCCCTCCTACGATGCGAACTTCAACCTCGTACAGATTCTCCATCTATTTCTGTTGCTCACAGCAAGGCAGACTTTTGTCTCTAGCACCCATATCTGTTTCACATCACGGTCAATGAACAATGCTTCTTTATTTATAAATCTTGTCTATAAATTTCACAAATTAAAGTGAAATACTAGTAATTGAATCTAAGCATGTAATACGTGTCCAGGTTTTCGATCCTACAGGGTGTCTCAAAATGACCTGACATTTAAATTTATTAACAAAACGTATTATTTATTTGAACAGTACAAATATTTTTATTTCAATACAAGGTACAATCATGGAGGTTATGTGTGGAACGCAATATCCGATAGATGGCAGTCTCGTCTCTGCAAACGGTCACTATTGACGAAATTATCAATAACATTTTGGCATAATTGTGGACTAATATAATTAATGGTGCATCCAATTATTCTTACTCTATGTTCGCCAGAAAAAAATGGCGCGGAATTAAAAATGTCAGGTTATTTCGAGACTCCCTTTAGAATGAGCTTTACGGACACCCATGCATCAAACTTCCGTGCTGCGCTGTACGCTCTGACAATTCCAACGACGATCTATTTCACAGACAAGACGAAGATGAAAATCGACATTCCAAAAATACCAGCCGTGTACACTGGATCGGGTGATCTCTTCGCTGCTTTGTTCCTCGCACATTCGAACTCCAATGATATCAGGGATGCTCTGGAGAAAACGATAAATACGGTGCACGCTGTCCTACTGAAAACTCACGAAAGTTGCTTGGGTAATTATATATCAATGTTTATTCGTGTTCTTATCAACACCTGGTTTAATTTTATACTCGAGCCTCAATTAAAACACGACTTGCGTAATACAGAGTTCGAGAAAGCAATGAGTTCCGATAATAATCTTTTGCCTCTTTACGACAGCAAACAAGGATGAGCGTGCACAATCAGCGAAAAGAATCGAGCTACGCCTCGTTCAGAGCAAAGCCATCATCGAAAATCCACCAAAGAAACTCGTCGCTGAAGCTCTGCAATAGAATTTTATTCGCAGACGAGACATAGCCGAGAGACGGTAATTACAGTAATCCTTCCTGCATATTAGCAAGGACAATGACAACACGAGGATAGAACTGTCGAACGATACAACGGATGCCGCGTTGAACGTGGGTCAACAACGTGTACAGATATATTTTTTGATTTACTGATACATTCAGCACACAGTTTTTATTTTTAATACAAATATTACCAATTCGATTCGTAAGTATCGTTTTGGGCTGCACCTTTTCATTCTCGAGAATTTTATTTTGCCAATTCTTTGAAAATCTTTCATTATTGAACTATCTACCCCCGAACTTTCATTATTTTTCGAAACAATAATATTGCGCGGTTGCAGCTTTAATTTTTTATGTCAATATGGGCAAGCTGATACACGAATGTCTCGATAGGATTCGAATTTTCATTCTCAAGCGACTAAGATAATGTGAGACCCAAAAATACGTGCGATAAATTAACACTGCGCGATCGTACTGGGATGAATTTATTTTAAACGAAATTTCACTTTGAAATTCCTGGAAAACCAGAACGGTACAGGGCAAGGCTCGGCTTCTTGAAAAAAATATATCGTGGATTCTCATTCGAGAAGTATTCAAGAGCGTTCGTGAATTTTCTGAGATTTTTTAAAGCTAATTAAGGTAGTTCTATCGCCAGGCTTCGATCCATAGGATTTTCATAATTTTTGTTGAGCTTCACTAAATGTATTAGTAGTCGTCTCTGTTAAATTTCAGGGTTGGTTATCGACCTGATTACAGAGAAAAAAAGTATTAAAATTGCGTGTTTTTGTGAAGGAATTACGAGACGACATGCAAAAATCCAATTTCCGGTCGTTACAAAAGTGTATATAACAGTGGGAATCCGTCAGATTCTCAAAAATAATCAGATTTACATACTTAACAATTGTAGTAATCCAATGCTCTCGGAAAAAATTACGCTTATTGACCTTATTTTTATGTAATATCAAGTTTAATTTGAACTGCCGGTATTGGATTTATTACCACTTGCTACGATAAAGGTCGTGTTCGTTGGGTCTCATCATTTTGATACGAACAAGTGCGCATGTGCATAATTATGCGCAACGCGCAACTGCGCAATGAAACGTGCGCATCATCAAATGCGCATCATTATGCGCATGCGCAGTCAAAATGATAAGACCCGACGAACACGACCAATGAGACGTGACAGCAAGGCAACAGCTGACTGTAGTCCCAACCTCATCTCACTCATTCGAATTTCCACACATATTTCATTTTTAACCGACATATTTCGCCGACACGAATTTTCCACGCTTTTTACCAGTCGTGGCCCGAATACAATGCTTTGTATTTCCCGCACCTGACATTGTTTTGACAGATCGACGTTGAAAAGCATGCAGGTTAAACTCGCCTGGTTGAGTAAAAAGAGACGGAGATAGAATCAATGTTGCCAAATATCAAACCTAGAAATACTGCGCGAATCGTTGGAATAACAATTTTTTGATTTTTCTAATTAAATGTGAACATTCGTTAAAGAGTTTACGCATGGAAAATGTTAATTATTACAAATTATTTTTTTTGCATATGTTAAAAATATAAATTGTACAAGTCTCAAGTGTGAACAGTGGTATTCCTAGTGTGAAGCGATAGGACTACCTTAACACGTTGAAAACTACGTGGACATCTTCGTCCCAGTCCGATCGCGAAAGCAACGAAATTGCAGTGCACAGGGTCAAAAAAAGGTTCCCAATATCGTTCCTGTTGGAGCCTCAAGTATTTCAATGAACGTGACCAGTCAAGTCTTCCAAAAATAATTTAAGTGATCGTATTAACACACGCAAGCGTACTTTAATTCCCCAGAATACGAATGTGAATCAAAAGGTTCTTAGAAGCGCATATCGATATTATATTTTTGAGGGTAGTTTGATAGTTATTTTGGAAAATGTCAATCACACAATATTCATGCGAAGTTTCTCTATATTTGATCGTATTGTTTTTACGTTATTAATTATTTTGTGCAAACAGTTGTTAAAAATACTCAAATATGGAGAAAAGTGAGTTACGCGCAGTGATAAAATACCTGTGCCTGAAAAGCAGCTGCTGGCTTCGAAATCCTTGACTACCTACCACATTCTCCGGACTTAGCGCACAGTGCTTTCACTTATTCCCAAAATTAAAGGAGCATATCCGAGCGAAGAAATTCCATGATGATGACGCCGTTATGGCTGCCGTAGAAGAGTTTTTTGAGAGTCTGGAAAATGTTTTTTTTTAGGAAAGAATACGAAAGTTGAAAAAGGGGTATTGTAAATGTACAGAAGTAGAAGGAGATCATGTAGAAAAATACAATATGTTTGTTTGTATTTTCTCATATTTTTATAGTGATTCCAAGAACTTTTTCATTCACCCTCGTATATTAGTTGTGAAATGCTGTTGTAATTACATATGGAATAATATATACATTTATGCAACGTTAATTTACCGAGCATTACTTCAGTACCCCAATTTTTATTGCGTAGACGTATTCGGAAAAGAAACCTTTGATACGAGTCTCCATGTGATCACCGATCAATTTTGGAGACTCGCAAAGTTTTCCCTGCGGAGCGGAAATTGCGAATGCAACTTGCTCGTCGAAGGAGCTTCTTTAATTTTTCATTATTATGAGCGAAAGTCAATTCAATATATTTATTGTGGCACTACAACACTTTTTTCTTGTTATGCATATATCGATCGAAAGTTGCTTGGATTTCCGATTAGTGGAATTTTCAGGTCGAAGGTGCTGACAAAACTACGCTAATTTTGAAATTTTTGGTAAACAAATGGACAACTCAATTTATTAATTAGCTTACCGGAATCATCGATAACTGCCCGAGCTTGATGAGCTTTCTATTAGGAATTTAAAAAAAGATGGACCGTTTTTTACGTATCGAGGCCTTTTCAAATGATAAACGTCATCAAAGCATTCATTGCATGATCTTTCCGTTACGTAACCTTTTTTACGTGAATCTTTTACGCACCCTAACTACGAACTTACGCTTATATAACTTTGCTAAGGGCTTAGGATACTGTGACAATTTGATAGAGAGGGTTATTAAGGGGGGATTGTCTTTTTTTTTCGCAAAATTTACCGCTTTTTGGGAATTTTTTTGTGAAGAAAGTGTACAACGGAAAACTTGTGAAACTTGGCATATAGTTTTATTGATCTGTTTACTACATACAACAATTTTTTTAAACAATTTCATCAAAAAATCCGCCTCCCACCCCCCTCGACGCGCGATGGTCCTTTTTTGATGGTGTGCACGATTACAGCCTTCACGTTCATCCTGCAACAAAAACCCAAAAAGCATTTTACTTTAGACACATATAGCTATCGTTCGATGAAGGGGAAAAAAAATTGACGATTTGGTGACGTTTTGACCTTGAGGTATCGATTTTTCGAAAAAAATTGATCGATTTTTTGTTATAAATAAAAAACTATTAAACGTATTGCTTTTTTGCTTCATCAAACGATAAAAGGATGTCAGCTGAGCATTCTGTCCAAATTTGAAGGCAATCGGTTGAATAGTTTTTGAGAAATCGTGCACACCATCAAAAAAGGACCATCGCGCGTCGAGGGGGGTGGGAGGCGGATTTTTTGATGAAATTGTTTAAAAAAATTTTGTATGTAGTAAACAGATAAATAAAACTATATGCCAAGTTTCACAAGTTTTCCGTTGTATACTTTCTTCACAAAAAAATTCCCAAAAAGCGGTAAATTTTGCGAAAAAAAGACAATCCCCCCTTAAGGTAGTTCTGTAGGTACACGTATGAGCCAAAAGTTTCGGTCGAAGCGTATAGTAACATCCAATGCCTATACGATGCTGTTGGTTGTACATTTTTGACAGAGTTTGTACCCTCTGTATGCCCCACTCATTCGCACCTCATGCATAGATAGGTCTCATACTCGTATAGAGAGCGGCGCTGTAATCGTGGCAACAGTGCGATTTTCCTGCAGTCATAGCGTTGAGCTTCCTACGGTCCGTCTTTCGCGAGATATTTTATATAAATTTTAAAAAGCGTGAATATGTCAACCCAAATGCGATACAAAGGAAAGTTTACAAGAAATAAGTCGCTTGCTAAAAGACTGAAAGCTGTGGCAGCCATGTGTCAAGCAAATGCGGCTAAACGCGATGAGAACAACCATAACCTCAACGATCAGCAACAAAAATTCGCTGTCGAAGGACGTCGGATCGTGGATTTACAACATCTTGCCGACAGTTTAAATTGTATTCGCTGTAACAAAGACAAATACATGCATAAATACATGCATAAATTGAACGAATTCAATTTGTTTGCAGAATAAATTTATTTCACATCCGTCTCAGAATTACTAGAACTCGGGGGGGGAAAAAAAACACGCTTCGAGTTCCCAGACCACGCGCCGATCAGCTGGCTGCGGCGTACACTGTTGCCATTACGTTACAGATGGTTGGGCCGAGTTCGGTGTGGAATCAAATTACCACTTTTCATAAGTTGATATCTCCGAAACTAAACGGTCAGAGTTCGTCATTTTTTAAAAATCAATCCCATAATAGTACTGCGTACACGTGTGTTTTTATTTTGAAATCCTAAGATCCGTTTAGAACCTATATCGAGAAATACGAACAAACTCCTATTGGTTTACGTGTTAGGTATACGGATCGCGTACAAAAATACCCATGTTCAATTGCAATTATCTCATGAACTAAACGGTGAATCGAATTGAATTTTTGGGCATCAGTCCATGAAGGTCATATCTAAACCATGCTTAGATTTCAGCCAATTCCTAAGATTTGACCAAAACTACAGAACTAGCTTAAAAAAAATTGAAGGAATAAGTGAGATGATTAAAAAACCGTTTGGGCATTTATTTGTATGTACATTATCAAAGTTGTGTACCAAATGTCATTAAAATATTCATTATTAAAGAGGTTATAAACAATCTCGTGAAGTACCTTCAAACGTGAGGAGCTCAACGGTGTAATTAACTTTAGCCACTAGGTTGATCTGAAAAAACGAGTTTTTTTTTCCTCAATATACATAATATGGGCTAAGATTTGACCGAGATTTGTTCGTCTCCGTGTTTTAATAGTCAAACAAATTATTTTTGATTATTTTTCTCCATTTCTCGAGGAAAAATAACATCATTTTTACTAACTAATTAAAAAAAATGTGAAGAAAAAAAACGTCGGTCAAGATTAAACCACTATTACATTGAATACGTGTATCATATTTTTATTCAATCGGTTCATTAGATGTCGAGAAATCGTGTACATCGTTTTGAAGAACATAGTTTCGAAAAAAGGCGTTTAAAGTTTTACTAGCAGTTTTATGGTTGTAATCATAAGTTGACCTGCAATATGCGATTCCTGCACCATATGTTGGACCTTCCTTTTCAATTTGAGTTGTCTCAAGCGATGAACGACTGTTCGTCATTTTCACAGTATCCTGACCCCTGAAACTGAACTAGAAAGGAGGCAGATCGCGGCTTCTATACAATTACAAACTCATCTTACTTATTAAACTCTTCACTAGGCACATCAATTTTGTTAATCTAACAGTTTTATCGTCCAAACAAATTTGGGGGTTTTGCTGAAAATTACCATCATCCAAACATCCTGCAACAAAAATGAACAAGCTACACATTTTTCGTTCATTGTCAAAGAGTGGAAGTCGATTTTGAAAAAAAAAAATCGTCGTAGTGGTGAAGACGGAAGTGTGGGGTCTTCAAAAATTCCGCGCGTTTAACGCAGGATTAACATGAAAATTTGTCATTGAAAAAGTCGATAACGTAATTCGCAATGGATTTGCAAAAAGGGCTGGACGAATATCAGTATTTATTAATTGCCCAAGCTTGACGAACATTCCAATAGTTGAGAGTTAAGGGGCTACATTTACCCAGAGGCGCAAAAAATTGCCAAATTGGGTTTTTTTTCTTCTGGGAAACGGTTGGTGAAAAGAAACGAATTTTTTAAAATACAAAGGTACATATGACGAGAGACTTTTAAAAAAATACAGAAAATCAACAGACGACATAGCCGCCGGTGGATGACATTTTTTTTCGCGACATTTGGCGGTGGACACTCTCCAGCTCAAACGGTCCATCTGAAACCTAAAAACCAAACGGGTTATTGAAGTTAACGATAAATACGAGTCGCTGACGATCGTCGATTTTGGAAATAATTCTTTTTTAACAAAGTGGCAACGAGTTGAAACTCACGCATACAAAATCTATGAAAAAAATCGAATTTTTTACGTAACTATTAAAAAATGAAGATCGATATTTAAAAAGTGAGATCGTCAACGGCTCGCAAATGTTTCTTGTCGTATCTCCTGTAAATTTGGAAAAAATGCATCAAGAGGTTCTCGAGTTGTTATGTCCACCGACTTTGACAACAGGATCATCTGCCGGCAGTCATGTTTTTGTTCTTTTTCTGTATGTTTGGTGTTCTCTTAAGACTCTCGATATATGTAGCTTTGTGTTTAAAAGATGCATTTCTTTTGCACCAACCGTTTTCCAGAACTCAATCGAAAAGTGGCAATTTTTTTCGAACCTCCAGGTAATTGTAGCCCCTTAAGGGAACACAAACGTTTATATTTACGTATAAATATATTTTTAAGGTCCAGCCCAAGTGAAATTTTTTTTCGATGTTTTTATAAAAATTATATAAAACAAATTCTATAAAAATATTGTACGAAAATGGACATATAACATTCTCTTAGATTCTATATACTGCTCAAGAATCTCATGCGAGTGCGTATAGGAACTGCAAAAAAGGCTCTATATGAAATTTCTGTAGGTTTGCAATAAAATGATAGGAATATGAAATTCTCCACTTTTTAGATCTCTACGTATATTCTGAAAAATTAATTTAAATTTTTTAGTTTTCATTAATTATTAATATAAATTAATAATATTATATTAATTATTAATTATTAATTATTAATTAACTAATTAATAACCCAACATATTCTCGTTGAGTAACCCTTTCCAAAATCGAAATCGTTGTCAACCCTCAATTGAATTATATTCTTTGACTTGGGTGTGAATCACAATGACGTGCCGATTGAAAAGTGAAAAAAATAAACATCACAGTCAGCACAATCGAAAACGTTTCAGTGGTATCTTGCATGTGCCCGTCGTGTCGGAATATATTAAGCCCAGGGGGCAAACGATTCCGATCTGTTTCGTGGCAAATCCGAGGACGATGGAAAGTTGCACGATCATGAGTAACCCGCTAAAGAAAGTAGAAGAAGATTAGAGATTTTGTCTATTATTATCGCTTGTGTAACGACTTGCTGCGATGCCCTATTGGCTCGAGATCGTGTATCGGAGCAGTACTCGAAATACAAAGAAAAAAAAGTGAGAATGAACCGGTAGTTTTTTTTATCCAGTCCTACAAATTTCATCATAGACGCTATCACATAATTTCCCCAAGAGATTACGAAACTCAGTATAACGGATGCTGTTCAAATTCAATCGAATTATCTTTTTATTCAATTTAATCTGATTTAATTTAATAATTAAATCAAATAAATAAGTTTTTAATCATTCAATTTTCCAACGTTCCAGCGCATGCTTTTGCGGAATTTTACCATTCGTCTTCTTGTAATTTAGTGCCGCACTTGACGGTGCGCTATTTCTATTTCTCCAGGGACCCCCCAGGTCGTCCATAGCCACTCTTTCCTGATGCGCTAAAGTATTGCATTCGTTCAAGGGCACAGGGAAACTTTAGGGCTCTCGAGCCGGTACAGGAACCTATATAACGACTACTGAATTGAATAAATATATTGTTGTTCAATTGAATAAACGTTAGATACGTTTTTATTTTATTGGGCCGTTCTATTTAAGGGGTTGGGCCACAGTAACGTGTATCAAATCATGTGCGAATTTAACAATTTTTTTTCGTACGAAAAAGTGATTCACTTGTACAATTAATTACACATCTATTTAGTATGAATATCAAGCTGTTAGAAAATATATATTTTTTTTCGATATACAGAATGGCCGACTACTCGAAACTTCTCGAAACAGCTTTTTCCAATTGGCGTGACAAATAACTTCAACAATTTTCACTCGCTTTACTTCGAATTTAAAAGTTATGTTCCTCATTGCATTTCGCAGAGAAGTACGTACGAAATTTTTGATTAATCGAAAACTTTTCATTTTATGGGCAGTTTATGAGCAGTTATAACGAAATTTTTCACTGAAAATTCATTTTTGATTAAAACAATATTTCTTTAAATTCCGCACGTACTTCTCTAGGTATTCTAATGTAGATTGACGAGAATTTTTGTTTTATGTTCTACGTAAAAAACTGTGGACGCTAAATGTCACGCTGCGGAGCGCCTAAAAAAAGACAACCAAAAAAAATATTAGTAGTCGGCCGTTTTGTACATCGAAAAAAAATATATATATATTTTCTAACAGCTTGATATTTTTTGACATTTTTTCATACGAAAATAAATTGTTAAATTCGCACATGATTTTATACCCGTTACTGTGGTCTAATCCCCTTAATTCAATTGCGTAAACGTTTGATACTTTGGAGACTGTGATAATTCGGTGCACATGGCGTTTCAAAATTCATTTATAATTAAGGGGTTAGGCTACTGTGAAAAGTCCGAGAAATAGATGGTCGCTCGAGGCAACTCAAATTGAAGAGGAAGGTCCGCATATGTCGCAAAAATAGCAAGATTGAAGGTAAACTTATGATTATAACGAAATAACTGCTAAAACTTAAACCGCGTTTTTCTCGAAACTGCGTTTTTCAAAACGGTGTACACGATTTCTCGACATCTAATGAACTGATTGACTTGAAATTTGGTACACTTATTCAGTGTAATAGTAGTTTTCCTTCCGAACATTTTTTTTCATTAGTCATAAAAAATGATGTTATTTTTTTTCTCGAAAAACGAGATAAAAATTAAAAAATTAATTTTTTGATGATTTAAACATGGAGCCGAAAAAATCTCGGTCAAATCTTAGCCCATATTATGTATTTTGAGAAAAAAAACTCGTTTTTTCAGTTCAACCCAGTGGCCAAAGTCCAGTATGTCGTTGTGCCCCTCACGTTTAAGGGCATGTACAAGGTCAACATAACCTCACAAATTTCCGAACCCAATTTTCTCATAGACGGCTATTTTTTTTGGAAAAACAAAATATTAGGTTCTGCAGAATTCCCTGACGCAGAGCTTGATTATTTCCTGTTGCCCTAAATATTATTTTGGGGCAGTATAAGTTTAAGGGCATGTCAACATAACCTCACAAATGTTCCAAACCAATTTTCTCATAGATGGTTAAATTTTTAGGAAAAACAAGGTATTAGGTTCTGGAGAATTCCCTGACGCTGAGCTTGATTATTTCCTTTTGCCCTAAATATTATTAAACTCTGAGAAATCTCTGTTCGAAACTTTCAGCTATCTCTATCGCATTCATATGTCACGTGGTAGATCTTCTACTTCGCCTTAAGGAGTTTCGACACCAAAATCTGAATGATTGCAGACGATTGAAATTCATATCACCGAGAGATTAATTTAGGATGCATTAACTGTCCAAAAATTAATCCGTTTCACCACATAGTTTTGGAGATTTTGAAGTTTCAAGTTGAGTTTTGTTCGAGTATTATTAACGAACCAAGTGGTGAAACCGCTTGATTTTTTAACACGACATTCCTGACACTAATCGCAGTTTGTTCAGTTTGTTAAATTTAAATCGAAGCATTATTTTAACCCCTACCTATGACTAGTGTTTACGAAGTGCCAGGTGCCATGAAAGTTCAACTTGAACCTTCATCCATTTGGTAATACACGTGGCCCTTCGTAAGCACTAGTTATAGGGCTGTAGGGGTTAGAATAATGGGTAATTATTTACTTTAGTCACTTTTCCGAAATATGAAGCTAAATTATTTTTATGTAATTTTCTCATTGATTGGATTATAAATGATGATATTCAGTCGGGGGAAGCTGAATTCCACCTTCCCATAAAAAGTTATGGGGTTTTGAAGTTCGCGGAAACATGTGATAAAATGGTCGAGCCTGACGATATTGATGCCGTGAGCATTTAGTTAATCGACGATGCTCTCGAGAATATTATTATTACTTTTATGGCGTGAAAAAAGTGATTATTACTTACCTATACCTATTTTATTATTACTTTTATGGCATGAAAAAAGTGAATTTCAGCTTGCTCCGACGAAACATCATCATTTACAATCCAATTAACAAGAAAATAGCTGGAAAACATTTCCAAGTCATTTTTCAGAAAATTCACGCCACAATCACATATTTCCACGAACTTCAAAACCCTATAACTTTTTATGGGAAGGTGGAATTCAGCTTCCCCCTACTGAATATCCGATCTCGAATACACTCCGATTTCGATCTTCGAAAAATCGACACACCTCGATGGTTCCCATATTACACCCTGAGCAAGACATTTTTCGCACTGAAGAAATGTGCTATTCATGTGTTTACATTCGTATTTTTGTGTTTACAAGTACACAAGAAATGTATGTTTTTATTTTCTTGTATTCTATGCATGTATAATGGATAATGTACGTACGAAATATACGAAAATCGAATGTGCGGAATGTAGAAAAATCGCTATTCCAATTTTATTATTACTTTTATGGCGTGAAAAAAGTGAATTTCAGCTTGCTCCGACGAAACATCATCATTTACAATCCAATTAACAAGAAAATAGCTGGAAAACATTTTCAAGTATTGGGAGTACAACTTTGCAGTGACCGTTTTTTTCAAAAGTTTAAGGCTTTATTATAAAACAGTGGCTACATATTTTTTAATCAAAGTACTGCCCGTCGCTAGCTACGACCTCGGCCCATCTTTCAGGTAGCATTCGAATCCCGCGTCGATAAAAGTCTTGGTCCTTGGAGGCAATCCAGGAATCGACCCAATTTTTGACTTCTTCGTAAGTACCGAAGTGCTGGTCAGCCAAATCGTGTGCCATTGACCGGAACAAGTGATAGTCGGAAGGGGCAATGTCTGGAGAGTACGGCGGGTGGGATAAAACCTCCCATTTCAGCGTTTCCAAGTACTTTTTCGCGACATTTGCAACATGGGGTCGGGCATTGTCATGCTGCAGTATCACCTTGTCATGTCATTCGTTGAATTGTGGCCGTTTCTCTTTGAGTGCCTTACTCAAGCGCATCAACTGACGTCGGTAGAGTTCCCCTGTGATGGTTTCGGATGGTTTGAGCAGCTCATAGTACACAACGCCCAGCTGGTCCCACCAGATACACAGCATCACTTTGGATCCGTGAATATTCGGTTTGGGCGTCGATGACGAAATATGACCAGGCAGTCCCCATGATTTTCGGCGTTTAGGATTATCGTAGTAAAACCACTTTTCATCCCCAGTCACAATCCGGTGCAAAAATCCCTTCCTTTGTTGTCTTTGGAGCAGTTCCCGCAAATGCTGAGAATTCAGCTCGTAGGTTGCCATGTTTGAGTGCCAATAACTTTATAATGCATACACGTATCCGTTAGCTTTTTTAAATTGTTTACATTGGCAGAGCCTCTAGTTTAAAATGCCACTTTTTTTATTGAGCTAGGGCCACTACTTCGGCTGCAGTGGCTCTCTAAGTAAAACGGTCACTGCAAAGTTGTACTCCTAATAATTTTTCACAAAATTCACGACACATTTTATCACATATTTCCACGAACTTCAAAATCCCGTAACTTTTTATGGGAAGGTGGAATTCAGCTTCCCCCTACTGAACATCATCATTTATAACCTAATCAATGCGAAAATAGCAAACAAAATTTTACGCTCATTTTTCGGCAAAGTGACTAAAGTAAATAATTACCCTATGGGGTGAAAAGGATTAATTTCTGGACAGTTAATGCATCCTAAATTAATCTCTGGATTATATGAATTTCAATCGTCTACAAGCATTTCGATTTTGGTGTCGAAACTCATTAAAGGTTCATCACGAGGTTGTTTATAATTTTTATAATTATTAATATTTATTTTTATAAAATTTTGGCACACAACTTTGTTAATGAACATGCAAATAAATGTTTAAACGATTTCTCAATCTTTCTTATTCCTTCGAAAACAATTTTTTCAAAGAACCCTGATTTTTGGGTCGTCAAAGTAGCCTAATCCCTCAATTGATTTAATTTACTGAAAGTATCAGTCGAGGGATGCAACAAAACTCTTAATTTGACTATCGAGTGAAGAAGAAATGTGAAGATGTCAATTTTTATATTTCTTCTTAACCCTCCGACTGCACACTGGGTCGTTTTGACCCCATTTTTTTCAACTGACTATCGCAAAACGGGATAATCTATTCGGCCGCAGTGCCGCGCTCGAATGTTCCCCTACTCCTACTCTATAGGTGGACACTAGGCCCCCATCCTACATCCTGCCCGTGTACTGAGGACAGCTGCCGAAAAAGGACCTGGGGTCAAGACGACCCCGTTTATGCAGTAGTACGGTACAAGTGAAAACATGTTTTTTTTTGTGCAATGTGGTGCTTTATCAGTACATTTAAGTGAGTTGAGATAAAAAATGCTCATAGATATTTTTTATTTCGCGCTACTATAATAAATTGTGTATTTAGAATGCCGATCATAAAACTAAAAGCAAGTGTCCGTTATGCAGGAGGGCTATGTGCAACAAGCACCGAGTGTACTTATGCGTCCATTGCGGTAAATGTGAATAATAATAAGTCATTGAGGTAAAAAAATGCGAAAAATATACGTTTTTAACAATTAATCTGCGAAGGAGTCGATCTAAATTTTTCACTATCTTGAAAATGCTCAAATTCAAATCTCCGCATATATATACTTTTTGGAACGACGGTCGACACTGTTTTTTTCGTCTCTACAAACTTTCCTCTTTAAAAACCTCAAAGGACTTTTTTTTATATTTCGAAAAAAAAAATTATCTTTTTCGTGCAAGTAGGGGAGAGTGGGGCGTAATTCTATTTATAAATACGAATACGAATTTATTTACATCCTGATTTTCATGTGAATATAAATACAAATTTATTCATACTTCACTTATTTGTATTCACTTGCATGCATACAAATACAATTGTAACCATAAATATTCTGAACATACAAATAAATTCACAGAAAAAATTGTGAATTAAAAAAAAATCACATCAAAATCTGTGAATGCAAATGTATTCACAAAAAATTGTAAATACAAAAAAATTCACAAAATAAGTTGTGATTTTTTTCGTATTTAAGACAAATTAAAATCAAATTCACCATGATTAGATTAACATTTGCACGAAAAGTGAGTTCGTACGTATTTTGCGAGAAAACTGCCTCGAGGCAAAGAAATTTTTGCGCAAAACATTTTGTGCGAAAATTTCTTTGCCTCAACACAATGTTTTCTCTCAAAATACGTAAGAACTCACTTGTGGTGTAAATTTTAATATAATTGTCGTAAATTCGATTTTTATTTTCTTCAACTTGAGGAAATTCACAACTCATTTTGTGAATTTTTCCATATTTATAATGTAATATTTGAAACTCAAAACTTTTTTTGCAAAAATTTCTTTGCCTCGACGCAATGTTGTCTTTCAAAATACGTAAGAACTCACGGTTGGTGTACATTTTTATCTAATCATTGTGAATTTGATTTTAATTTGTCTTAATTACGAAAAAAATCACAACTTATTTTGTGAATTTTTTCTATTTACAATTTTTTGTGAATACATTTGCATTCACAGATTTTGATGTGAGTTTCTTCTAATTCACAGGATTTCTTGTAAATATTCACAATTTTTCTGTGAATTTATTTGTATGTTCAGAATATTTGTGAATACAATTGTATTTGTATGCATGCATGTGAATATAAATAAATTCGTATTCACACTTGTGAATACGAATTTATTTGTATTCGTATTTACAATAAGTGAAGTATGAATAAATTTGTATTTATATTCACATGAAAATCACGATGTGAATAAATTCGTATTCGTATTTATAAATAGAATTACGCCCAACTCTGATCACGGGGCACTGTGAGCTAGATGTAATTTCTCGAAGGATTGAAGCTCGTAACTTCCGATTTTTTTTGTATTGACCGCGATTTATATTTGGTTTCGTCAGGCCTAACAAGGAACATCACTTTGGTGTCCTCCGATTTTGCTGAAACTTTTTTATATGGAAGAGTATCTTAAACTAAGAAACACATATTTTTTTTATCGGCAGAAAAACGGTTTTAAGGTGTGAAACGCACCCTCGAAAATAGGGGTGTTTATCGTTTTTCGTCGATAACGTTATCGTTTTCATCTCCAATAAGCAGTACACAACAAAATAAACATTGTTGCAATTTGAAATTTTTCGATATCTCGTACCGTTAAAAAGTTATCGACGAAAAACAAAAAAACATTCCTATTTTTAAGGATGCGTTTCACCCCTTAAGACCATTTTTCCGCCGATAAAAAAAATACGTGTCTCTTACTCTTCGATACTCTCCCATATAAAAAAGTTTTAACAAAATCGGCGAACACCAAAGTGATGTTCCTTATGGGGAAAAGTCGATAGCAGCTAACAAAGAATTATTATTTATTATTGGTTTTTTCCTTAGGTACACGCTTTTCACGTTTGTTACCTATTTTTCCCCTCATTACGACCGTTCATTTCTCTACTGTTTACTCCTTTTTTCTCACCACCGGTTTTTCTCACGAAGAATTATTAAAAATCCAAAATTGAATTGAGGCTTGGAAAAAAAATATTTCGCTCGCCGGAAAAACGTAAAACGTACCGTAACTTTCTGTAGGAGCTCGAGTTTTCGGTCCCAATAGATGGTTTTATTATTCACGATGAGCTCAGTGACTTGTTTTTTTCCACTCGTAGTTTAATTGATAGTTATTTCCATTAATAATGAAATATTTAAGTAGTGGGGTACAATCTATCACCGAGATGTGGGGCACAATGCCTCGACTCCCAATGAGGAAACAAAGAAGTGACGACGCTCCGAATAAGCGCAATGTGTTCGTACTGTTATGTGTAAAAATCTGTTATCTATGTTGAAAAAACATAAAAGTTTCAACCGCCTCATTGTACCTATCGTGGGGTACAATGAGCCAAGCCGCGATTTTTTTTCGACCCCATTATTTTGGTATTTTAAATTCTTTTTTGCAAAAAATATGGGATCTTCATTGTACGCCCGTCTATAAAATCGGTTATGACCTTTTTTTTCTAATCGGACTACCTTGATCAGAGTAAAAATTCTTTGGAAAAAAAGTGACACACTTTAGCCCACCTTCCCCGACGTATTTTCCAACGCATCTTCCACTTTGAACGAATGTATGGGCACTTAAGTTTTGTGTTTCTTAAAAAATAAAATTTGCGTCCTAAAATAAGGATCATTGACTGCAAATAACGTCTCTACAAAAAATGCTTATTTACCGAAATACAACGATCTGAAAAACGTCTGGGGTCGTATCGACCCCAGATATGCAGTCAGAGGTTCGCGGCGAAAATGTGCAGTCGACGGGGTTAGCTAATTAAGGAGGTTGGAGCGATTCAGTTGGGTCAAATGACGGTTTATTCATTTATTTTCAATGAACCTCAAAAAAATGCATACGAGGTACAGATTTATTCTGTATATGCTAATTTTTTAAAATATTTAATTAAAGGACAAAATTATGCATTTAAATATTTTTATTACGTAAAGTAGAAGACTTCTGTGTTACTACAAACTTGAAAAAGTATAACATTATCGATGATTATTATGAAAAAACTACGACAACGAATGTTTTATACAATTCACAATGAAATTTTGAGTAATTTATAATTATGCCTATTCATATTTACGTCACGAGATTATTGGCTCGTGGTTTAAGATGATCAAGATGAGGTTTTTTTGTCTGAATGTTTACAAAGGTTCAGTTTGCGTTAATCCGTTGGTAGAAATGGTTTATCTTGGTGCTAAATAACAAAAATTTTTTCAAGGAAAACAATTTGAAATTTCGGATTGGGGTTTGAAGTATCTAAAAGTATATACATTCAAAAATACGTTTAATTTTCTTTATTTAAAAATATCAAAAATATACAAGGATATTGTACGATCCTTGGAGCGTCGTAAAAAATCTGCGTATACGGTACCCCCTGGCGTTTCTTGATAAATCATCTGAAAAAAAAAACCAAAAAGATTATTCAATTAGATACTATAATCTAGTACTTGTCATAGCCGATTTTGAAAATATCGATTTATGACAAAATGGCGGACGTTTGAACATAAATAGTGATTTTTGGGCCAAAAATTAGTTATTATCTTGCCTATAAAACAAAAACTAACTAACGGAAAAAAATCCTATGACAAGTACTAGATAATGGTGTATAGAATAACCACAAAAAACCTCAAGGCAATCGGTTCATTGGTTTTCGAGAAATTTTGGGTACCGATTTGAAAAACGTGGTTTTGAGAAAAACGCGTTTGAAAATTTGGGAATGAATAAATCATGAAATTTGTCAACTTACATGGAATCATCGATACCAGGCCCATAGTGTAGGTCTTCTACGGTCGACCATAGGGGCCGTCCATATATTACGTCATCGATTTTGGCTGATTTTTAACCCCCCCCCCCCCCAAATCATCCTATCCTTCCTATCGTCATAATCCAATCATCGTTACCGTCATCCAACGATCAGACCCCCCCCCCCCCCCCTATTTTAAAATGACGTAATTTATGGACCGCCCAATAGCGGCTAAATCGATTTTTTCGACCATCTAGGTGTATATCTCCCCTTCAATTACATACATTAAACTATTTTTTATCTCTGGTGTTTGGTGGTGAAAAAAGTTCGAAAAATTCACAAAGACTCAGTATAGTCTAAACAATAACATGTATATTTTATTAAATTTAACCTTGGATAGTGGCTAACGCTCCAACCTCCTTAAATCTTTCAACGATATTAAATCTTCTTAGTTACTGAAATCCTTCATCAATGTTGCCTTGTCATCACGAAAGCGATTTGCACTTTTTCAAATCCTTGAATCAAAATGAAAAGAAATCGAATTAACTTTAAAAGCGTTTTCCTCAAGTGTAGTCTTCGTGCTCGGATCTTTACCTCCCGTTCAGATATTCCTCGCTTTCCTTTGCTTAAAAAATCCTGTTTCTCTCATCTCCTACAATCACTCTTCCTCATCATGTTTCCCCTTCATTTCGAATAATCCTTTTCCACCTTTCGACGCTCCTCTTTCTCCTTGCTTCTTGTATCCTTTTGCCCTCCGCCGCATCGAGCCACGACGTCGAGGGAGCGAACACGAAATTCACCAAGCGTGACTGCCTAGCCCCCGTATATACGTATAGATATTTACCCCATCGTAATGGCCTTCCACTCCTCCGCCATCCATTCAATTTTCTTCCTCTTCTCATTTACGAAGATGCCGCTGTGATGCCTGAATCGCTCTCATCGGGGTAACGCCGTGGAGCTCTGATGATGATTTACGACACGGAAGCGCAATCGCATCACGTGTACAAAGTTCCCTCCTTTTATTCCACACGCGCCTTTTGTTGATTTTATACGAACGCGTGGACAGGTTACACCTTTAGCTGAGATTCTAGACCTGCCAAGTTGCAAAAGACAGGGGGAGAGAGAGAGAGAGGGGGCGGGAGAGGGGGAGAGAGAGAGAGTGCGATGACAACAGAAATTGAGGAGTGAAAAAAGGGAAGGCAATTTACGACAATCGTAAAGCCTCGTAAGCGAACAGTTACGAAGTTATTTCCGGCTCCGGTTGACACGACAACCCACGAAGAGCCGCAAGAGCGCGTCCACCCAGTCGTTCAAACTCTACGGGACATTGTTGTCGGAGGTCATTCAACGACGAGTTGAACGTACTGCTATATTTCCACAGCTGTACTTTTACATTTGTGTATATACGTATCAGTTGATTTCACACGATGTCTCTGTTCCGCAACTGTCGTTGTCACTCCACCGAATGTCACGAGTCTCGGGCTTTCCTCGATCCGCAGGCAAAGACATCCGTTATCCTATTTCCTCCCCTTGAATACCGCCTCTTTTCCACCCGGGGCTCTCGAGACCCGTAAACCGGGGGACATTCAAGGATTCCTGTTTCCTCAGTTTATGTTTCTCGTCAAATTAGTAACGGGTTTACGATCATTATCATGAGCATGATTTTCGAGATCCTCAATATATCGCCGGATGCGAAAAACCGAATAGTATCCCCCTCGTGATTAGGACTGCAAATTGCGCAGGCTTTTTATTTTCTGCGACCTTTGCTGTAGCGGCTTCAGGGCCTCCATGCGGTACTGGGCATGGCGAGTTCCGGTGCTACGTTGTCGATCTAACTGAGGCACTTGGTGTTTGCCTTCCATTTTGTTGACACTCGCGCATATGGTAGAGCATCAAGTACGGATTTTTTTTATCGGGGGAGAAACTAGTTTTAGGGGTGGTACCACCCCCTGAAGGGCTGACTTTGGAGTTTCGGCTGCGAGCAGTCCACTATTTGGTGAAATGGAAACGGAAATTCTTGTAATGCAACACGATCAGAAATACACTATGGGTTCACAGAAAAAAAAACGTAAGGATGGAGGATGAAGGATCCCTTTGCTTCAATTTCTCTCGGCCCTCATTTAAAAGAGGTGGATTCGATTGAAGGTAACGGGTAACACTTTGAAGGGGGAGAATGTTGAAGTTTACGCACTTTTGACAGACAGCAAGCTTGAGGGGGTGAACCACATTCTATACATTTTCGACGATTTTTTAATGAAAATTTTGGTTTCATAAACCAATAAATGGTGAATTCGCATTCAGGGGGTAAAAGTACATCGATGTGGACTTGAACATTTTTTTTCTTCTAATTTCTTGGCCTTCATGATGTGAAATGGCTTCACTGGATCGTCGATTATTTCGTTTCTATTTTGATTTGGAACCCCACTTTCTACTCATTCTTTTCGTTATCGTTTTCTCTTTAAAATACCATTTGAATAACGGAGTTCCGATGATTTTTCCATTTTTGGCAGAATTTCAAAGACAGACCGTCGATTTTTGCCAATTTTTCACCCATTTGTCTCTTTTGGCCATTTTTCAAATGGACTTTCCGGGAAAACTAATTAAGATATCGGGATAAAACCAACAGCATTCTCTAAGTCTACCAAAATCCTTTCTACCCCCCCCCCCCCCCGAATGAATCTCCGTAACTGAATTAGTGCTACAGCTGCGTGAAATTTAATGATTTTAACGATTCGGAAAAGTGGCCAAAAGAGATGGAACATTTTCCGACGATCACGAAAATCACCGAGTTTTTGTCGAAAGCTCAAAATTACGTTGGCTTAACGCAAGCAACGTCTTTTTCACGCTTTTTACCATTTTTTTAATAAAAAATAAGGTTTTCGGGGAAAATGAATTGTGAATTCGTATTCAAGGGATAAAAATACATCGATATGGACGTGTAAAAAGAATATTCAATATCCAATTTTGTTCCATCTCGGCCAAAAGTAAGTGACTTCATAAAATCGTCAATCAATTTTGCTCAATTTCGATTTGGAACTTCACTCTGTGATCAGTCTCTTCATTATCGTTTTCTCTTTAAAACGCCGCTTGATTAAAGGAGTATCGATGATTTTTTGATTTTTGGCGGCATTTCAAAGACGGACCATCGATTTTTGCCAATTTTTCCATACAATAAATACTACCCCTTTGCCTCTTTTTCGGCCACTCTTGAAGTGGACTTTCCATGTGAAAATCCTCCATTCCGTTCATGTCACTCAACTAGCACCGCCGCTACGGTTGTTGGAATTTTCGCGATGTTGGCAATTCCGGAAAAGTGGCCAAAAAAGTAAAAAAAAAAATCGTCTTCACTTCTTCATCATTTTATCCGATGGAAAATTTTCCGCCGATTACAAGCATCACGGAGTTTATTTCGAAAGCTCAAAATAACGCCAACTGAGTGGGAAAATCATGTTTCACTAAGTTCAATGCGCCTTTTCAACTGTAAGATGAGAAGAAGAAAATAAAAGGGGTGGTTCATCCCTTAAGGGGTTATGTACAGTCAGGAGGCCCAAAAACATCGTTCTTTCAAGAATTTTTCTTGAGAAGACCTTTAAATCTATTAACGTAAACATTAGTACACATATTGCGGTAACTTTGAACTGTATTTTAACATTTTTTAATTGTAAAAATGATCGTTTTAAAAAGCTGCTATAGCTGATCTCCGGGAGCACCCCTAAAAAAAGGCGTTTATCGGTGAGCACGATATCTCTGGACAGGATCATCTAAAATGAACAAACCAAAAATATTTCGTTAATATACTGGATTATCTTGTAATTGATCGAAGGAATAAGCAAAATAATAATTTTTGACAAAATGGCGGCTACTCAAACAAACAAAAAATCGATTTTTGACAAAAATGTAGGCCTTAAATTGTTTATAAAGTGGAAAATATTTATCAGTGAGAAAAAATCTCCGATTAATTACTAAAAAATATAGTTGAAAAGATTGTGTTGAAAATTTGAGACTGATCGGTTCAGCCGTTTCCGAGAAATCTTGCTCACCGACTTTAAAAACGCAGTTTTGAGAAAAACGCGTTTAAAGTTTCAAAAGCAAAAGTAAAGTTTCGAACGCTCTGACACGTAATTACAAATGTGCGTGTAACTTCGAGAATATTAGCCGAATTGACAAGAAATTTTCTGTGTGTACTCAAATATATGTACATTACGAAAATAAAATATAAAGAAATCGATTTTTCGAAAATTTCAACTGTACATAACCCCTTAATTTTTTCAATGTACTTATCGAATTTCTGATCCTTTTGCATGAGAATTTTATTTTTCCTTTCACTCAAATCGATAAACTGCTTGGGGCCAAAACTGCAAAACCAACCCTTGACAAGCTACACTCCAGTTGTCACGTTGATTTCACATAATATTGGAAGTACAACTTTGCAGTGACCGTTTTTTTCAAAAGTTTAAGGCTTTATTGTAAAAAAGTGGCTACATATTTTTTAATCGAAGTACTGCCCGTCGCTAGCTACGACCTCGGCCCATCTTTCAGGTAGCATTCGAGTCCCGCGTCGATAAAAGTCTTGGTCTTTGGAGGCAATCCAGGAATCGACCCAATTTTTGACTTCTTCGTAAGTACCGAAGTGCTGGTCAGCCAAATCGTGTGCCATTGACCGGAACAAGTGATAGTCGGAAGGGGCAATGTCTGGAGAGTACGGCGGGTGGGATAAAACCTCCCATTTCAGCGTTTCCAAGTACTTTTTCACGACATTTGCAACATGGGGTCGGGCATTGTCATGCTGCAGTATCACCTTGCCATGTCTTTCGTTGAATTCTGGCCGTTTCTCTTTGAGTGCCTTACTCAAGCGCATCAACTGACGTCGGTAGAGTTCCCCTGTGATGGTTTCGGATGGTTTGAACAGCTCATAGTACACAACGCCCAGCTGGTCCCACCAGATACACAGCATCACTTTGGATCCGTGAATATTCGGTTTGGGCGTCGATGACGGAATATGACCAGGCAGTCCCCATGATTTTCGGCGTTTAGGATTATCGTAGTAAACCCACTTTTCATCTCCAGTCACAATCCGGTGCAAAAATCCCTTCCTTTGTTGTCTTTGGAGCAGTTCCCGCAAATGCTGAGAATTCGGCTCGTAGGTTGCCATGTTTGAGTGCCAATAACTTTATAATGCATACACGTATCCGTTAGCTTTTTTAAATTGTTTACATTGGCAGAGCCTCTAGTTTAAAATGCCACTTTTTTATTGAGCTACGGCCACTACTTCGGCCGCAGTGGCTCTCTAAGTAAAACGGTCACTGCAAAGTTGTACTCCATAATACCGACGGCAACAACGCGAGGGACACTTTTTCAAAGTTTGCCTCAAGTAATATTCAGGATTCTCCAAATAATTGCGAAATACGGATTTATAGTTGTTCACCGATGAGAGCAGTGCGATGTTACATCGTGACTATTGAATAACTGTTTCCAACAATTTATCGCGTTATTGCAAGATCCGGTGGTATTTGGAATGCAATGTACGATAGCGAATGATTATTGTTCCGGCTTCGGTAACGGCTAATCGTCGATCTATACCCGTATAACTCCGGTATTATTCAGCAAGGTACTGTAAACTCGTGTGCGGGTGTGCGTAGACGGAATATGCGAGCAACGGTAATACTGTTACGAGTATTACAATGTCCTTTATGATCTTTCACCTCCTCCTCCCCCCCCCCCCGCTCTCTCTCTCTCTCGCGAGAGGCAGAGAACATTATTATGTACACGAGGTCTCGCGATATCGTTACATATAAACGTGTGGGTTTCTCTTACCTTCGTTTCTCGCGTACATTCGTAATAGTGGGAAAGATATAATGTTCCCGGATTGCAGGTATGGGAGAAGAAGGTAAAAGCCTCTTTCTGTACGACTCTGGAGGGGTAGAGAGGAGTCCGCGGGAGTACTTTGACCCTGAGAATGCAAGCTATACACAAAAACACGTGTTTCCTACTCGCACGTACTAACAAGGAACATCACTTGAGTGTCCGTCTCCGATTTTGTTGAAACTCATATATGTGATGAAGCATTGAAAACTATTGGACACGTATTTTTTTTATCTGCGGTAAAACGTTTTTAAGGGGGGAAACGACTGCTCAAAGAAAGGCGTGTCACCCCTTAACATCATCTTCTTTCCAATTATTATATGGTGGATTTGTCATCGTTACACATTAGAAGAATTTTGGTTTTTGTTTCATTCAGATCGGTGAAACTGCAAAACCACCCCTCGACACGCCTGTCTTTGGGGGTGGTTTCCTCCCTTGAAACCTTTTTTCCGCAGGTAAACGAAATACGTGTCTAATAGTTTCCAATGCTTTATCACATATATGAGTTTCAAGAAAATCGACGGCGGACACTTAAGGGGCTATACCAGCGTGAACACTGAAAATTTGGGTGATTTTCGGGAATTTTTTTAAAGAAAAGTACTCAATTAAATGTTTCGGAAAATTAAGAATATATTTGGCCATACTTGACCTATATTACATAATTTTTTTCATAGATAAATTATTGAGGACCAAGCGACTTATGCGCTGCCTTCGGAGGCGACAAAAAAAGTTGCTCCACTGGTGACATGATTCCGGCCGATTGAGTAGCTGAAACCGAACAAGGAAAAAATGTCGTTAAACTGGAAGGTATTTCCTGTACAATGACCTAGGATTTTCGAAAAATATCAAAATCTAACAAAATGGCGTAGTCATGAAAAAAAGTCTGTTTTCTTGCCTATAAAATAGTCGTTTTTTTTTCAATGCCAAATCGTCAATTTTCATCCAATCAAAAATATCCTACGTCATTGTAGAATAAATATATTCAAGAGTACTCAGTTCAAATTTCAAGTCCATCGGATCTAATGTCAGCAAATTTGAAAAATCTCATTTCAAGAAAAACGCGTTTGAAGATTTAACTATTGAATTTTGCAAGATAAAATGATATTGATATACATGATATAAATGATTATAATATTCTTGAAAGTATAAACTGTCGAAAAAGGCAAAAAAAATCGATTTTTTGAAAGTGTCACACTGGTATAGCCCCTTGAGTGATGTTCCTTGTTAGTACTTCAGGGAGACGATATAGAGATGTGTCTCCTTATTTCGAGATGCTAGGGCCCTGAAGGTGATGGAGACCGATCTGTTCGGCAGCTGATTTTGTTTCCGAAATTATTAAGGGAGGCTTCGACTTTGTTGGTCCAAAAAAAACGAAAAACATTAAATATAGAACGTTGACATTTCTTACGTTTACTAAGCGGTCTTTATTGTACATGATAACATTTTTTAAAGTTTGACAAAACATGGTACTGAGAGTGGGAGGAGCCACGATTGCCGGTGCGCCGGCGATGGTATTCTTCGCTTGCGGAAGCCCTCAGTCCTGAACAGGTGATCCGAAGCAAACAAGTCAAACATATTTTTATTTGTACAATAGTGTGTATAAGTCGAACTAGAAACAAGAATAAAAGTTGAAAAATAAAAAAGTTGTGAACGATCGAAGAGGAAGTTTAGTTTTTCACCAAAAATGTTTTTCACCAAAATCGGTTTTTTGTTCATAAAATAAAAAAGTTTGAATATTTTTGTCGATAATTCTAGTTCAACTAATGAAGACGTTTGTTGTACAATCGGAACTTTTTGTTCTACGTATAGGAACTTTTTGAAGAAGAGGAAGGTGTACACTGGCATAGCAGATTAGGTGTAAGTATAACACTTTTCATTTTATTCACACACAAACTTCAGTTTGACTTTAAACGCGTTTTTCTCGAAACCACGGTTTCAAAAATCCCGCAACAAACGTTTTCATCAGTAGAACGAGAATTATCCAAAAACATTCAAACCTTTTTATTTTATGAAAAAAAAATTGCAAAAATGTTTGGTAAAAAACTAAACATCTCTATCCATGGCTATTTTTTTATTTTTCAATTTTTCTTCCTCATTCTAGTTCGACTTATACACAATATTGTACATTAAAAATGTGTTTCATTTTTTGCTTCTGATCACCTGTTCGGGTGTTTTGTCAAACTTTAAAAAATATGATCATGTTCAATAAAGACCGCCTAATGAACACTCCAAATTTCAACATTCTCTACTTGATATTTTACGCATAAAAAAATTGGTAAAAGATCGAACATTTTTTGGCCCAACAATGTAGAAACCTCCCCTAACTAGGTAGCATAATCTTCAAGCACATTTCCGTAAAGTGCTAATCTTGACCTTTGACCTATGTCGGTACCCCACCCATTGCAGAATGGCCCCACATTATAAATACTCCCTCGATACGATAAAGCGGTGGTTGGAAAAAAAAAAACGAATGACGGAGAGGGAAAACGGAGAATGAGGGTTGGAAAGTAGGGGTTGAAATGCCTGCGCACCCTGTGGCAGCGGCGGTTCATTCGTCCGGGAGTCGACGAGAAAGAGACATATGGATAGAGAGACAGAAAGATGAGAAAAATTCTCGAGAGGCTGATGGCGGTAGTGGGAGCGAGACGTCGATGCCGATGCAAGAGAACGGACCAACGACTCGCCACGAGAGAAGGGAAGAAGGACGAAGAAGAGAGACGAAAGGACGCGGGGGAGCGTGTCGAGAGAGGATGGCGAAGAGGCAAGTTCACGTCCAAGGAGAGAATGTGGGACGATGCCCCGGAGTAACCTCCATCACAAGGATGGACTTCCATTGGTGCGAGGCTCTCTTCCTCGGCTCTCAGAGCTCTCTCGCACATTTCAACCTCACCGTACGATAGACTGTAGAAATGTGCTGGTTTCTCCATGTATTTCAGCCCGTTCGTATCGCTGTTTCACCCGCACGCACAATCCCACACACTCGCACGCCTCCATCGGTGGTGCTTAGGAGAGAATCCATATTTTGTTAAGGGGCAAGGCCACGGTAGAATTTTCAAAAAATCGATTTTGTTCGCTAAAACGCTGCTTTATCGTCATAAGAATAAGTTACTATTCGATTTGTAGTAAGAACATTTTTTTTTCACCAACTTTGAGCGTATAACGTAACCCACGTGGGCCGTTTTCTCGAAACAGCTTTTTTCCAATTGGCGTGACAAATAACTTCAACAATTTTCCCTCGACTTAAGGTAAATGTCCCAATTATTGAACAGCTAAGGATCTGGGGTAATGAATTCGGTGAGAAAGAAATATAAAATCAAGAAAAAACCATCGCTTTCAGGTTCAAATGATACTTTGATATTTTTACTTTCGAAAAATTACCCTTTAAATTATTTTTAAATGATTTCAAATGAACAAAAAGAATAACAATGTGAAGAATGCAAATGTCCCAATTATTGAACACTGGAAATGCCTATGTCCCTAATATTGAACAGGCATGTCCCAGTTATTGAACACTCTTGAGAATTCTTTTGCCGTTCTAAAAATATTATTTTGGATACAATATTAAGAAATAAAAGCAAAATCAAACACTTAAATAATGTTTTGTTAATCATGTAAAAATACAAAAATATATATTTAGTTTCTTTTGACAGGTTTTTGGTTCATTCGCATTTGGTTTATTTTTGCTTTTCAACTCGAAATTTATTTTATTTTTATTTTCAGCTTCCTCGTTTTCATGTTCTGTCTTTGTTTGATTTGGCGCAGCTTGGCTCCCTCAAATATCGGAGAGCAAAAAATATTGAACAATACATTCGTATTTTTAGGTTACATTTAGGTTATATTCTCTTTTTACTTTCCTTTTTATGTTTATTGCACGAAAATACAAATAAAAAATATATTTGACGATCTTAGAGTTATTATTAAAAGAATAAAGGTAAGTTTATTCAGGAACTTACAGTTTTTGTTTGAATAAATCCGATTCACACGATCTGTCACACGTTAACTGTCTCGATGTTTTGATGGGTTTAATGACGCCAACTTGGAGAATTCGAGTGTTCAATAATTGGGACACACTGCATTTTCTATGTCCCAATGATCGAACACCGTATTTTTTAACAAATAATTAAATAAAGTTTTGTCATAAAAATTGTTATTTGTAAGAAATTTTCTGAGGAACCTGAAACGCTTTTACTTTTTGAGATGCGTCAGTTTTCGAATTTTTTATGCCCTTACGCATGAAGCGGCGCGTCTTAGCAAAAACGATAAGCAGTTACCACGAGACGTCAAATCGAGTCACCGTTGCTGATTAAATAATGTTTTTCTCTATTAATTAAAGCTTTTTTTGCACAAGTAAGGTAACATTCCAATAGCTAAAAGTTCCATATATGTAATGAAATTTTATAAATAAGTAAATGCATGCAGGTGAATGAGAAATAATAAAAATACAAGATAGTGTTCAATAATTGGGACATTTACCTTACTTCAAATTAAAAAGTTATGTTCCTAATTGCATTTCGCAGAGAAGTTACGTACAGAATTTCTGATTAAGGGGAAATATACACCTAGGAGCCGGAAAAAGGTCATTTTTGTGAATTTTTTTAAGGAAAACTTTTTGAAATTTCGAATTGGGGTTTTAATTATCTAAAAGCATATACATTCAAAAATATGTTTAATTTTCTTTATTTAAAAATATCAAAAATATACAAGGATATTGTGTGATCCTTGGAGCGTCGTAAAAAAATCTGCGTATACGGTACCCACTGACGTTTCTTCAAAAATCATCTGAAAAAAAAGCCAAAAGTATTATTAAATTAGATACTATAATCTAGTACTCGTCATAGCCGATTTTGAAAATATCGATTTATGACAAAATGGCGGACGTTTGAACATAAATAGTGATTTTTGGGCCAAAAATTTGTTATTATTTTGCCTATAAAACAAAAACTAAGTAAAGGAAAAAAAATCCTATGACGAGTACTAGATAATGGTGTATAGAATAACCACAAAAAACCTCAAGGCAATCGGTTCATTGGTTTTCGAGAAGTTTTGGGTACCGATTTGAAAAACGTGGTTTTGAAAAAAACGCGTTTGAAAGTTTGGGAATGAATGAATGATGAAATTTGTCAACTTACATGGGATCATCGATACCAGGCCCATAGTGTAGGTCTTCTACGGTCGACGGAATATTCATAGCGTCTAAATCGATTTTTTCGACCATTTAGGTGTATATCTCCCCTCAATCGAAAACTTTTCATTTTATGAGCAGTTATAAATTTTTGACTGAAAATTCGTGTCTTAAGTTCAAATACCTACAACTTTTGAATAAAACAATATTTTTAAATTCCGTTTAAATATTAAGATATTACTGATTTTATCGGCGGAAAATCAGTTTTAGGGGAAGCAGATACCTTTAGGCGAGGAAAGAATGGCTGAATTTCATAATTTTTTTAAAGGAAAGATTGCTTCGCCGTTTTTGAAACTTAAGGTATGTTTTACTACTACTTTTGGTCGTTACATGGTATTTCATTTTATTTTTATTAATGGTCAAAAATGGAGGAGTCACGGCACGGTCTTTTAAAGGGGTTGCGTCGGATTTTGTCAGACGACGTGACACGTAGCGTCGGCGGGATTGATCTGAAAACCGCAGATTTTTCTTTCATTAACACTCGTATGCGGAATATGAACCAAGAAAAAATGAGAAACGTTGAACATCGAAGAAATGGTACGCTTTGAAACAATAAAATGAATTTTCCAAGAAAATGGCTACATTTTGTAAAAAAAAATATATTTTTTAAATTTAAAAACATTTAGGGTCATGTTTTAGGCAATAAGGTTAGAAAGATTTATACCAAGTTTTCTTAGCTATACGTGACGCTAGTTTCGAATATGTACTTTAGAAGACAGACCTCCGCCATTTTTAAAGATTAATTTGAAAAAATACCATCTAACAGCCAAAAGTAGTAACAAAATATATCCTAAGTCTCAAGAGTGGTGAAGAAATTTTTCCGTAAAAAAAAATCATGAAAATCAGCAAATTTTTTCCTTGCCTATAGGTATCTCCCTCCTTAACGTGGGATACCACCCCTCTAAGAAAGACGTGTCACCTCTTAATTTTTTGTTCAATACTTCTATAGTGGATTGTTCATCGCTTTACATTAGAAGAATTTTGGTTTCTGTTTCATTCAGGTCGGTGGACTCCTTGTGGGTGAAACTGCAAAATCACCCCTTCATACGCCTTTCTCTGAGGGGTGGTTTTCCCGCTTAAAACCATTTTTCCGCCACAAAAAAAAATATGTGTCTAATAGTTTTCAATACGTCATCGCATATATGACGTTCAACAAAATCGATGCTAGACTCTTAAGGCCGGAGCCTTAATTAGAAGGTTTAAAAAAAGCGTTTTTTCAGGATTTTTTAAATGAAACAAAAAAAAAACAAGTCAGCCCAATAAACATTGAGGTGTCTTTTCATGTCTATTTGAAATGTATAAAAAAAATGTTCAACATGAAACATCAAATGACTGCAGATTTATCAGCGTCTTGCCACTGCAGTCCCCAATCGGCGGGAAAGATGCAGCTCGTAATTCTTGACTGAAACAAGAACACCAATAACATTCTCAATTGTCATATATTTTTCTTCTGGATGAACTAAGAAAAAGCTGAAAAAAATCATAACTTTTCTCAGGTTAAAAAAACACTTTAACGTGCTATAAAAATGATTTTGAACACCTTTTTCAACGACTCTTTTAGTTCACCTAGAAGAGATTTCCATACTGAAGAAAATAAACTTTGGTTTGATTCAATAGGTCATTTAGTTTTTTTTCTATCACGCCCGCCAATTTGGAAAAATCGTGAAAGTGAAAACTGGAAAAAATGCGCTTCGAAGTTTTCAATAGGAGGAAATATGCAGATCAGCTTCTCTGATTTTGGCTTCTGTAAATTTGTAAATATATTCTTGAATAGTTTATCGATCGATTTAAGCAACAAAAAAAAACGATTTTTCGGACCTTCTAATTCAGGCTCCAGCCATAAGTGATGTTCCTTGTCAGACGCCATTTCGGGACTGATACGCTGCCTTTATTATCAGTTTCATCCTGAAAAAAAAACAGTTCCCTCATGGACGAACTTTGCATCCACCGAGTTGCAAAATTTTCATCGAGGTGACAATATTCTTGGAATGGATGAACTCTTGAAATGACGAAAAATTTGGTTGCAGCTTCCTGATCGAGGATCATATAATTTTTTCTGTGTATGATTAACCGTCTCAAACCCAGAGTCCGTTTCATTGTAGCAGATGGTTTATTCGGTTCTCTCTTCAATTGCCGAAAAATATTCAGGCTCCGCGATCGCACGTGAAGAGTTTATTGAGTTTTTTCATTAGCAAGTCGCGGGTGTCTCTTCCGTTCAGACGAAGGTTTCACAAGGATGTACCTTTTTTTTTGTGTTCGCGACGAGACAAGGACGGAAAAAGCCGATCCTGACGAGCGAGCATCCGCGAACTATCTCTCGTGTTCTCCTCGTTCTTTACTCGGGGTCGATGCCACCGAGGTGCTCAGTGGCCAAGCGACTCCTGTCCACATGACGGAGATTCCTTCGACTCTTCGCGCTTCCTCCTCTTAACGGGCGACCGCAGAGCAGAGATGTCCAAAATTTGTATCAATTGATACTCGTCACTCGATACTGAGCTCTTCAGTAGCTTAAGGGGGGACATACCTTTTCATGATTTTTTTTTTTAAGGGAAACATTTCTTCACCATTTTTGAGACTTAGGGTATGTTTTATTACCAATTTAGTCTGTTACATGGTATAAAAAAAAAATTAATTTTTGAGAATGGCGGAGGTATGGTACGGTCTTCTAAACGGGCTGCGCTGGATGTGGTCAGACGGCGTGACACGTAGCGTCGGCGGGATTAATCTGAAAAAAAATCAGCGAAGATCTTTCTTTCGTTAACACTCGCACGCCGAATATGAACTAAGAAAAAGTGGGAAATGTTGAAAATCGATGGAATGGTAGTCTTTAAAACAAAAATATTGAATATTCCGAAAAAAATGGCTACATTTGACAATAAAAAAGACTTAAAAAATTCAAAAACATTAAGGGTTATGTTCCAGACGATAAGGGCAGTAAGATTTATACCAAATTTCATCAGAATTGGTCGTTTAGTTTTTTAGCTTTACGTCACGACAGTTTTAAAAATGTAGTTCAGAAGACCGTGCCATGTCCCCGCCATTTTCAAAGATTAAGGTGGGATATGCATTTAGACAGGAAAAAAGCAATATTGAGGGATTTTTTTAAAGTAAGGAATTGTTATTCTACATTTATCAAACTTGAGGTGTACTTTAATAGTATATTTATGGCGAGAAATCCCTTTAGAATTTTCAATAAATCGATTTTTTTATACATATTTCGAAAGTATGATACCCAAAGGATATACTGACCAAAGGAAAACTCGAAATATCGAATATTTGCGGAGTTATCGCATATAGTCTAGAGCGCGGGGACAGCATGCGGTCAGGTAGCGAGTCACATGTTGAAACTTTAAACGCGATTATCTCGAAACTACTTTTTCAAAAACGGCTCGTGTTGTAGCTCAAAAAGTTATCGATCGATTTGGATGAAATTTTGGGAGGTTACTCCCAGTAATACTATCGGAAGGATATACCTAAAGTTTAAAAGGTAGCGTGTAAATAAATCATTTTTTTGGGTTCAAATATGTCGAAAAAATGGTCGAAAATTCGAACTTTGGAGTAAAAAGGCTCCCAAATTTTCAATTTTGCACTTTTTCATCATTTTTTAGCTATATCCTTCCCTTTAATATGTCAGTGAACGAATGACACTTGTTAAATCTTTTTCAGATCAACGGAAAAAGAGTGACAACTGCAGCACTTTTCGATGTCGCGGAAAACAGGCGTCCGAAGACCCTCAATAACGTCGCCATTTTGTTGGTCATCCCAAATTTTTTTTTTAACTTTACAGTTCTAATAAACTCATGTCCAAATTTGAAAATGATCAGATTATTTTATCCCCTCTAAAAAAATTCCCGAAAAATACCAATTTTTCACGCTTCTAAATCGATTTCTCGCCTTAAGTATACAAAACAATTTTTTTTAATGAATTAATCATCAAAATGATGGAGCTGTGGCAAAGTGTTACAGAAAGGTCGCCGCGGGAGTTGCGAATCGGCGTGCAGTCTAGCTTCCCGTAGACTTTGATTTGCAAAAATGTTCAAATATTTTTTCACATTGAACATGTATAGTTTCTATGTGACGGTAATTAAAATGAAGAAAATCGCGAAGAAATCTTTCCTTTAAAAAAATCATGAAAACCAGCAAATTTTTTCTTTGCCTAAAGGTATCTCCCCCCTTAAGTGGGTATATATATATACCCACTATATATTTTTTACTATGTAATTTGTTTTCACTGTGAATAAATAACTGTATACGAGATCGAAATTAAGATAATGAGTGGATGATAAAAAAAGAAATGGATCATCTGTTTTAGATCAGCTGGATCAATTCATCAATACGATAAGAGATCACGAATCATCTATTATCTTTTATCTCGGAGATTTTCTAGGCCAGGAGATTATCTAGATATTTTATGATGGATGGACGATAATACATTTTCTATTATTTATTCTCCATGCTCAATTATTTATTAAAAAAAAGGAATTCCAAAAATAGAAGCTATCAGTATGGGGTATTTTTAGTACAACTCAATAAAAGCGGGTTGAGGCTTGGACATCTCTACCGTAGGAGATATACATGAAGGATACAGCCACCAAGGTCGTCCGCTTATAACGATATAGAGGTAGTCCGATCTTCCGGGTTGAATGTCACATTGAGAATAATTTTTTTCACCGACAGCGAACTTTTTTTTCGTAGATTTTTCTCATCACCTTCGCCAAATCTACCTCAGATTTATTCGAATGAATTAATCGATATTTTCACTTTTTAAAATTTTAACTTTGTGCAGTATTTCAGAACGTGTAAATTGGACATACGAGATTGAAATTAAGATTACTCCGTTGGAGACAAGAACTTGATTGAAACAATTTTGAAGTGGTTGCTGTTTGTTTTTTTATTTTATTACTCGACGGTTTTCGAAATTAATTAATTTCTTTAATGGCCTTTGGTTATTTTTTTTTAACTATAACCGATGGGCAGTTTTTTCTACAAACATGAGAAGTTTAGCAGAGGCGGATTTCTCATTAAACCGAAAAAAATAAAATTCGTTGAAAACTTTTTGCTCACTAGCGAACTTTTTTAAAATCCTAAACGGCGTCTTCTCCTATACGATTCGATTTTCGTCATCATCATCATCATCACTATTTTTCTTATTAAGATTTTACGAGCATTTCGCGCTGCTCTGCCGCGTGAATTCGTGAATGCCCACCGGGGTCGATGGCCACCGTTCGGAGCTCACTTGAGAGCCGTATATAGAGAGGACGGAGAACCGCGAGGATCCGGAAGTTCTCCGTCCGAGGCTCCAGCAGAAACTCCGAGTGCGTAGAGTCGAAGGTCCCGAGTTGAGATCCTTCCTCAATAATGTTTTCGACGCACATAATCTCGAATTTAACGGAACACATCGATAGCCTTTCAACTACTTTGACTCGTTCCACTTTTTCTTGGGTTTTTTTTTCGGTGGAATGACAAAATATATAAATACATACTTACAATTCACGTATTGCACATAAAATAGTTTGGTCAGCCTAAATAATGGTTAAAGTTATGTGGAGTCCTCTAAAAAATATCCCAATATTGAGTCCCCTGTAATAAATATTATCGTAACAAAAAAAAAATAATACTGTTGAAGTTTGCATCGTTGGAATGCAAGGGAATTTCTTTTCTATTTCCTTTTCTCCATTTTTATTTTTATCCAAAGTATTTTTTAGTACTGTTAGGTTGGTTAGGTCTCTAATGAGGATGTTGAAAAATGTTCATTGTGGCTTTGATCAGCAAAAAAAAATGTGCAATGAGAAAAAATAATATTTCGTTGTATTCCAACGATGCGAATTTCAATATTATCAAAATACCAACTTGTTAATTCGCCGATTTCAGATAATTGCGGCGGTTTGGTTCATTTGCTCAATCATATAGTCATTTGCTATATTCTAATTAATAGCTCCTTTTTATTGGTGTGAAATTTCAATATGTTACTATACATCAGAAAATGGACGGGTATACTTGCATTTTTTTTAACCGAATTATTGAGCATTAAAAGACAGCAGAATTGTTTTAATTCTCTTGACCCCCATGGCCTCAAACCGCAATAACGGAAATTACTAATGCCACACAAAACAAGCCTTAGAAAACAAGCAAATCAAATTTTAAAAAAATCTACTTACCATGCTACCTTTCTAAAAAAACGGTATTTAAAAAAACCATATGCGATTTTTAAATTCGATTTTTTTCTATATAACATTACGGAGATTTTGGGACTATGTTCAGAACGGACCAACTTATTTTCAACGAGTAACATCCATCGAATTGAAATTCGATGGAAATAGGTAATACAATTTTTGTATATATCGACTTTCTCTAGAAAAGTTAATTTCACAGATTGTTTCTGCAATAAGAGGCGTATTTGTATGTTAGTCTTCATGTCATTAACAGTAGACGCCATGGCAATGTTTGTTTGCGTTTGTTTTTATTAATGTGCGAATTTAAAAATGAAGTGTCAAACGCCAAAATTTAAAAGTTTAACCCATAACAAAACTGCATACTAATAAGGCATGGTCAGGTTTTCAGCATGAAACTTTCACGTCGTATGCCTCTTGATATTACGTTAAATGGCCAATTTCAAGCAGCGTATGGCTCTTGACGATCTCCCTTCGCACTTCAAATTTATCGTACCTATAAAAGATTAAACCCAAGCCTTTTTAGTGTATCCAATTGCTACACGGTCCATACGACATACTCCATTTCGTTTTCAGACACGCGATATAACCTCAAATTCCTTATGAACGATTGTCAACTTTTTTACAGCTCATAAGACACTCCTGCCGTTAATCTGTGCGCAATAAAGATGGTCACGATATTAATAATAATAACAATAATAAATTCTTATATACATATGTCATGTCGCCCGTCGGCCGTTAATATACACGACGCAGTTAAGATGAGCACAAAGTTCATGCCGAGAATGTCGTATTGCATAATAATCATAATCGCAGCGTTGTCCGTGGTTGAAAATTACGGGTATGGTATAAAAGTCGAGAAGAAAGTGAGTAATGAAATAAATAATCTCGACAGGCCAGCTATTGAGAATTTATTGAGAATTTTCCGATAAACCACGGCATCCAATAATCTCGTAAATCCGCACTTATATAATGAAATATCCGCGTTGGAAAAGTGTGAAATGAAAAGCAAGACGTAAATTGCAGAATACACTAGCGTTTCGGAGGAACGAATATTTATATTTACTTTTTATCGAAACAAAAATTCATCAATGATTACGAATATAATTTTGTCTTTAAGCAGATGAAAGTAAATCAATATCGAAGTTAGTAATATGATTCGTCGGTGATATTTCTTTTTGCGAGCTGTACTTCCTTAAAGAGAATGTTTTGTTATTGTAGAAAAAATCGAGATTTTAACGGAAATGTTCTCAGAATTTTGTAAATAATCGAAAAACGACTTTTAGAAATAAGTCTGTATTCGTATGTCTATTATAGAATAAATCTAGTAATTTGATTTAACGAAAATCGACAAAGAAATTTAGGCTGTATCGTTCGAACTTTTTCATATGATGTTATGTAGATAATTTCTAAAGATCTGTTATTATGTCAATTATCCGGATACCATTACCTGCATTGTCGAGATGATTTTATTTTATATCTGGATGATTTCATCCTGTATCTAGATTACTTAGATTACTTAGATAAGTAGATTATAGTAGATATCTACTATAGATATACAAGATATCTATATCACTAAGATAATTATATTTTATCTAGATATTCTAGATAATATAATCTTATTTAGATAATTTCTGAAGATCCGCTATTACGTCAATTATCCGGGTACCATTTCCTGGATTGTCGAGATTATTTTATTTTATATCTGGATGATCACATCCTATATCTAGATTACTTAGATAAGTAGATTATAGTAGATATCTACTATAGATATATAAGATATCTGTATCACTTAGATAATTATATTTTATATAGATACTCTAGATAATATTATCTTTTATCTAGATACTCTAGATAACATTATCTGTTATCTAGATACTCCAGATAACATTATCTTTTATCTAGATGCTCTAGATAACATTATATTTTATCTAGATACTCGAGATAATATCATCTTTTATCTAGATACTCTAGATAATATTATAAATTTCTGTGCACGCAGATGCATGTAAGTACGGTTTTGGAATAAAATTGTGCGAATTAGATACTTGTGCATTGCTTCCTAATCTCCAAGTGCGCCAAGTAAAATTTAAGACTTTCCTAGACTCCCAATGCAGCTTGGCTTTACACCGTAGCGGTTCTTTCGTCGAGAATCGAAGGTCAGTTAACATCGCGAGTGCAGCGAGCTGTATAGAAGTATAGAGAAGAAAGGAGAGTATATAGCCAACGAGTCAAAGTAGTCCACGATGGTGGAACGTTGTACTTCGAGAAGTTCCGCTAACTGCACTCCAGGGAAATGGTGACCGATCGTTCAAAAATTCGCAATATTTCGTCGATCTTTCGACTGTTCAGATATTATCGTCGTCCTCTGTCTGCATACGAGCAACATTCACCCACCATAAAAAATTGTCATGGTAAAATTGATTTTAGGGCCTACATTTGAAATATGTGATTTTCAACGTAGAGTGTACATATATATATTTTTAATTCGGCCTCATGTTTTCGAAGGCATTCCAAGTTTACAGGTCAGCATAAGACTTCTTGAGTGGAAAAATACAAATATTTGACCCTCGCCACGCAGAGAGAAATGAATTCATGGCGTGAATTTTGGATCGAACGTAAAAATGAAGAAATCTGCCGTAACGTCGGTCTTCCTATTTTTCGCGCAGCAAGGCAAACGTTACAAAATGTTATAGGCTAGCTTAGCGAGTCTCGATTTGCCCGAATGCCCATGCGTTTCGAGAGGCCAAGATATAGCGTATGGGTATAATACACGGTCGATTTTTCGATGGTTCGTTGAACTCTGTTCCTCCACGAAATCCAACACGAAATTCACGACTCCGATTATGTGGTAACGCGCGCGAGTGTGTCTGCCTGTGTGCGTATACATATATAGAAAGAGAAAGAATGAGAGAATGGTTCATGCGACGCGATTGGAAAGAAAGTGCGGTGACTGTAACATTGAATCACAAGCGCGATTAACCCGACACTTGTTTCGTATGAATCACTTTTGGGAATTCCATAATAAAAAATCATTTCTCTCTCATTCATCTTAAGGGGTTACGTGGGTTTCGAAGCCAAAAAAGCATATTTTCTCTATTAAAAAAATATATAATATATGAATTATGTTATTCAAAATGTTCACATAAAAGAGCAACATTTCAACAATATTTAAAAAAAAATTCATCCAAAAATTTGGGAAATGCAGGGACTTGGTTTCCAGAGACCCCTCAAAAAAGTGTCCTCGTGGTGTTCAGAATAAGTGATTATAGCTTCATATGAAATTAAAAAGCCACATTTTTTCTGTTCGTAGATAAGTATAGCTCGTGATAGACCGGAGGATTTGAAAAAAAAATAGAAATTTGAATTTTTGGCAGAGTTGTATGCAAAATAGTTCAATTTTTGGTACAATTTACATTTATTTGTAAAATTAATTGTAATCGAACAAAAAACCTTCGTTCAATCACTAGTCAATGCTCTTTTAAAGAAGTGTGCAAAATTTCATTAAGATCCGTGCATTCGTTTTTGAGAAATCCTGTCCACCGACTTCAAAAATACTGTTTTGAGAAAAACGCGACTAAAGTTTTAAGTAGAAATAAAAGAGAGAATTTTTTTTAACTTACACAGATCGGTCGATTCCAGCTCTATTAAGAAAAGATCCTGCTGCAGCTGCGATGTCCAGGGCATCCTTTCGTTCCTGCATTGATTTTTTGCAATTTTCAAACCCACTAACTCCTAATTGCAGGTACTGTAATGTATTTTTTCCTAATTGTTTTGGAATTTTTAACGCATTTCCTTTTTTCCTTTTGACGAATAGAATATGATAAAGTGCTGGATTTTAATTGACCTAGCAAGAAATATTGACCGTCCATAATATTCGAAAAAGGATTTCGCGTGGTTTTTTTTGTGTCTTATTTTTAGAAATTGCATTTTTAATGTCGAGCAACTGAAATTAGTATGCTTATGGTTTATGTGACGTTTGAAGAGGTACGACTATTACTTTGAAATAAAAAAGAGCCTGAATTGATTATACTTATCGACATTCTCATTAATGTTGACCATTGTTATTAACATTATTATGAGATTGTTGTTATGATTATCTACTAATTTGCATTTTTATGTGGTTATTTTGGATTTCGTCTAGTTATTTTAAATTCGAGCTAGTAATTTTAGATTCCATCTAGTAATTTTATATTTTATCCAGTAATTTTAGATCTCACCTAGTTATTTTAGATTTAAGGGGTTAGGCCACTCTAGAGGCCAAAAAATAGGCTTTTTGGGGATTTTTTTTTTCAGAAAAACTAAAAAATAAATCGAGATTACAAAAAGGGTGTTTATCATACATATCAGTGACTGTATACGATAATTTATTTGAAGCGATTAATTTCAAAATGGCGGCTGGGCAGCGTTTATCTCAAAACTGCATTTTTTACGTTGGCCGGAAACATAACTCAGAAAATTTTCAACCGATTCACTTGAAACATTTAATATATCTTGAAAAATAAATTGTCTATGGAAGTACGTAGGATTTCTTTTATATTGCATAGTTCATTTGTTATTAACAATTATCTGAAGATTTTTTAGGCAAATTTTTCACTTTCCAAAAATTTGCCTAAAAAATCGTCGTTGAAAATATATTCAACATTTCAAGTGAATCGGTTGAAAATTGTCTGAATTATGTTTCCGGCCAACTTAAGAAATGCAGTTTTGAGATAAACGCTGCACAGCCGCCATTTTGAAATTAATCGCCTGGAAAAAATGATTGTATACAGTCACTGATATGTATGATAAACACCCTTTTTGTATTTTCGATTTATTTTGTAGTTTTTCTGAAAAACAATCCACAAATTAATGGCAAAACACCCTTTTTTGTATTTTCGATTTATTTTGTAGTCTTTCTGAAACAAAACCAACAAATTAATTTCTCGGTCTCTAGAGTTGCCTAAGGCCTTAATCTAGTAATTATCCAGTCATTTGATTTATTCATCACAATTCTATCGATTAATATATTTCCCAAACCACTTCAAGTATTTTTAGTATTTCCTTCTAATTTCCTCATGTTCGTCCGTCCAGTCTCGAAGTTTGTATCGCTTTGTAGCCACGTGCCAAAATTCTCGCGGTAGGTACTCAAATAAACGGGAAGTAATATCCCGCATTGAATATTGAAATATTTTGTGTTTTTATCGTAAATAATTTTAATATCTCGTCCCAACCGTATGTGAAAAAAATGTCCGCCCCAGTTGCATGCCAATGGCATGTCATAAAGCCCTAAAGGTCTTCCATTTCTCCCTGCATCTATTCTTGTAACCTGATGATCTAAAAATACGAAATAATTCATGAGGACGGACATTTAGTGTTGACTTTCGCGTAATATCATTGCGGTTGCTGTGCAATGATTAGTTGCATAAAGGAGGTTCATTTCACTCCTAGCCATGTCTGCAAAGACATTCGAAAACTGTGGCACGTCAATAAGATAATGAAGTTTTCATCAAAGTTACAATTATGCGCGAACTTACCGAGAGCTACGGAACTCTGGTACGTGGTCCAACGCGCACTTGACCGCTTTTTTTGCCTCCTAACGACCGTGGTGAATATCCGCCCCACGTTTTTCTCGTTCGTGAAAACGTTCGTGCAGACATAATGGGGCTCAATAACGCATAGGTTTCTTCGTTGCTCGATGAGAAAGGGAATGGCACGCGAGAAATGTAACTTCATTGACGTTTCGTCAATGAAAACCGTATTCGAAAATCGCAAAAAGTTTGGAAAATCAGCAATATCGCATTTTCCAAAGTTCGCCCAGGATAGAAATCAAATCAGGTCATGCATTAGAGTCCTTAAGGGGCTATATCAGTGTGTACGCTGAAAATTTGGGTGATTTTCGGGAATTTTTGGGAAGAAAAGTACTCGATTAAATGTTTTGGAAAATTAAGAATATATTTGGCTATATTTGACCTATATTACGTAATTTTTTCATAGAAAAATATTGAGATCCAAGCGACTTATGCGCCGCCTTCGGAGGCGTCAAAAAAAAGTTCCTCCACTGCTGACATGATTCCGGCCGATTGAATAGCTGAAACCGAAAATGGAAAAAATGTCGTTAAACTGGAAGGTATTTCCTGTACAATGACGTAGGGTTTTCGAAAAATCTCAAAATCTAACAAAATGGCGTAGTTATGAAAAAAGTATGTTTTCTTGCCTATAAAATGGTCGTTTTTTCACTGCCAAATCGTCAATTTTCATCCGATCAAAAATATCCTATGTCATTATCGAGTAAATATATTCAAGAGTACTCAGTTGAAATTTCAAGTCAATCGGATAATTGCTCTTTGGGTTACAATGTCAGCAAATTTGAAAAATCTCATTTCGAGAAAAACGCGTTTAGAGATTTAACTATCGATTTTTCCAAGATAAAATGATATTGATGCAAAAAGGCAAAAAAAATCGATTTTTTGAAAATGTCACACTGGTATAGCCCCTTAAAGTTCTTAAGGAGGTACGGTGATTAGAGCGAGTCCAAGATAAAAGCCCGATTTTTTTAAATAACATTGTCGAGAGCTTCGTCCATGCGTATGCGGAGTTTCCGCGAGATTTACCGTACAGTTTCCGAGTTATTAATTGTTAAAGTTGGTCAATTAGTCACACGTAGACGACAAAATGTGCCTGTCCTCTCATATATCGATTTTTTTGTGCTACTTGGAGCCAAGACACGCGTAAAAAAAACTGACGGTTGCGTTCGTTGGTTCGTTGTGATCAATAAGGTAACTTGAATTGGAAAGCTCACCGCAGAAATAAGCAATAAATTTAGAAATAAAGTCGCGAAAAACCGAAGTATTCGGCGAGAGAGACGTCTCGTGACGTAACCGCAGCCATCTTGCTCGAAGTGTGGCAACGCCGGATACCCGCGCAAATTTGATTCTTCTATCGGATATTTTCAACGCGAATTAAAAATATGGTTGTGTGAAGCCGTACGTTTTTAAATCGATTATAAAAGGCCTTTCGTCGATATTTACTCAAAGTTCTTTTATGTATAGCTAAGGCATCTAAATCTTTCTGGCGACATGCATACAACGCATTTATATGTAAAGTCAGCATGGAAAAACCGTCATATAAAATGAACGTTCGTTTTTATATCTGCAAATATTGTGAAAATTAGGAAAGGGAAAAATAACATAACAATCAATGAAATATGTTTTGACTTCGGACAGATTGGACATTGGATATTGAGGTTAACGTCAACGCGACGTTTTTCATTTGCATTCGCAATATCATCTTTTCACTCTCTAATTCTTGTCCGACAGAATCTACCTTTGTCTCTAAACTGGACTTCAGGTACAATCCTGTTACTCTCTTGATAAACTTCTACAGTACTTATTTTCATTCTCCATGTTTACCGGCTACCAAAAATAATAAGCCGAGCGCGTGGGACCGATGACAGCTATCGAAAATGCAACGATGCTAAACGTCGGAGATATGGCGTACTACTGAAGTCGAGTAGTAGATTATTACGTTTGTTTTCATATTATAAAAATAATAAGTAGCTTGAAATTCAATACTTAAAAAATATTTCTCGAAATATAGGCCACACACATATATCTAAAACGTAGCGGTATTGTGGCGAAAAATAGACTCTTAGTTTACTAGCGTGGTCATCACCGTACCTCCTTAAAGTCTCGACTTCTTCATTCCTCTCGAAAGAATGATATGTCGATAAAGCCTGAAGATGGGTGACCGTAGGGACTGTCAACCTGTCAAATGTTTCATGTCCACTTTTGCCTCCGATAAGTGCTCGACACCCAATTCTGCCTGATTTTCAAGTAATTCGTTCCAAAAATTACTTTTCCACGATCTGTCAACAATCCGTCAATAGCCAATTATTTCATCGACGCTAAATTCTCCTTCTTGAGTCCTACAGCTGTAACCGCGCAGTACCAAATCTCGTCTCACGAACAATTCCGAAAAAGTTCATCGTCATCGAGCCATCGGAATCTCGACGCACTCGGGGAGCACGAGTCTCGAAAGAATGTGCACCAAGAAACGAGAAAAAAAAAAGTAACACGAAAAAAACGAAGCAAATTACGAGACGGCTCAACATTAGTTTTAGTGAGGTTATTAGGATGTGGAGTGGCGCCTTGCAGTCGCGGTACGACCGAGAATCGATTACGTACGGTCAGGATCGTTCTTTCTGACTTCGTGTGCAGCGTGTAGACGGCATGCATGGTCGTACGAGCAGGACGAAAGGTATGCAGCTTGGTCTGTTTGGTCCTGCACCACGTCACACAACTCCGCCTTAACCCAGTGCCACCGAGGCATTTTATTGCGGGGGTGGAGGGGGTTCGAGAGGGAAGGTGGGCGGGGAGGAAGAGGCCAGTGCGTGCGTTGCCCATGACATTAACGCAACGAACGCTTTTTGGGTCTAGGTCTGCTCGGGGCGTTCACCCCTCGATCTGACTCCCATGCTCGCGTTATTAACACACTGTGCCATTTATACGCGTATCTTGCATTAACAAAAAAGGCTCATGTCCCACGCTGTTCAACGCGTATACCAGCTCGGGTTGCGTCTCTTTCACTTACTCTAATCTACGCTAATCTACTATATATAGTAAAATAAAAAATATCAATTGGAAAAAATTATAAAATATTTATAAATATGTGTGTGTGTGTGTGTGTAAATCAAAATATGTAAATAAAAAAAATTATATAGTATTTATAAATGTGATCATAATATTTGAATAACTATGAATATATATATATATACATATATATATATATATACATATATATATATATATATATATATATATATATATATATATATATATATATATATATATAGTTATTCAAATATTATAATCACATTTATAAATACTATATATTTTTTTTAAATTTATATATTTTAATTTATATACATATATATATATATATATATATATACACACACACACACAAATATAGTTATTCAAATATTATATTCGCATTTATAAAAACTACATATTTTTTTTTATTTATATATTTTATTTAATCCTACATTGACACACTGGGTCATTTTGACCCAGACGAATTAGACATAAAACGCTCACTTTCCCGAAAGTGAAGATGTTCAATAATTTTTTCAACAATTACAATTTTATACTTTTCAAATTTCAATTATGAAGACATTTTGAGGAATGTTTCGAATGTATCCCTGATGTCTTTCAATGTAAACGGACTGAAGGATTGTCAAGGCGGGATATACATTTAGATACGAAAAAAATAAGCAATATTGAGGGATTTTTTGAACTAAGAAATAATTATTCTACAATTATCAAACATTAGGTATACTTTAATAGTATATTTAAGTTGCGAATCGGCGTGCAGGTTAGCTTCTCGTAGACTTTGATTTGCAAAAAAGTTCGAACATTTTTTCAGTCAGAACATGTATAGTTTCTATGTGACGGTAATTAAAATGAATAAAATGGAAATTTAAGAAAATGGCACGCATTTACAAAAAAAAGATCAACTTTTCACGCAACATTTTTGTAAAATGTGGATTGAAAGGTAGGTTTTTTTTCCAATTTTTCAAAAACAATTCTCGTCAAGTAGAAGGTACCGATATTATCAATATTTCCACCAAGTTTCAACTCAATCGGCTTAATAGTATTTGAGTAATCCTGCACGCCAATTTCGATAATGCAGTTTTGAGAAAAACGCGTTTGAAGTTCACGCCCGCTCCGAATCCGAGCGGTGAGGCCACAGCGTTGACGGGCTGCAACGTTTGAAATTTTTCGAATTTCGCTTTGAAACTTTAGGAAAATATTCGACTTATATAGTTCTGTCGTTGAAAGAAAAAAAGAAATCGATCTTTTGATCGTTGTAAATGTATATCCTGCTTTAATGGCACATGCATAAAGTACTATTCTGGTGAAATTGACTCAGTGTGTCAAAATCGTGGCTAAATATAAGTGTCAACGGAGGGTTAACAAAAATTTCATTTAGATTTATAATTTTATTTAATGTAATTTGAATTTTAAAACTTGTACATTTTATTTTTTTAATTGATAAAATATATGATTACTTATAAAATTAAATTTTTTTTTTTTTTTATATTGTGTTTCTCGGGGCTTTACTCTGGAACACTTCTTTATTCTAGGATTCTTAAACAAGAACGGGAATTGTCAGCGGTCGAGAAATGTCACGAGAAGAATTATATATTGAGGAAATTCGTATATCAGACGCTGGAATGTACTTAAAATATAAAAAAAATCATTTTCAAGTAATCAATATGTATTTTGTTGTCCGTATGTTTATTTTCGCTGTGTTCCAATAAATATTGCATTGCGTGGAGCGAATGTATTCCTTTATTATTCTTTTGTGTTTTATCACAGTCACAATATGGCAGAACCAACAAGACTTTTTCCAGTTCTATGAAAACTAAACGCGATTGAACTTTGAAAATTAAAAATAAAACAATTGAAATACCCACGCATAAATTAGATGAATATCTTTGTTTGTGTTCTGTATAAGATAATTGACGATAAAAATATTATTGAAACAAAATTACGCACAAATAAATAAATGCATAAAAACCCGGATAAATCCAAACTGATGCATACAATCGTTTTGTTTTAATAACTTCAAATATTCTAACTCAGCCGTCCATAATTTGTATACATTCTTTTTCTTTTTCGTTGTGCATCTACATTTTCCTTCTCTCTCATTGTGGCTAAAAGTAGGTGAGCGCAACGTAAAAGATTGGAGTGCAGGTAACTCCGGCTACTAGGCTTAGTATCATATATATGCACACATACTTTTATATATATAAATCGTGTCCCAGAGAGCGAGCCCCCTTTTTCCCGCTCTTTCTCTGTCCGTTGTACCTATTACGCGGAAAAGCAGGAAATGTGGTTCAACGACACCGCAACCTTAACCCGTAAAAGCGCGACGCGAACGATTCGACGTTCAAGTTCTTGCGCGAATGAGAAAGTTGAACTCGCCGGTGAATACATACGAGCGGGCTGCGAGAGAACGATGAACCTGTGCAGAGACCCACGGCCCAACAATGTACTATATAACATCGCTGCATATATAGCCTATCTATTACGAAAAAAATCCACATACGGATGTGAGTCTTTTTTCGAATGTAATTGCGGGGGGTCTTCGAATCGTACAATCAGACTTGCTCGGTCATTAAACGTCAGCAATTAATAAATTGGCCCGTTTTGTCGAATATTGGCAAGAAAAAAATAATCAAATCAATTTTTATATAAAATTACTCGAATTAATTTTCATCGAACATTAATATCATTAATTTCTATAAAAATTAATCAATTTGATTTGTATAAAAATTGATAAATCTCATTTTTATCAAAAATGTATGCAACTAATTTTTTCAAAAAATTAATAAAACTTATTTTTCAAAAAAATTGATAAAACTAGTTTTTATTAAAAATTAATTGAATTAATTTTAATCATAAAATGATTTTGAAGGGGCCATCACCAAACCCACGAAAATTGGCCTCGAATTGTAATATTTTTGTCCTTTTGATATTTCATTATCAGTGGAGTTGAAACAAGTCATTATCAGGGTTCAAGGAACAAATTGATCTTATCTACTTGACCACACATTTCTGAGACAATTGAATATAGATTTTCTTGGCATTGTATTTATTATTTTCTACTTAAAAAAGGGACAGTTCGAATAGTTGAAAATATAATCATTTATTAAATCCGCGATAATATTTTTCAGCACAGATGTTTGTGTTCACGAGATATTTGAAAATTTGAAGTACACCGCTTTGTACTGATTGTGCGACAAAAAATGTTGATACGAACGAGCAGATTGCAAAAACATTAGTTTCATGCAAATTACCTTATTGTTTGCTTTAATCAACTTGGATGTTCAATTTTTTCACGTCAATTTAAATTACCTGATATAGCGATAGACGCTCGTAAAAAAGATCGATTCGAAAGATTATTGCCATAAAAATGGGAATACTCGGGTTTTCGGAGTTCATGTTTTTCTAAAACAAGTATTACGACCTAATTATGAATATAATTACAGAAAGAAATGTTAATGATCATAGATGTAGTAAAAGGTAGTTTGGATAAAGTCTCAGGTGCCTACCCCCGGGAACGTACTCATTGGATCAACACTATGAACGAAAGTATCACAGTAAACAGTTTTGTTGTTCTAGGTTCCCGGGTTCAGTGTTCTCTTCTTGGCTATACGCCACGGCCACTCGCGCTTCCATTTCTCTCACTTTGTAATCCTGTTTGTGACTCTTTCATTTTTTTTTCACACCATTCGTGTGCAAATTACACTCTCGTACTCACACATTTGCGAATATTCAGCCCTGTCCTTATCTCGATTCGTCTACTTTGAGGGATTTGGGTAAGAGCCAATCTCTTAGGCTCAACACAATGTAAATAACGATGTAATTTTTTCAAACAGAAAAAACGCAAGTTTTCTCATTATTTGCGGTGTAAAAAAGCAGGTAATTAACAAAGCCCTTCGTGTAGCCATGGTGAAAGAAGCCCTTATGTAAAGTCTCTGTCTTGATCATCTGGATCTCCCAACATGATATTAATTGAGTAACTTTTTAATTTGCCTAATAATTGAACAAATGAAACTAGCAATTAAATTAATAAAATTAGCAGCTAAATTAATAAAACTAAGAATTAAATAAAAACTAATAATAAGGTGAATAAAACTGGCAACTAAATTGATAAAAATAAAAATTAAATTAACAAGACTAGCAATTAAATGAATTGAAACTGACAATTAAATAAATAAAATTAAAAAGTACACTTAGTTTGCTCATTAATCCAATATTATTCTGCATACAAATGAATTTCGTTGCATTTATTTTGCGTTAAAATAAAGTGGATATTTTTTGTTCAATATTTTATAAGGTTTCCATTACCGCCATATGAATTTCCGTTCGAAATTGGATAAAATTGACCCGGTCTCCGGCACGAATAAATAGCTGGATCATTGTTCCTGCAATAAAAGCGAATCTATGATAAGCTCCATACGTATACAATACCTGTGAGTATAATTCATTGTGCAAATGACACAAATGGAACAGAGAAATTGCATAAACTTTCATCTGGTTGTTGCCGGATGGTGAATCGAGAAGTATAAGTAGCCTCTCTGGTACATACGAAACTCTCGTCCGTGTTTCACCGTCGCCTCGCTACCGTAACGAGATGAAACAACATCTCAGTTAATTGCATATACGCGCATGCATGTGTGGACATTCTCTATTCGATGAAACGAGCCACATACACGAAAAGCCACTTCAAAGCTGTAGGTCCGACAATTTCGTAAATAAATCTCAAAGTTCATTTGCGGAAAAATAAACACTCGCGTCAAAATTTTGTCGAAAGTATAGAAATTTGTATGGAAAATTGGAACACGCCTGTCTATCGGTCGATGGAATTTAATTGTTTAATTTAGCAGTAGCGATTTTACAAAAAGCAATGGTGAAGTTGCAGAAAATGTTAGGTTATAATAGTAATATGATTTTTTTTAAGGAAAACAAGTCATTTGGCAAAATATTCATTCTAAGGTTTAACAATTTTGAGTACAACGTTTCTAGTACACTTGCTTGGCTATTTGATAAAAGTTATTCAACTTTTATTGTATATTTTAATTGAAAAATATTTTAAAACCATTGTTTGAATTAAATCAAATAAAAATGGTAGTTCTTTAGCTAAGTGACTTTTCCGAAAAATATTATCCTATTTCCCCGACAAAATATCATTGATTGGGTTATAAATGATGATATGCAGTTGGGGGAAGTTGACATTTTTCGTTAACCAATTTTTACGAGTATAAATCGTTAAAAATGATTTCGAATTATTCAAAACCTCAAACAAACTCGATATAGGTGTGGAAATGTTCAAAAATGCCCTTTTTTATCACGTGTTCCGCGAACTTTAAAACCCCATAACTGTTATGGGGGGGGGGGGTGAATTTCAACTTTCCCCGACTGAATATTATCATTCATAACTCAATAAATGAGAAAATAACAAAAAAATAATTTTAGGCTAATTTTTCGGAAAAGTCACTTATGTAAAGAATTACCATAAAAATCATTTTGAGTTGAATAAAAAAATGTTTTACGGTAAAACCAGCGATACTTTTTTCGGGAGGATTCTTATTGCTCAGCATACTTTTTTTACTTTTTAAAAGTTTTTAAAATATTAAATTTACAGATAAAAAACCAGGGGAACGTATGAAAATAGTTGAAAAAATTCGCTCATTATTGTCAGTCTAATTCTGAATGGTAATAACTGATGACAAAAGTCATATATGCAATTTAAGGGGTTATTAGCCCCACTTGCGATTTTGAAAAAAATCGATTTTTTTTATTGCATTTTTTTGAAGTATAAGTATCTGAGAATATGTACTGAAAATTTCAAGTCCATCCGAACAAAATTGACTGAGATATGAGCGTTGAAAGAGAAGAATCCGTTGTGTAAACGACCGGAAATTGAAACTTTAAACGCGTTTTTCTCAAAATGGCATTTCTGAAGTCGGTGACCAAGATTACTCGAACACTAATGAACCGATCTTCTTGAAATTTTGCAGGCTTATTTAATACATAAAAATGTAGTCTTTAATCATTCGATTTAAAAAAAAAAAAAAACATGGCCGTTTTATAGCCAAAAAACGGCCGTTTTTTTTCGTTAAAATCGAACCATTAACTTTGACTGTCCGCCATTTTGTGAAAAATGAATATTTTTTAAAATCCTTCGATTAAAGACTAGTTTATACTTATATTTGACTAAATCCATTCGCATTGTTTTTTCAGATGATCCACTTCGTCGCAATGTTGGTCACCGCAAACCGTGTATATAAAAACATTATTTCATTGACGGCCATTTGCCACTGAACAATGTAATATTTTTCAATAAAAAAATTACTGAAAGTTCTTCAAGATGTGTTCTTTAAGATGGTATATTGATCGATTAAAAAAGTTTTGTAGTTTTCTTTAAAAAAATTCACGAAAAAGGCCTTTTTTTGCGCTACAAATGGGGGTAACGTCTTAACAATGTTATTCCGAATTAAGAGACGTCTAATCCAGTTCCGGATATAATCACTTTTCTTTACAAGAATGAAAATCGTCATAAAATTTGAATAATCAACCCTACCAAAATTTCGTTTCAATATAATTTACAAAAACAGCTGTACGATAGCAAAGTTTCTACTTTTCGGAAATTCGATTATGACGACCCTCCATTGAAATGTCAAATATCGTATCCATCCATTTGCATCTGTCATCAAAAATTGACGCATCGACAATGTCAACGATTACTTTCGTGCACAAAGAATGTACAGATTTTCACAACATTTTTATGGGACGAAAAATAGGTCCACCAACAAACATTGTTCAACAATGTTTGTGAACAATAATTGTATATCATCTTCGTTGTCAATTTTGGCAGAATATACCTATATCTATATCTAGTTTATTTGTGACTAGTGGAAAATTTTCCTAAACGCGCAATTAGGCCGAAATGACGTGCAGAGCTTACCGTTAGCTCACCTCATGATGATTTCCGGGTTTCGCTTACGCGAGGCAATGCCTCTCTGACCCGCGAGGCCTTTCGTCGATGCGGAGAGTGTTTTTGAGCCTCGATACGTGGAAGCACATCAAACCCGTGGGTCCCGCGTTCTCCGATCGAGCCAATACATCGATGCCAATGAAATGCGAATTTTTCGTTGCTTTCGATCGTAATCGGTGCTATCACGATACTGGGTTCGCGCATTATTCATTCCGTCGATTCGATCGACGCACTCCCGAAGTTCCAGCCTCCCTCCGTGCGAAATTATTCCCACGCTTCTCGACAGCCGCGTCGAGAAGATTCAATGTTGAATCTGCGGACATCCAAATTCACACGTTTCCGTAACTAACCCAAGAACGTAGTCCCTACGAGTATTTTGCGACTTCCCTACGATTCATTCGTGACTTTTATTCACTCTTCGTAATATTTGACGATAAAAAATTGCCTGATATTTCAATTTTTTAAGGGGCTATACCAGTGTGAACGCTGCAAATTTGGGTGATTTTCGGGATTTTTTTTGGAAGAAAAGTACTGAATTAAATGTTTCGAAAAATTAAGAATATATTTGGCTATATTTGACCTATGTCACATAATTTTTTCATAGAAAAATATTGAGAGCCAAGCGACTTATGCGCTGCCTTCGGAGGCGCCAAAAAAAAAGTTCCTCCACTGCTGACAAGATTCCGGCCGATTGAGTAGCTGAAACCGAAAAAGGAAAAAATTTCGTCAAACTGAAAGGTATTTCCTGTACAATGACGTAGGATTTTCGAAAAATATCGTAATCTAACGAAATGGCGTAGTTATGAAATAAAGTCTGTTTTCTTGCCTATAAAATGATCGTTCACTTACGTAATAACTTTTTACGACAATTAAATTGTATATTTTCCGAATTTTAATTATGCAGACATTTAAGAAATGTTTAGAGTGTATCCCGGATGTTTTTCAATAAAAACCGACCGAAGGTTTATTAAGGGCAGGTGGATGGAGTACTATCCAGGTCAAATTGACCCAGTGTGTCAAGGAAGGATTAAGAAAAATCTCTTTTGTATAGAAATATTTCATTGGCGAGAACTTTCTTTCGGAACGAATTACAGTACAGGGGGCATAAAAGAAAATAGAATGTGCCTCAACAGAAAGAAAATTTTCCACCAGCTCGCGGATTTTCCTTTCACGACCCCAAATACTTAACGATTAACTGATTTTCGTCTAGAATTAAGTGAAAATTGACCCTAGCAGAGCGGAAAAATTT